>CM030364.1:78230407-78618700 GCA_017893485.1 Hemerocallis citrina
TGGGTTTTATCTTTTTTCAACATTTTTTAGTATTCCATTAGAAATTAAGTAAGTTTTATGCTCTTCAAACGTATGTTGAAACGCTTCCACCGATTCATTAAACATTATCGTCAGTATTCTAGTTCCCTACAAAAGATGAAAATTTAGTAATAATAATTATTTATGTATGTATATGTATGAATATTTCAACAATATTTAAAGTATCTTACTCCACTTTTGAGAATTTTTCTATGCCTTCACTGTTTTGTATTCTTTCACATTATAATGTTTCGTAATTAAAACTTTAATAGTCCACAATTGTTGATTTTCTTGCAAGGAATTGATATAGAAGTATTCATAGCGAAAATTGTCCATTGATATAGATAATTTGCAAAAAATATAATTATTAATAAGTTTATTTTTGAACATAATGATGTTTTAATCGATCTTTGTTTGATTATTCTAAAGGGTACTCTAATGATACCTAATCGAAGTACCACTTCAATAAAAGAGAATCTAGATAAAGAAATAAAATCAGTATGATTAACGAAGAATTAATCACCTATTATGGCGATCGTTCTTTTTTCTCCCTTGATGTTCCACAGTCCACCAAAAAGAAGAAGAAGAAGAAGAAAAAGAAAAAGAAGATTATGGTTCTGTGCGTTCAAAATCTAGTCTTATATGTTTGCTTTTATAAGAGTAAATTTGCAAGAAAAAAAGTTGTTGAAATTAGTAAAACAAATCTTTTATTGGTTGAAAACATTCAATCAATATATATCTAAAAACTGTAAACTATTTTAATTGTAAAACTGTTAGTTAATTCAAATTCAAATTTGTTATTTTATCTTAAAAAAAAAAAACTTTAATGCGTAAAATAAGCACAATTTCAAATTTCTACAGTTTTGTTTAGACTAATATAGATATAATTACATCTACATTATGTATATATTAATTTGTATTACTAAATGTCATGAAGTAGTCTAATGTAAATATGCCAAAACTGACCACATCAATATTCTCCTCTATTTCAACATAGCTTACCAACCACATTCATAAAATGGAACTAAGCATATGTACATAGGATTGATCAAATTCTAAACATTTTCTAATCATGGTTTACCATCTGGAAGAATATATTTAATCTGCTCAAAGTAATCCTTCAAAGTTTAAAAGTGAAGACAATGGTAGCACCAACATCAATTGTCATGGATTGGAAGAATACACCAAAAGTACATGTTTCACCATGGCACATAAAAGTACTATAGATTGAAAATGTACTTCTACACAAAAATATGTCCTACAATATCAAATGAGCATCCAATATTTCATTATTAAGATCCTCCAATACTTGATGAATGTTGGACAATTCAAACATCTTCTCACTATCTCATGTAGAGATAGATGTTAACCACTTGATCTTCACATCGCACATGTACATATACATAAATAATTAAACACATTATTGTTTAATTGTTATGACTAAATATTCAATATTCAAACTTCATATAATGTAAATGGAAAGAAAACAGAAACTGCAAAATACATCTTCAAACCGTATTTAAACCCTTTTCACCAACAAACCTCAATAGTTTCAATGTAATCACTATGATTAGTCTTCTAATTTAAGGAGAATTTCAAAAAAGAAATATAAAACGAACAAAATAATATATCCAAAACTCATATTGTCTTATTTTTGGGTAGGTCAGTCATCGTTTTCGATTTTTAACTTTTCTGAACTTTAAACTACTTTAACTTCTTCTTCATCCATTCTTATCTTGCATCCAGGTTGTGTTCTTGTAGTTTTTTTTCCCATACATGACATCTTGTGAGTTTTTATAAGAAAATGTATTCATCTCCAATGCATCTCTTGATCCGCCCATTAGATTCACCAACATTTTAACCCTGCATATAAAATTAGATAATTAGCTATTGATCTTTTTTTAACTTCGTTACATTTAAGGAAAATCAATTGGTAAAAGTCATATTTGAAAGGTATCGTGAGGCACAACTGTATAGTGGTGAACTCACCATTTTCATGTTCATTTCACTGCCTAGCAACACAAACTCATTTACATCAATAACACTAAATTAACAAAAACCCAAATAACATCTCCATTGAATTCAGATGCAAATAGTGAAATAAAACATACCGGTAAAAAAAAAAATCTTTCTTAGTTTTTTTTAATCTTGTTTCTCTCTTTTGGCCGTTTTTATGCGGGGCCGTTTTTATGCGGGTCGGGATGGACAGTAGTGGCAAGGAAAATACATATAGAAAAATACACAATAAAGAAGTTCTCAAAGCCACAAACAAAAAGACTCAAAAATCTATCTTACCTACTTTATGTTTTGTTAATTTTTCATTAATGAAACGGGTGACCTCGGTCACTTTTATTTAAAAAAAAAATAGGAACCTGCAGTGATATTTTTCACTCCAATAAAACAAGCTACCAAGCAGCGTTCTTACCTTTAAAAAAGTACAAGATGATTTTTTTTTTGGAGTTTCTTAAATGTTCACAAATGGGTGATACTTAAGATATGATAAAGATAATAACTTGTCTTAACCTTACTATGCTGTCACCTTGATCCAATTGAATGTCAGGATACCATAAAGATTAGAAATATTTTATATTAATTAAGATCACATTTAGCATTTAGTTATACATGGACACTGAAACCGTAGCAAGTAATCTCTATCTTGATCATTGATTATCTGTATATGACATCTTGAGATCTCACCATCCATCTCATCCTACTTTGTCTTGTATCTCATAATCATGTTCTTATTAGTTCGAGCACTCTTGTCAGATTTGCACCATCTTTCAAAATCAGGTATTAATAATTGAATTTATATTGTCTTATGCACTAAAACATATCAGCAAGTTTGTTTGTTTGTTTGTTTTTTTCGGATCGAGAAATAAGCATAGCAGCAAGTTAATTATGTATGCTAGCTAGCTAACTACTTTAGCTAACATATATTATAAACTGATACGTAATCAAGTATGATAAAATATAATTTCTAACCATGTTACTCTAAAGCATATATCTATATGAAAGCCAGCAGTTAACTATAGTAATATTGCAGAGAAAGGATAATCAAATTATTACTTAAATATCATTAATCAGTACTTGCTTGTAAGTGAAAGTGGATACGATCTGAATCCCTTCAAAAATATTGCTCCAGGAATCATGGAAGTTCTCTTAGATCTGCTTTGACTGACAAGCCTCACTTCGTAGGTTATCATACCAATCAGATCAAACTGTTAGGAAGTTTGGTGGGTTTGTTTTAACATTGTCACCCTAATTTCATGGGTACTTCATTAAATAATCACTGCTGCAAAACAAACCCTCCTACGTTTGTTTTGAGTGGGTGAAACCATATGTCATAAGATACAGCTAGGGTAAGTGTGTTTGGATAAGCCATCAGTTATAACCGGAACTACAATTGGGATTATCATTCATGAAGAATATAAGCATCACATACACTTCCTTTTCGTGTATTTTTTTTGGGCTCTTTTGCACAATTGTGAACGTCAGAAAAGGAGGTGGAAACAAGAAAGGAAAAAAGATATATAGGACGATCACATTCTTTAGAATTGGGGACAATTAAGTTTCAAATACTATACCTCAATCGCAAAATTATTGGCAATTGTGCCAATAAGAAGTGTTGCTGCAAATGGTACGACCCAGGTAGCTAAAATGAAGAACCTAAACAACCAACCAGATAATGCAAACCAGAGGAAGAATATTGTCTGCAGAAAGATACTCAAAATTAACAGTGCACAATATATAGTTATAGTGGATATGCTAAATGCACATAATACAATATAAAATTAAGTGCAGAATACATCACTTAAAGGTCTAAAGGTCTACAAAAACTACAGAAATCATTATCACATTTGCAGTTTAATAAGCCATCCATAATGATGATGTCTTGATGTGAACTATTTATCCAAAATACAAGGTACATGCATTAGAGAATCAGACTTTTCATCTTGCAAAAATCAGTTTTCTAACTTACATGTTTTAGAGAATCCTCATGAAGAAACTGTATCCTCGGGTGTTTAAGATGTCCAATCTTGGAGAATGAGAATTTGTCAATGGCTTAGCTTATTGGAAATTGCAGCTCAGTCAAAATCACAATTTTGAATATGAAACATACAAATTAGTTAACCAATATTTGTTCCAACAACTACAAGGTCTCTTCTACATGTTCATTGTGAAATCTACAATGTGTTTGTTTTCTGAAATAGATTACCAAGACTGAATAGGCATACAATTTATCCTCTATCATTGCCTCTTAATTTTAGATGGGGTTGGTCATGTGGCACGGAACTGCATGAAAAAGTTGACACAATTTTTTGACCAATTAACATAATAACCTTGCCATCAAAACGGTGTTGAGTACTCAGCAAGAGTATCATGATAAACTTCAGTGTCATTTCTTGCTTATGGGAGAAAAAAAATGTCCGGAACTCGAAATTTGCCTAGTTCATAATCATGACATGTAAGATGTTCTTCAACTAAATGTGGATTCACTACGGCCTATAGATCAAAATAACGAAATTCTGTGAGTACTTTCAAGTTTTAATTGAAATGATACCAAATTACTCGATAAAGGAAAGTCAGGAGATGGTTGACTGTGCAATATAAATTTGTTCCATCATGTGCCACAATAACACCACTACCAAGTCAAGAAATTATTTCCCAAAACATAAGTTTCAGATAGCAAAATAACAATCAAATATAATGAGATACCTATTCTCAAAAAAAACTAAAATAAATAAATAAATAAAGAGAGATCTCAGGATACCAAGACTAACTAAACTGGTACGTACCTTTTATAAGAAGGTGATTGCTTGCATCTATCCGATAGTGTCCCCTAATAAAAACCAACTTCTTCCTGGAATCCAATTTGTCGATACAAGCATGATCAAGTAGAAAACTTATTTGTACTATGATCCCTAATTCAAAGTAAGTGAAAGGATGGTAAATTTTATGTTGCAATCCAAACCATTTAGACTTTGGAGCTTATAGAAACAGGAATCTACCTTCCATTTTTGCCCTCAAATTTTGCGTCAACTTGAACTAATTCAGGCACAACTTTTTTCTTTTTAACATGGAAATGCACAAAATTTGCAATTTTTTGCTGAACTTAATAAATTCATAAATTGAAAATTAAGAAGCTCAAAAAATAAATGTGATGATTGAGAATCAACATAAAAGTGTAGTTACTCACCATTAAACTTCCATTAATAAATTACTCAGTAAAGTTCAGATTCATCATTGTTCACTATTAAAATACTGTTCCGGAAAAGAAAAAACAGAGGGTCATAATTTTTTCTTCTTTATTTGAAATGTATAATGGCTTACAAACTTGCACAGGCTCGGGCTGGGTCGAATACTGGCATACCTAAAACCAGGACACGAACAACATGAACATTTTCAATTCAACCCTGCATGCATGCACAATGACTCTCACCTTAGATTAAAAATGAAACTAATTATCATATCTGGGATTTTTTTTTGAGAAACACAAAATAAAAATAAAAATAAAATAAATAGCATCGAATCCATTCCCTACATCATCAGTTTTTAGCATAGGAATACCAACTAATTCTGATGCTGCCAAATACTTAAATCATATTTTCCATATCACACGAGTCTTGAGATGCGGAAAGTCAGCTCCCTATAAATGGTATCCAATTTAAGCTTCTTATTAAGTAAGCAATTAAAATCGGAATTAATAATTGGTAATCGGGCTAGGTCTGATTAGTTCCTATGGCGATTAATCTGTTGAGATGCATGTGATACATTGAGTATCTAACCATTTTAGGATTAAAAATGAAACTAATTATCATATCTGGGATTTTTTTTTTGAGAAACACAAAATCAAAATAAAAATAAAATAAATAGTATCGAATCCATTCCCTACATCATTAGTTTTTAGCATAGGAATACCAACTAATTCTGATGCTGCCAAATACTTAAATCATATATTCCATATCACATGAGTCTTGAGATGCGGAAAGTCAGCACCCTATAAATGGTATCCAATTTAAGCTTCTTACTAAGTAAGCAATTAAAAACGGAATTAATAATTGGTAATCGGGCTAGGTCTGATTAGTTCCTATGGCGATTAATCTGTTGAGATGCATGTGGTACATTGAGTATCTAACCACCTTTAGGATTTCCCAATCACATGCATGCCACCTCATCACTTGCTCACTTATTAAATGAGCAAGTTGCTCATATCCCTTTTACTCTTATATAAATCATATGGACAACAATTGTTATAGAAAATGATAAGATCAATTGCTTGGTTCTTCTATGGACAGATTCAAGATTAGTCATTGGTTCTTTTATAATAGAAAATTATATTTTTCCTCAGTATCTAATATAAAATGTACTTAACATCTTTTTTTCTCCTTCAACTCTATTTATGGGTCAGTACAAGGGAATTTTTTAAAAATCACATATAATGCTCAAACTAATTAACAATCAAATTAGGTGTGGCAATCAAGAACTAGAGCATACCCATTGCCGATCTGCCCTATGTGGTTCATGATGATAACATGAGCAATGAAGCTGGATCATCCTTGGAGTTTTGAGGCAACAAACCCATGCTTCAGATCCTTGACAGCAACGTTCTTGATGTTGAAGCCACCATTGTCACCAGGGAGAGCCTCCTGAAGAGCCTTGTGGTGCATCTCAACAGATTTAACTTCAGTGATCAATCCAGTGGGGCCAAAAGTAACAACCATTCCAGGTTTGATAATTCCAGTCTCAACACAACCCACCGACACAGTTCCAATACCACCAATCTTGTAAAAGTCCTGAAGAGGGAGACGGAGGCGCTTGTCAGTTGGGTGCTTTGGCTCATTGATGAGGCCCAAAGCCTCAAGGAGAGTGGGTCCCTTGTACCGGTCAAGGTTGGTGGATTTCTCAATCATGTTGTCACCTTCAAAACCAGAGATGGGGATGATGAAGGGGGTCTTATCAGGGTTGAATCCAACCTTCTTGAGGTACGAAGACACTTCCTTCACAATTTCCTCATACCTAGCCTTGGAGTATTTGGGTGTGGTGGCATCCATCTGTAAAGACACATAAATGTCAGAATGACTAATTTTACAAAAAAAAAAGGGGATGGATAAATATGAGATTGTTACCTTGTTACAACAGCAAATCATTTGTTTCACTCCAAGAGTGAAGGCAAGAAGGGCATGCTCATGAGTCTGCTCATCCTCGGAAATACCAGCCTCAAAACCACCAGTGGTGGAGTCGATGATGAGGACTACACAGTCAGCCTATGAAGTACCTGTGATCAAGCACAGTCAGCCTATGAAGCACCTGCAATCATGTTCTTGATGAAATCACGATGCCCAGCAGCATCAATAGATAACGGTGCAGTAGTACTTGGTGGTCTCAAACTTCCAGAGGGCAATTTCAATGGTAATACCACGTTCCCTCTCAGCCTTAAGCTTGTCAAGCTGCGTACTTGAATGACCTCTTGTTCATTTCAGCAGTTTCCTTCTCAAACCTCTCAATTACCGCTATCAGATCCACCAAGCTTGTAGATGAGATGTCCTGTGGTGGTTGACTTCCCAGAGTCGACATGACCAATGACCACAATGCTGATATGAATCTTCTTCTCCATACCCATGACCGATTACTTGAAGCAAAACTGTACATAGAACAGCATTCCCAATCAATAATTTTCAATTAACAATTACTTTTAAGACAACCAGACAAAATAGATCTTAAAATGAAACCTACATCTAAAATTTGTATTAAAGAAAATAACATAAGTAACATTTAACAAGAAATGATATTTTTAAAAAGAGATGCCAGTTCTGAAATTTCTTACAAAATGACACCAAATTTCTCAAAATAACAGACTATGTAGTAGGCCTCAAAATTGCAGAATAACAGCAGGGCTACAATCACCAATCAGTCCCGAAAGATGGTAATTGGGTAAAAGGTATCATCACTGGTCCAGTAAATTATAAGGGAAATCTAAACTATAAATTAAAAACTGCATTTAGTAGGACTAATGGCAAACATATAAGGACAACCGAAAAGGAAATTGAAAACAAAAAGTTTGTATAATAAATGAATGGAGACAGATTAAACATCAGAAAGTATAAATTTACAACACTCATCAACAACAAAAAATTACTTATAACAGGTCGTCTAACATATAAAACAGTTATACCAACTTGCTAAATTAATGAGTCAACATAAATATTTTGTTTAAATCCAGCAGTTATTTATGAATAATATGCCTCAATATTTTAGTTCAAAAAGTAAACATTAACGCTGTATACAAAACAACCCACTCCAGGTATGTATTTAAGAATGATATGCCTCAATATTTTCGTTCAAAAAATAAACATTAACATTGTATACAAAACAACCAACCCCAAATAAGGGGACAAGACTTTACAAGCTAAGATTAACCAGCTATGGACAAAG
Organism: Hemerocallis citrina; assembly: GCA_017893485.1. Lineage (NCBI taxonomy): Eukaryota > Viridiplantae > Streptophyta > Magnoliopsida > Asparagales > Asphodelaceae > Hemerocallis > Hemerocallis citrina. Next base: position 78,238,859 of record CM030364.1, read on the forward strand.
ATATCAATCAAATTTGAAACCAAGGAATCGTAAAAATAATAATAATGTATTGAAAACAATATATATCAAACAATATATATCACATACTCGTGAAAAAGCGACAGCAGCAGCGGCAGAGGGACGACATAAGGGTTAGGGTTTGGGTGATCGGGGGGATTGGGGATTTCAAAAGTGCCATTATCAACTTTGGCGCATTATTGTATTAACCCTTTTTGCTCATTTAGAAAAGAGCAAGTGAACCCCAGCATATATAGTTGTTCAAGATTGTATCACCATCTCATAAATAATGGTTTTGAAAGTAGGACAATGGTTAATTATGAACTTCTAATAGGAATACCATCAATCATTTTATGTTCATGTAATTTCACATAGAAGAAAATTTGCAGAAAAAATTTATTAAAAAAAAATTCACAAATTTTAATATGCTCGATCAAAACTACTTACTTTCACAAGTCGACTCTTCTGCACTAAAAATTGAGAAGGAAAAGAGAAAAAAGATTATCTTTTTAACTCTGATCAACTTTACTGAGTTTCACAGGCTTACTCAATCTGCATATTTCAACTCGCTAGGCTATTCAGATCTCCTTGAGCAGCAAAGAGAGGCTCTTTGATGAAAAAGGACTTATGAGAGGATCGATCGAGATTGAGGTGGTCGGAAAGGGTAAAACGCGAGAAAGGGAAATCATAAGAGATGGGTTGTGAGGAAGAGGGATGATTTGTTTAAGGTTAGGGTTTTGGGGGATCGGAGGGATTGGGGGTTTTGGGGGAGGGGCGTCGGGATTGAGAGTTGAATTGGGGGTTAGGGTTATGGTTTTGAGGATTTGAGAGAGGTAGGGATTTTGGGGAGAGATTGGAGGGGTGGGTTTTGGGAGAGATCAGGATTTGTGGGGAGCGATCGGGAGAAGAGATGGGAGGGGATGGATAACAGTGATTTTAATTAGAAAATTATATGAGGATTTTAGATGGCTGGGATTTAATCTAGGTATACCAGATCTGCGGTCCAGATCGGCTCTTGACAGATTTATTGTGGCTTTTATAATAGAATATATATATATATATATATATATATATATATATATATATATATATCATGTGGCATGTAGGAATTGAACCCCCAACCACTTGTGAACTCAAAACGGTTAACCTCTTTTGAACTCAAAACTTTAACCGTTGAGCCATGAGACAGTATTGTCAACAAGATGAGTGTTTTGAATATATACTCAATTCCAACAGTAATTCATTCTAAGTGTACCTTAATAGTTTATCTTAGATAGTTCCCTTGCGGCATGTGGTATTTTCATATTTTAATCCCATGATAAAGTTTATATTTTGATAGTTTATTTCAATAATAACTAATCAATTATCTATGATCTATTATGTAATTGTATATCTACTCTTCTCTAACCCTCAAATATATGTTTTGATCGTATCTAACTATTCTTTTAACCTAATTTTATCATCTATATTAATTCTTTTTTAGATAAACATTAGTTCTTAACGTATACATTTTTATCCATTTCCTTGTACCATGGGATATTTTCATGTCAAACACAAGATAAATTTTATATTTCAATTGTTTATCTTAATAGAAACTTACCTATTATCTAGCTAGTATCTACTATATAGTTCTATAACTTAATTATCTTCTCTAATCCTCAAATATATGTTTTGATCTAATATAACTACAGTTTTTTTAATCTAATTTTATCATCTACATTATTTAATTTTAGAATAACACTACTGGTTATTTTTATCCATTTCCTAGCATCATGTAGCTAGCATCATGTAGCGTTTTCATGTTAAATACGTGATAAAGTTTACATTTAGGTAGTTTATCTTAATAGTAACTAATTATATCATCCTCCTTTACTTATGCCACAATATTAATTATTTTTAGATGAACATTACTATTTGTGGAATGCAATTCATTAAAGAAATTGATGATGTAGATTTATTGCGTATTAATATATTTTTAAGTGGATTATAGTTGCATGTTAAGATAATGTTTTCCAATCTACTAAGATTTGATGTTAGAATTGAGAGATAAATTTCTAAAATCTTGAAATATGTTAACATTAATTATTAATTTGAAACACACCCTTTAACATTGATCTATATATGTAAGAGTTGCTTACAAAACATATCAACATTGCACAACAATAGGGGCGGATGGATAGTAAAATTTAGTTTTTATTTTTATTTTTTTTCTTTAACTATTTTGTTTATATCTCTTCTAATTAAAAAACTAAATGAGATTGAAATAGAGAATTTTAAAAAATTATATAAAATATTCATTAGCGCATCGCATGATATATATATATATAGGGTAAAAGGGATATGAGCAACTTGCTCATTTAGTAAATGAGCAATTGATTATATGGCATGCATGTGATACATTGGACAGCTAACCCTTTTAAGAATTTTTCAATCACATGCATGCCACATCATCAATTGCTTATTTACTAAATGAGCAAGTTGCTCATACCCCTTTTTTCCTATATATATATATATATATATATATATACTGTTGCTCACTCGCCTCCGTGTGTACTCGGCCTTTTGGCCTTTGTATCGACAATCTGAACCGTTCACATTGATCTACATGTCTAAATTAGTCCAAATATATAAAATGAAGTCATTTGAAATTCATTTACCCATACATTGAAGTGTTGCAAAATTGTATGGTTGAATATAATTTTTTTATAGTGACAAGATGGATGGGCAAATGAATTTAAAATGACTTAATTTTAGAAACATCAATAGGCCGGCTGCATACGAAGGTGAGTGCACAAAGGAATGTTTCTTTTATATATATATATATATATATATATATATATATATATATATATATATATATATATATATATATATATATATATATATATAGCTAACTATTACAACATACTAGTCAGTGGGAGGAAGAGTTAGTAATACAAGAGGCTAAGATGTGAGAAAGAAACAGTGCTCTCCACTTTAAGGTGTAGATCGAGATGGTAGAGGACTATTGTCGTACACCTCTACTAGCTGTAACGAAAAAGTCCATACAGGTCTACTCATGTTTATATGCTGATCTTGCAAAGAAAATACCATCCCCCCCCCCCCCCCCCCCCCCCCCCCCCCAACCCAACCAAATATACATTTTGTATTTCTCGTTTGTTTGGAATATCATGATCATACTTAAGGTCAACCACAACATTCATAATAGCCATTCAAGAACAATTAGGTCATGATGGCACAAGTGAAGAGAATGTAGGGTCTCTAAGGATTACCATGAACGTTGAGATACCACAATTCCTACAACTCTTTGGTTTGTATGGAGTGAAAAGAATATTAGAATTTTCACGACCACTAGCTTGCATCGCACACGAGTACTCCATAAAGTTTGTGCTAACGTTGTCCATTTTATAGGCTTTGCCTCAGCAACGGCTCAAGAAAAGGAGAGGACTACTGGTTGATCCTCGCGCGTCCACTACAGAGAAGGTGATGGCCAAAGAGCATGAGAAGGAGGAGATTGGCTACAAGGAGTGGCTGGGGGCGTGTCTTAGGGTGGGGCAGCAATTTTATGGCCGCATCCGTATTTTATTGTATTATGGTTTATACTCAATGTAGCTAGTATTTTCTGTTTGGATAGATCTACTATGGGGTCTAGTCAGAGACGTGGCTACATCGAGGCCTGGGTAGGCCCTCGACCACCCGAGATTTTCGTAAAATTTCCTGCAAGTTAATAAATTTATTCTTTGGCGTATGCAAAAATTATAAATGAGCTCTCATATGAATCACAATAAATTAGTTTAGTGTCCACGGACCACAAAAATACGAAAAGCCCTCATAAATTGAAATATTTACTATTTTTTTCCTGAAGATATGATACATGAGCTCTTCGAAATATTTTTTCAATATTAAAAAGTTACATGTGATTTCCATTTGGTGTGTTCGCTTTATAATTAGTTGCAATTTTCATTTTAAACTTCTTTGTTTATTGCCCCAACCGAGAAAAAAAAAATTGGTTTCTGATGTAAGTAAAAATCACGGCTAATCATGATCGTGCGATCCAATACGAATCGTGGAGATCCTAAAGGGCAAAACATTCCTTTAGCTATGACTATAGGCCCACAGCAAGAATATAGGTCGTTCACAGGCCCACAACACCAAACCAGCCCATGAGTAAAGACAAACTGCAACCCAATTATGGAAGATTGACCAGTTATTTATGGTTGATGATCAAATTCTCTAAAATCAGGGAGATAACTTACCAATCAGATCCTTAATCAAACGGATTTAACAAATCAGATAAGAAATCATTCCTAATTGCTCATCCACGGGTCTATAAATACATATCTCACTTCTCAGTTACAGGGTAATCAACAACTTGCCCATAAAACCCAATTTTCAGTTTTGGTTATCGACTTAATCGTCGGAGGGTATGTCGCAGGGATAACTCCCAGTGTTTCAAATTGTTCTTGCAAGTTTCTAGTAGCAATCAGTCAGCTCAACCACCACCACAACCACAAATCTCCTTAAATATTAGTCTCACATCAAGATCTTATCAATGGTGTGGATCTTAGATTTCTCTAATCTGAAAGAACTCGGTATCTGGTTGCTCCCACAACGAAAAAATCAGCATCAGATTAGAGTCATCTGTGGAAACGCACAGATCCAACAGTCCAGTCAGATCCCACGGTCAGAAGACCCTTTCGCCCATATCCCCAAAAGAGAAGAGGGTGGCAGCGACTAGCCACCGGTAGAATTTCCCCCTCCTCCTCCACCGATGCACCTTTCCTTCAGCAGGGCTACAACCCAAGGGTCCCAACAACGATGCTCGGGACACCGATCCGATCCTCCTCACCCCAACAGCCGCAGTCTTGTCGACGCCACCTCTCACTCCGCGGCCAGAGGGAAGAATGCTCCTCGAATCAAAACCTCCGACATTTTCTCAATAACCGACAGTAGAGGAGAACCTCCATTACTGCATCGAGTTCAACTGCTCCCGAAACAGGGGTGCCCATTTGTACCACTAGAGGATTTGCGGCAGTCACTCCCCCAACAGGCAAAGGATTAGCGGAGCCTCTCTCCCATGAATCGGCAAGCCCCAAGGGTCTCCTGGGAAGACGGGGGCCCCGTAATCAGAGTCGAGTTCTAGGACTTCAAGAATGAGGTCCTGCAAGCTCTCCACGAGGGACCCTGAAAGGACCACCGTTCGGGCAACCCACACACCGGCCCAGTCAACAATGAGGATTCCTACGTGTCCATCTAATCTGAAGAATGTGAAGATGCGGTCCTAAAGCGCCTTCAAGAGATGGAGGACCGACTCGCCCGAATAGGGAGGACGGGAGGCAACCAAATAGAGGGGTAGCCCGGTCCAACCCCCCTTTGCCTCTTTCATTCTTGAAGCCCCGGTCCGGAGAGGCTTTAAGCCTCCAGCATTTGGGACTTACAATGGTGAGTCCAACCCAGCTGATCACATCGAGAGTTTCAAAAACTGTCATGATGATTCATAGTACCTCCGATGCCACCTCCTATGTGCTCCTCTGCATAAAATTCTCTGCCATACTGCGAGGTTCTGCCAGAAAGTGGTATTTCTGGCTCGCCCTGGCTCCATCTACTCCTTCAACCAAATCAAAGAGGGCCTCATTACACACTTCATAACTATGCGCAAGGCTGAAAAAATGAGTGCCTCCCTGCTAGATTTGAAGCAGAAAGATGGGAAGTCACTGTAACACCCCGTGTTAAAAAAATAACTATAGTAGTATATAATATATATATGTTGAAGTAGTATAATATATATATATATATATATATATATATATATATATATATATATATATATATATATATATATATATATATATATATATATATATATATATATATATATATATATGTTTCAAAGGTAATAAAGTGGTTGTTTCAAAGGTAAAATATATGAAAAGAATGGTGCGTGGGGGGGGGGGGGGGGGGGGGGGGGGGGTAGGGCCCACCGTTGAATGAAGCATTTGTATGCTTGCTGTTGAAGTGCACAGCATGTAAAAGCTTGACTTGGTCATCAGGTTGATGATGACGTGGGAATTTATTCAGGGGGGGCCCACCCGGGAATAGGTAGAGGAGTAGGTATTTGCACTTAGTCCCACATCGGTAATTTCAATACAAATAAATAATAATAAATATAATAGCCTATGATCAAGAGTCACCTAATCGGTTAACCAACTTTTGAGAAGTAGTCTGTGGTGGGCAGTTGTACTACATAGTATCTAATTTATCTTATAAATTGTATAAATTGTCTGAGCTAGGGGCAGGGGCATTACAAATGGTATCAGAGCCGACTTTCGACACCGAGTGTGGGGCATGTCTACATAGTCGGCGGTGGATCTCCATGGCTATAGACGCAGTCGGTAGTGGATCTTCGTGACTGCGGTTGCTTATTATGATTAGTCTGACGGTGGACTCCGGGACTATATACCTAGTCGGCGATGGATCTCCGTGACTGTGGTTGCCCAGGGAGGGCGGATAGAAAAAAAAAGCAGATGTTCCACATCGGCTAGAAAGGAGATCCTGCACTAGATTGTGCATGCCCGTGCTCAGCGAGGACGCTGATTTCTGAAGGGGGGTGTCTGTAACACCCTGTTTTAAAAAAATAACTACAGTAGTATATAATATATATATGTTGAAGTAGTATATAATATATATATATATATATATATATATATATATATATATATATATATATGTTTCAAAGGTAATAAAGTGGCTGTTTCCAAGGTAAAATATATGAAAAGAATGGTGCATAGGGGTGGTGGGGGGGGGGGGGGGGGCAGGCACTGTTGAATGAAGCATTTGTATGCTTGCTATTGAAGTTCACAGCATGTAAAAGCTTGGCTTGGTCATCAAGTTGATGATGATGTGGGAATTTATTCAGGGGGGGCCCACCCGGGAATAGGCGGGGGAGTAGGTATTTGCACTTAGTCCCACATCGGTAATTTCAATACAAATAAATAGTAATAAATATAATAGCCTATGATCAAGAGTCACCTAATCGGTTAACCAACTTTTAAGAGACAACCTGTGGTGGGCAGTTGTACTACATAGTATCTAATTTATCTTATAAATTGCATAAATTGTCTGAGCTAGGGACAAGGGCTTTACAGTCACTCCGGGACTTCATTAAGAGGTGGATGCTAGGTCCATACCTCCCTTGATGTCAGGGTCGCAACAACTGCCTTCAGGCACAACCTCCCGAAGACCTTCCTCTCTAAGAAGTCTCCTCTGATTTTTCTGATCTCCTCCTCTGAAGTGAGAAGTATAACCGAGACAAGGAAGCCCTCCATCCTGGAGGGCATAAGGGATCCTCGTCGAAGGGGAAAAGGAAAATTGATAGTGCTGAGGCCCCCAAGAAGTCTCAGAATGATGCCCCTAGTCAGAGGCATCCTCCTTCTGTGCCTCGGTTCGAGAAATTCACCCCGCTCAATGAAAGTATCTCAGCAATACTCATGGAAGTGGAGGAAGAGGAGCTGATCCAGCATCCCCCTCGGATGAATACCCTTAGAAAGAAGAGGGATAAAAGGTTTTGGAGTTGTTTCCACCAAGACCACGGTCATGAAGGATAATATCGAAACCCTAATCAGGATGGCTACTTGTCCAAATTTACTCAGAAAGACAAGAGGAACTCTCCTCCTCCCCAAGGGCCCAATAAGCGTCCAGAGAAAGATCCTGAGCCACAGGAGTAAAAAAGGATGGTCACCCTCCATTCCATACATGAAACACCTATGAGGGGAGACTTAAACTTCTTTATGAAGGTGTTCATCCGAGAGGTGAACTCGATCCACAATTGCCCTCCTCCCAAAAACTCAGGATTGCCCGTCTCTTTCTTTGGCAAAGATCTCGAATGCATCCACACTCCCCACTGTGATGCATTGTGATTAGTCTCGGTTCATCTCATTCTTGTCGACAACTGCAGTTCCGTCAACATCCTATTTTAGGCCACCTTCGAGAGACTGAAACTCTCCCAGGATAGGCTGAAGCCGGCTGGCTACACTCCCCACGGTTTCTCTAGGGTCCCGGTTCAGATCGAAGGAATCGTCACCCTCGACTGACCACGGATAAGTCCCCGACAACCCGTACAGAAGTGATGGACTTCATGGTGGTTAATGTCAAAGCCACCTATAATGCTATTTTCGGTTGCCCTGGCCTCGCATCCCTCTAAGCTATTGCCGTGACATATCACATGAAGATGAAGTTTCCCACAAAGTTTAGGGTTGGAGTCATCAAGGGTAGACAGGAGGCGGCCCAGACATGCTATACCGTCATAGTGGGGGGCTCTATCTGCCTCCTAGATGCAGTGGAGCCCCCATCCAATAAAAGCTCGTTTTGCTCCAAGCACATCGATGAACTATAAGAGGTCCCCTTCTTCGAGGTGGAAGAGACCAAAAGATTCTAAATAAGCAAGGTTTGTTAGCGACTTAAATAGGATTTGTCCCTCTTACATAATAGGAGCAATATCTACGGGCCTCTTATTTGAGTGAGACTGCAAAATGCATGGTCGTGCTCAAATGAGTCAATATGAGATATTGAGCACATTTATTTTAGTAAGTCTACTCGGACATCAAGAAACTAAAGATTGAACTATACAAGGGTGACACGCTCTATGTCTTGTAGTCAATTAGATATCTGGACAAAAGGACTAGACTACATGGTAACAATGGTTATGGATAGGTTATGTCAAATTACTGGCATTCCCATTACTTGAGTAGAAGTGATGTATTGCTAAATACCGTTCACTGTTTGTAATACTAGAATATGATTTTAGTATTACTATCAATGTAATGGGAACCTGCAAGGTCACACACTTAGAATTGACCGAAATTGGATTTAAATTCATGAGATGACTTGGACTCCTGACATGGTTGAGTAATTAATTAGATTAAATTGGTCAACTAAAGTTCAAAGACCCACACACGAATCTGACCCAAGTTAGATTGTGAGTCTAACAGCCTCATTACTTCCATATGGTTGATTTTCTGCATCTATATATGATATGTATCTGTGGAAAAGAAATAGTTGAGAAAAATCCTAGTCATCGCAAAAATTGTGTGTGAGAGATTGTGAGGAACATCCTCATCCCGCAGCTAGCACCGCGGCGTGAGGGAAAGGGGAAAGCTTTATTTAATCTGTTCGTGTGGATACCGTAGAGGCACCGCAATATTACAGTGCTGTGATCGGCATACTGTGGAGACAACAAATCCATCTTTAAGGTATAACTTTTAAACACGATTTATAGTTTTCGCATGGATCCATGGCTAGGTTTTGATAAAAAAAATTTAATTTTTCCGATGTGTATTTAATCTTAGATTACCCACGAAAGCTAACAGTGGTATCGAGTCACTTGTGAAACCATAATCCAATTATGTATGATATGTGATTATTCATGATATATTCGCACTTTTGGTAAAAGATTCATATATGATATAATTTTTGCAACAATTGCAAATAAGGATTTGTTTATGTGTTGTTTGTTAACACAGATGCCACACTAGGGTAGCCCTCGGTTTGGAACCATTGAAAACCCTAGAAAGATATGATTTGCAGTGACGTTAGGGTTTCTTAAAGCATGAATAGTTCATGCACCTGTGTTATTTGCAGTGACATTAGAGTTTCTTAAAACATAAAGAGTTCATGATCTAGCGGTGGTAAGAGGTGATAAGCCAAATTTTTGGGGTCGGGGCGCTGTCACGCACCTTGCAAGAGGCGGCCTCCCATTGACCCCCGCCCGCTGACTAGCCAATGGGACCCCCGTACCAGCTCTGCGTAGGGCAATAATGATTCCCCAAAAACCAATCCTTTTTAAATAAACTAAATAAAATCATAACAACATATTCTTTGATTATTATGTTCTGTGATGCATGGTGCATGGTTGTGGCCTTAGTTCTATGATGCATGGTTTAGTTCGGTGATGCATGGTTTATGTTCTGTGATGTATTTTTTTTATATTTTGGTATTTTGAATACGGCCTGCATGTCATACCTGATATGGCTAAAAATAAGGTTAAATCGGAACCGTCCAAATCGGGCACGAATCTTGAAGCCCAGGGGTAAAACGGTAATTTTACTTACAACCGGGTCTGAAACGGGTACTAGATCTCCTCTCCAAAGATCCAATAACCCGTGAACGGATCCACCTCAACTGGGTACGGGTCCCAACCCGAAACGAACCCAGTCCAGCGGGATAGAATTAGGGTTTCTGATTCAGCCAAATTAACGACCCTGATTCGTATCTATCCTTTCACCGAGAATCAGGGATCACATTCCTTATCTGATTACGAGGATTTGATTCCTTATCAGATCAGAGGGATTACATTCCTAATCTGATTCCTAAGGCGCCTATAAATACCCCCCATCCATCTCCATTAAGAGGTAATCAATCTTTTGCTAGTTAACACTCTCTCATAATCATTTCTGATTACTGACTTGAGCGTCGGAGGGTGCGTCGCCGGGATCAACCCCGGTGTCTCGCACTTTTTGCAGGTAAACGGCGGGAGCCAACGGTCAAACTCCGGCAGAACAGATATCAGGTTTGCTATTCAAGTTTTCCTAAGAATCCACAAATACTATCTGTTTACCCCCACACCAGATTTAGCGGTAACAGATTGGCACCGTCTGTGGGGAAACGAACGAATAGCAGCCTCCCCTCTTCCCGTTGGTCAGATCTTCTCCAGCCATGCCTCCTAAGAAAATCAGATCCAGAGGGTCCAACCGAGAACTCAACCCCGATCAGCAACAGGAAGTCCCCATCCAACCCGCTCAGCAGTAGGGGCAACTTCCTCCTCAAGCAGAGGACCCTTTCCAACAGGACCAGCCTCCTCTTCCGAATCAGCACCCCCCAAAGGTCCCTCCGGTCCTCAAAATGCCGGTGCAGGGGTCTCGCATCCCAACTCGCAGAAACAACCTCTCCATCAGGACCCGTCTCCATCCACAATGCCTCTTCGAATTCTATGGCCTCCCACAATCCTCGAGTTTCCGACCTTCGCAACACCGTACTCAATCGGCATAAGGATGAGGATCTTTGCCGCCGCTTGGATGAGAAGCGGGCCCGAGAGGGAGTCTCCCGCCAACAACGTCCGGGTGAGCGATCTCCTCATCACCGAGATTACAGAAGGTCCCCTAACCGAAGGGGGCGGAGAGACTCCCCCGAGCATCACAGAAGAAGACCCCATTCCCCTGCCGGTCAGCAATATCTAAGGAACGATGAGGCACCCATCACTCGTGCTGAGTTCCAGCAATTCCAAGCAACGGTGTTGCAAGCGCTCAACCTCCGGCCCAACATCAATAATGCCCAAAGGGTCCCTTAACCCCTACGGGTCCCAAGTCCTCGCCATCGGTCTGTAACTCCTCCTCCGGCTCCTAGTCACCAACAACATAATCCTAGTCCTCGCCGCTCCCAGGACTACCGTCGCCGTAGTCCCCGCTCCCCTTCCTATGAAGACGAGTCCAGAGGCTCGTTTGACTATCACCAGAGGGACGATGCTCTCTACCGCCATCTCCACGAGATGGAAAGGCGCATCGGCCGGATAGATAAGGAGGAGGATTCGAGAGGAAGGACCGTCCGCCACAGCAGACTTCCCTTCTCCCGGACCATCATGGAGGCTCCTATCCCAAGAGGTTTCAAGCCTCTGCAGTTTGAAACTTACTCGGGGGAGTCGGACCCCGTTGACCACATCGAAAGCTTCAAGACCCTTATGCTTATCCACCAAGCTTCTGATGCCTTGCTTTGCAAAACCTTCCCCACCACTCTTAAGGGTTCGGCTCGGGAATGGTACTCCCGCCTCGCCCCGTCTTCCATTTTCTCTTTCGAGCAGTTCGAAACCCTCTTCATAACCCACTTCGTCAGTAGTAGATGGACGGAGAAGACCAGCATCTCGTTGCTCCACCTCCGTCAGGAGAGGGGAGAAAAGTTGAGGGACTATGTGAGGAGGTTCACTGCAGAGGTCAGATCGATCACTTCCTTCGACCAATCAGTTGCGACCGTCGCATTCCAATCCAATGTCCTCAATTCTAACCTTCGCTCGTCCCTTGCTAAAAAGCTCCTGCATAACTTTGTCGACCTCCTTCTCAGGTGCGAGAAGTATATTCGGGCTGAGGAAGCCGAATATCTCCCGGGCTTTGGAGGATCTACCTCCGGGACAAAAAGATAGACAACTAAAGAGGAAGGGGCCAAGAAGCTTCAGAAGGATAATAGCGGTCAGCGCCGCCCTCCCCCCAGGTTCGAGAAATTTACTCCTCTCACTACCAATGTCTCCACCATTCTAATGGAAGTTGAGAAGGAAGGGGTCATACCTCCTGCTCCGAGGATGAACACCCCATCCAAGAAGAGGAACAAGGAGAAGTGGTGCCGCTACCACCGGGATCATAGCCACGAAACCAACGACTGTCGGGCGCTGAAGAACGAGATAGAGGCCCTCATCTAGAGGGGGCAGTTGCCCAAATTTGTGAGGACAAATGATCGAACCGATCGCTCCACTCCTCCGCCTCGGGGGGCTAACAAGCGTTCCGTGCGACGTGATGAAACCCCTAATTTCAAGGAAGAGCGCATTCTGCACCTTATCCATGGAGGCCCCATGGGAGGCTCTTCCAACTCCTCTCGAAAGGCGTTCGTCCGAGAGGTCAATTCAGTTCACGGCGCCCCTCCACCCAAAGGCCTCGGTGTCCCAGTCACATTCTCAGATGAAGACCTCGAGGGGGTTAGGACTCCCCATTGTGACGTACTTGTTATCGACCTTCATATGGCAAACTTCAAAGTGCAAAGGATCCTAGTAGAGAACGGAAGCTCCGTAAACATCCTCTTCCTCTCAGCCTTCCGAGGTCTTCAGCTATCCCGGGACTGTCTCAAACCGGCCGGCTACACTCTCCACGGGTTCACGGGAGTGCCAGTAACTATTGAAGGGTTAATCACCCTCGACGTAACTGCTGGCAAAACTCCTACCACCCGGATGGAGCCGATGGACTTTATGGTCGTTGATGTCCCAGCTGCATACAATGTCATCCTGGGCTGACCCGGCCTAGCTACCCTAGAAGCCGTTCCTTCGGCATACCACCTCAATATGAAATTCCCTACCCGGACAGGAGTGTGGGAGGTCAAGGGCAGCCAAGAGATGGCCTGGAAGTTCTACATGACTTCTACAGGGGGTCCGGTCCTCTCCCTCGAAACTTTAGAGATCTCCCAGGAGAGCGTTCGACCAACGTTCGAGCCGGTGGACGAATTGGAGGAGGTGCTCTTCTCGGAGGATGATCCGAGCCGAAAGTTCTTCATTAGCAAGACCCTCCCGTCTGTCCTATGCTCCGACATAGTGCAGTGCATTCGAAGGAACCGCGACCTTTTTGTCTGGTCCGCCGCTGACATACCGGGAATTTCCGAGGAGCTTTTGGTCCACCACCTCAGTATTGAACCGGGGTCCAAACCGGTCCAACATAAGAGGCGCAAGTTCGCTCCCGAGCGACAGCAAGCCATCAAAGAGGAGGTGGACAAGCTTCTAAAAGCTCGGTTCATACAGGAGGTTAACTACCCGGAATGGCTTTCCAATGTAGTCATGGTAAAGAAGTCGAATGGAACCTGGAGGATATGTATCGACTTCACTGATCTGAACAAGGCATGTCCCAAAGACCCGTTCCCTCTTCCGAGCATCGACACCCTCATTGACGCCACTTCGGGCCATGAGCTCCTCAGCTTCATGGACGCTTTCTCCGGCTACAACCAAATCTGAATTTTTCCCCAGGACATCCCGTGTAACGCCCCGCCCCAATACTCAGACAAATTTAATATTTTAGAACACAAATTAGATACTATGTAGTACAACTGCCCACCACAGGCTGCCTCTCAAAAGGTGGTTAACCAATTAGGTGACGCTTGATCATTGGCTAATAGTATTTATACTCAAATTATCATATCAAACTTTCCATGTGGGACTAAATTTCTTAATATCTTCTCAAATCCGTCTCAACTTTGCAGTACCAGTCGACTGAACCATCGACCAGTCGACTGTTCGCTGCCAAATCTGGGGTATTACATCCCGAAGACTTCTTTTATTACGGACCAGGGCCTCTACTGCTATAGGGTGATGCCGTTCGGATTGAAGAACGTTGGTGCCACTTACCAGTGCCTTGTTAACAAAGTCTTTCAGAGCTAGATAGGTCGTAATATGAAAGTGTATGTCGACGACATACTTGTAAAAAGCATCCGAGGGGCCGACCATGTGGCCGACCTACAGGAGGCGTTCGGTGTACTGAGAAAGCACAACATGGGCTCAATCCGAATAAGTGTGCGTTCGGAGTCTCGTTAGGAAAGTTCCTCGGCTTCATGGTCAGCCAACGAGGAATCGAAGCTAATCCTGAGAAAATCAAGGTCATATTAGACATGGCCCCTCCCAAGAACGTTAAGGAAGTTCAGAGGCTAACAGGCCGCCTAGCCGCTATAGGGCGTTTCCTCTCAAAGTCCGGGGAGAAGTGCCTCCCCTTCTTCAAGGCCCTCAGGTTTCGAATGGGGTCAACAGCAACAGGAGTCGTTCGACCAGCAGAAGGCTTATCTCGTCAACCCTCCTCTGCTCAGCAAGCCCGTTCCAGGCGAAACCCTATACCTCTACTTGGCTGCTTCCGAGCAGACCCTTAGTGCCATTTTAGTAAGGGAAGAAGACCAGGTTCAAAAGCCCATCTACTATGTAAGCAAGGTACTTCGGGATGCCGAGATCCGCTACCCAAAGATTGAAAAGATGGCGTACGCCCTGATCATGGCGGCAAGAAAGCTTCGCCCCTACTTCCAGTCCCATTCGATGATCGTCCTTACCGACCAACCGCTGAAGCAGGTCCTCCACAAACCTGAGACCTCCGGCCGCCTCATGAAATGGTCCATCGAGCTAAGCCAGCACGACATCTCATACCAGTCCCGAACTGCGATCAAGGCTCAAGCCTTAGTAGAATTCATCGTCGAGAGCACCATTCCCGAGGTCAGCCAGGCGACGAACGGACCTCCTATCTGGTCAGTTTTTGTGGACAGTTCCTCTTGCAATGAGGGAAGCGGAGCCGGGGTCATTCTGGCAAGCCCAGATGATTTCGTCCTCCAGTACGCCCTCTGTATCAACTTTAAGGCCTCAAACAACGAAGCAGAGTATGAGGTACTAATCGCCGGTCTCGGAATGGCCCGAAGGGCAGGGGCGCAGCGCCTCCGAATCTTTAGTGACTCTCAACTGGTGGTAAACCAGGTCTTGGGCGAGTACAAAGCACGAGACGATCGGATGGCGAAGTATCTCGCTAAAGTCCAAGCTCTCATGGCCCAGTTCGAAGAAGCGCTCATTCAGTGGATCCCCCGAGAAGAGAATTCTCAGGCCGACGCCCTCTCCAAGCTAGCCTCCTCCTCCCTCCAAGGTCTCGAGCAGACCATCTTGATCGAGGTTCTCTTGAAACCAAGTATAGAAGACGAAACTCTTGACTCGGTGGAGTCACTGCCGGTCCTACTGCAAGATAACTGGATGAAACCATTGGTGGAATTCCTAAGGGACGGGCTCCTCCCTGAAGACCCTAAGGAAGCTCGCCGAATAAGAACCAAAGCAGAGCGGTACACCCTAGTCGAGGGGATCTTGTACAAACGCTCCTTCTCGCAGGTGGACGGAAGGCCCTACTTGAGATGCCTCTCCTCGGAACAAGCCGACTACGCCTTACAGGAGCTCCACGTAGGCATCGGCCGGGCACATTCAGGGTCCAGGTCCCTAGCTCGGAAGATATTGAATTACGGTTACTTCTGGCCTACTCTCCTCCAAGACGCCGAGCGACACGTTCGGCAATGCAATTCTTGTCAGAAGCATTCGAACATTCGTCGCCTCTTACAAGCTCAGCTCACCTCCCTATCAAGTCCGGTTCTTTTCGCAATGTGGGGGATGGATTTACTAGGGCCGTTCCCTCCAGCTCTGGACCAGTTCAAGTTCTTAGTTGTGGCGATCGACTACTTCTCGAAGTGGATAGAGGCCGAGACCCTAGCCACGATCACCGAGAACAAGGTACTTCAGTTCTTCTGAAAGAACGTCATCTGCCAATTCGGTGTCCCTCGTGTCCTCATCACAGATAACAGAACCCAATTTACTAGGGCTGCATTCCGAACTCTGTGTGAAGACCACGCCATCCAGCAACGTTTCTCCTCCATCTCCCATCCGCAGTCAAATGGCTCAGTGGAAAATGCTAACCGGCAGATTCTCTCCGGTATTAAGAAGAGGTTGGATAAGTGCTCCAAAGGTTTATGGATCGATCAGCTCCCCAACGTGCTGTGGAACTACCGCACCACGAAACGGACCCCCACAGGAGAGTCCCCATTCAACCTCATCTATGGGTCCGAGGCTGTGATCCCTCTTGAAGTCGGAATACCTTCTCCTCGCCTTACAGCCTACAACGAAGAGCAGAACGCCAGAGACCTTCGGTCAAACTTACACCTAATAGACGAGCTAAGGGAAAGAGCGTCAATCCGCCAACAGAGCTATCAGAGGAGGATCGAGTTGGCATACAATAAGAAAGTCCGACCTACCGATCTCAAAGAAGGGGACTTAGTCCTCAGAAAGCTAGCTGTCTCCTTCCTTAGTCAGAAGAGTAAGCTAGTTCCAAATTGGGAGGGACCCTATGAGATCACAAAAGTAGTTCGGCCTAGAGCTTATCGTCTCGAAGACCGCGAAGGCAGAGAAATCCCTAGGATCTGGAATGCCAACCATCTTTTGAAATACCAAGAAAGTGCCCCAGTGCCTCTCTAAGTATTTCGGGATGTCGAATCGTTCCTCTCCTTTCCCTG
The DNA here is from genome assembly GCA_017893485.1 of Hemerocallis citrina. Lineage (NCBI taxonomy): Eukaryota > Viridiplantae > Streptophyta > Magnoliopsida > Asparagales > Asphodelaceae > Hemerocallis > Hemerocallis citrina. The sequence goes on from CM030364.1 coordinate 78,255,665, forward strand.
TATCTTCCCTCTTTATTTCTCATATGTAATAACGGCTCGCAACTCAAAAGCAGCCGACTAGTAGTCTTCAATAAAGAAAGTTTTTCTTATTTACTTGTGCAAATGCTCATATCTCTCTACTCTTTGCTCTTCACTCTAACGATGGTTCGGAGTCCAACACTTGGCTCGATTCTACTTCGCAAGCTCGCTCTTAAGCGAGCTAGAAGTAGTTCGCCATTCGGAACTGCTCCCACAACCGTTGAACAACTCTAACGATGGTTCGGAGTCCAACACTTGGCTCGATTCTACTTCGCAAGCTCGCTCTTAAGCAAGCTAGAAGTAGTTCGCCATTCGGAACTGCTCCCACAACCATTGAACAACTCTAACGATGGTTCGGAGTCCAACACTTGGCTCGATTCTACTTTGCAAGCTCGCTCTTAAGCGAGCTAGAAGTAGTTTGCCATTCGGAACTGCTCCCACAACCGTTGAACAACTCTAACAATGGTTCGGAGTCCAACACTTGGCTCGATTCTACTTCGCAAGCTCGCTCTTAAGCGAGCTAGAAGTAGTTCGCCATTCGGAACTGCTCCCACAACCGTTGAACAACTCTAACGATGGTTCGGAGTCCAACACTTGGCTCGATTCTACTTCGCAAGCTCACTCGTAAGCGAGCTAGAAGTAGTTCGCCATTCGGAACTGCTCCCACAACCGTTGAACAACTCTAACGATGGTTCGGAGTCCAATGCTCGGCTTGACTACACTCCCTCAGTATCCCGAGCCGAGCAGACGAGGAACCGACCTCCACATATGGAGAAAAATTATGCCGAACCAATTTCACCATTGGATCGTCTCAAAATGCGTATTAGAACATGATGAACGGATCAGATCGTGCCATGTGTCCACAAAACGACAAGATAGCATTTTCTCGAAACTCGAGCCTCCCGCCTCGTGATTCGTGCCATGATCGTGATCGGCAATCCAGATTGAGCCACGTGGCTCGAGTCTGAAATCCGAGCTACCACACTACCGAAGTGCAAAGTGGCCTCGGTATACCCCGAGCAAGAGCTAAAGTTTTACAGCTAAGGCAAGAGTTCTATGGTTAGAACGCTCGAAGAAGCTAACTATTGGTTCTTATGGTTCGTTTCAAGAGTAAGGCAACTACGGCACAATAATGAGCAGACGAACTTCGATTTCATTAAAACAACTTGATAAAGTTACAAGGCAAGAAGTTACAACAAAAAAGACGATGCAAGAAATTAAAAGCCCAGTACAACTTGTTCAGCGCCTCCTCGGAATGGGGACATTCTGATTCAGAGACACTCGGGGTTTTTGTCTCTTCATCTCCGAGCTCGTCTCTAGGCCGACGAACTGGGACGCCTCTTCGCCACTAACTCTAACAGTGGCTCCGACCGAGGCTCCGCTCGAGCTAACAGCTACACTGCTTTGGGCATCGGCCGCAGTCCGACCAACGACGGGAGCACGAGTTGCGAGCTCGTAAAAGGAAATCCCTCGCTCGCTCTCCTTGCGAGTGCACAAGGTGCTACGGATGTTAGTCCTCACGGGCTGAGGCTTCAGACGAGCCACTTCCTCCTCGAGCTCGACAATCCTGTTTTTCAAAGTGTCGTCCTTAACCAGTATCTTGAATCGAGGGAATTTTGCCGAACCCGGGTGCTCAGCACTATCGAATATAATGCGACGCAAATTGGTCACCCCGATGCTCTTGTCGACCGTGACCCTCTGCAGATGCTCGACCTTCTTCGCGAGCTCGTCTCGCTCGGCCAGCACTGAGGCCAGCTCTTCCTCCTTCGTCGAGAGCTCTTCCTCGACTATTCGCAAGTGGTGTACCTTGGTCAGCAGCTCGTTGTTCTTCTTCTCCACATTGAACAATACTCTCCTGATCAGCTCGATCTCGCCCTCGAGGCGAGCCTTGCGAGACTGCTTAAAAAATTCTGCATGGTGCCGAGCGGCTGCGGTAACCGGTGCGTGTTCGATGTTCTGAAAAACGAGGGCATCACATTGAAAGACTAAAAATCCGAACAAAACACTTAGACAAGATCGAAACAAAATTTTTCATTCATAACAGAAGCGGTGGCCAGTCCGCGAAAAGGCATTACATTCAGAGTAGAGAAAAACAAAAATACAAGAAGACGAGGAGATCAAGGGTCCACCTGCGACGGCAGCTCGACCACAGGCGGCTCGCTAGACGGCCCATCGCCCCCATTGCCCCAGCTCGGGGGTCGGTCACCACAGTCTCAGGGACGACAGGCGTTCTCTCATCCTGCTGTGCCACCTCCTCCTCGTCGCCTTCCTCCTCGTCGCCTTCCTCCTCTTCGCCCTCCTCTTCTTCGCCCTCTACCGTGGCCCTAGGCCACAGCCTATATCCAATTCTCTGGAAGCCGGGGACACGATCCTGGACATGGTCGAGTGCCCTTTCATAGGACTTCTCCATGTTAGAAGCCATGTGCGCCTTCGCCTCAACTTCAACCTCCGCCCTTATCTTCGCCGCCGCGGCATCCTTCTCTGCCTTCGCCTCCTCCAGTGCCTTCGCCGATGCCGCCAACTCCTCGGCAGCCTTAGCGACTTTGGCAACCTTGTCGGCGAGCCGCCCTTTAGCTCGCTCCAGGTCCGCCTTGAGGTCGGCGACCCGAACCGCCAAGCCGTCCGAGCATCTCTGCTCTGCCACGAGCTGCCGAACCGCCCTTGCCTTCTCCACCCTGTCCTTGTCGCTGGCGGCCTTCAACTCCCTCTCCTATTCGGCGAACTCTTGGATGAGGTGGTCGAAGTGACAAGTGGCCTGCCGAAGGAAAAAGAGAGTCAGAACAAAGTAAAAGCCAAACGGCAGACTTAAGAAATTCTCAAAAATAATGAATACAAAGCTTACCGACATAAGCGACTGAGCGACTTCGTAGGTGTCATCGCCAGTCGTCCCTGCCTTCAGTGCAGCTCGATCCTTTGGGGTCGCTAAGTGCTTGATGTCTTGCATGCACATCTGCGAGTCCCCGAGGAAGCCGTCATGGTTCTTCACTCGCCAGTCGGGGACGAACAGCTTCTTATGCTGCTCGGTCAGGATCACTTTGGCCTGAGCGGTCAGGGGCAGAGCCTCGAGCGACAGCGCCGCCGAAACGTTGAAGGCCTCACCGGCCGTGGCAGACGCGGCAGGAGCCGGAGGGTCGGTGGAGACGACCACCGCTGGCGAGGGGGCCTCAGGAACGGCAGTAGGCGGAGCAACTGCTGAAGGAATCTTAGAAGGTCGGCCGGACGAAGCCGTCGTGCTCAGCCTCTTCCTCTTCCTTCCGTCGGCAACTTTGCCTCACTCGTTCATCATCCCCATGAAGTCCATCTTCGGCGCTTCTGTTCCAAACAACAAAACAAACAGCGAGTTAGAAAAACGAGCAAGAAACTTAGAAAAAAAAATACTACAAGATGTCAGGAGCCTACTCAGGTCGATCGGACTAAGGTCCGACCCGTGTAGCACCTCCTCAGTCATTTCCCTCCAGCTCAACATTGGGAGGGCAATGATCTTCTCCGCCGCTTCCGCCTCGGCCACTGTCAGTTTCGGGTTGGCCCTTGCAAACTTCGGCACCTCTACTTTCCACCGAGTCAGAATGTTCAGCATCGAGGGCTCCCTCAACAAAAAGAACTTCTCCTTCCAACCTTTTATCGAGTCCGGATTCTCTATGAGCTAACGCCTTTCCGGGGTGACAGGTAGTAGCGATGCTCGGTCTTGTGCATCCGGTGAATCTGATACATGCTCCGAAAGATCGTCACGTCTGGCTCGACCTCGGCATTGCGGCACTGCAGCAAGAAGGCATTCACGTGGTGCAAGGTGTTCGGCATAAATTAGGTCGGTGCCAGGCAGTACCACTGGAGGACCTTTAACACAAAGGGGTGTAGAGGAAAATGCAATCCGGCATTCAGCGAGTCGTAGTCGAACACACACATATCCGGCAACAGTTTGGAGTTCGCTCGCATCCCAGGGCCGGGGAGGATCAGCTTGTACTCCGGAGGGATGGCGAACCCTTTTCTGATCCGGAGCAGGTCCTTCTCGGATAATACCGACGCAATCTCGTCCACCTCGGTAGTCTGAACCGGGTTGTTCTCCTCGTAGACTGCCGACCAACCTATGATCGCCTTCTTCAGAAGGTTGCCCTCGTATCGCCTGACTCCGGCATGGCCAGACAGTACACTGGGATACCGGCCCGACTCAGGGGCTCGCCTCTCGGTCTCCACAATCTCTTCGACTACAGGAGATCGGGCCACTGCCTTCTTCTTCTTCTTCACCTCGGCCACGGACGACCCGGCCACCTCCTTCCCCTTTCTTCAGATCTCCATTCGCCTCCTCTCCTCGGCACCACTATCGCCTGAGGACGAAGCCTCACTCCCTGAGTCTACCCTTGACATCTCTAAAAAAGCTAAGGCAAATAAACTGACCTTGATGTGACGTGGCCTTAAAGTGACGTTCACGGTCGGAATTAGCTTGTTGGAAATTGCCTGGCCCACGCAACAGCTAACGCAACCGCCTTGGAGCTAAAATTGCCGCTAGTAGAGCACACAGAGAGTAAAAGTGAAAACTTGGAGTAAAAAGTGAGAAATAAGCTCTGGGGTAGGGGAGTGAGAATTTATAACCTCAAAGCGACGTTTGGGCTTCCTTGGGCATTAAATGGCCCACTAAGAGAAGGCAAAATGCCAAAACAGAGAGTTACGACTCTTCAAATCGCTCAACTCTATCACCCGGCCACCGGTGCACAAAGCCGAGCTACCAAACAACTTGGCTAAGCAACCGAGCTACTGGGTCGGAGAATGGCGACGGCCCAAGACAAGGACTCTTTGAAACACTGATCTCCATTCCTCGACGATCAACACCTCGACGTGCCACCGAACCACCGTTCTTACCGATCCGAGGTGCCGAGGTACCGACCTCCACATATGGAGAAAAATTCTGCCGAGGTTGAATCACCGTTGGATCGTCTCAAAATTCATGTCAAAACTTGATGGACGGTTCACATAGCGCCACACCCACAAAACGACAAGATAATGTTTTCTCGAGATCTAAGCCCGGTCCTCGTGATTCACGCCGTGATGGATGCTCAGGATCGCGCCACGTAGCTCGGCAGATCCTGAGGCTCCGAGCCAAGCTGCAGGAGGAGCCGAACCGAGGTGCCGAGGTACCGACCTCCACATATGGAGAAAAATTCTGCCGAGGACGAATCACCGTCTGATCGTTCCGAAATTCGTGTCAAAACTTGATGGACGGTTCAGATAGCGCCACGCCCACAAAACGACAAGATAACGTTTTCTCGTGATCTGAACTTCGTCCTCGTGATTCGTGCTGTGATGGACGCTCAGGATTGCGCCACGTAGCTCGACAGATCCTAAGGCTCCGAGCCGAGCTACCGAACAGCTGGGCTGGACCACCGAGCCACTAATACAGTAGACAAGGAATTGAGCCACCGGAGCGCTTAGCCGAGCTACCGAACAGCTTGGACGAGCCTTCGAGCTGCTAGGTCGAACCGAACATCCTGTCGGAGCACTTATTCGGCTTACAAATGCTGAGCTGCCGAGCCGAGTGGACGAGGAACCGACCTCCACATATGGAGAAAAAAGAGGCCGACCCTCCTCAGCCGTTGGATCTTGTCAAAAAACGTGATCAACGTGATGGACAGCCTAGATCTTGCCACATTCACTAAACGACAAGATAGCGTCTTTTGGGGATCCACGCTGAGATGGACGCTCAGGATCGTGCCACGTAGCTCGGTAGATTCCAAGCCGAGGAGCCGAGCTGCCGACCCTCTCATACAGAGAAACTATCTGCCGAGGAACACGGGTCGTCCGATCGCCCAGAAAAATGCGCTCGACGCTGATGGAGGGCTTAGATCGCGACACGCCATAAATCGGTATTAAAAACTATTTTTATTTATTTAAATCATTTTATTTATTTAAAAATTGCAAACAAATTACTGAAAATTTGGGAAAATTAACTAAAAATTCTAGGAAATAATTATAAATTCAGGGGTATATTTTTGAACCCCTGAACGAACAATTGTTGCCTAGAACGAGTTGTTAAGACCCCGGAACGACCGGTTAACACTTCGCAAAATTAAATGAATAATCCGAAAAAATAGATAAAAATCATCAAACATCCAGAAAAGCTTAAGAACAACTCAGAGTGCAACCAACTTGAAAAATCACCACACTACCGCCTTCAAAGATTCAAAACCTTCCATTTGGACTCCGATACAACTCCGCCAGCCATTAAAACAGTAAAACTACTCCTCAAAGGCTGATCAAACTCAGTCTTCAGAAGTGGGGGGCTCGTGATATGGCTAAAAATGGGATTAAATCGGAACCGTCCAAATCGGACACGAATCTTGAAGCCCAGAGGTAAAACGGTAATTTTACTTACAACTGGGTCTGAGACGGGTACTGGATCTCCTCTCCAAAGATCCAATAACCCGCGAACGGATCCACCTCAACTAGGTACGGGTCCCAACCCGAAACGAACCCAATCCAGCAGGATAGAATTAAGGTTTCTAATTCAGCCAAATCAACGGCCCTGATTCGTATCTATCCTTTCACCGGGAATCAGGGATCACATTCCTTATCTGATTACGAGGATTTAATTCCTTATCAGATCAGAGGGATTACATTCCTAATCTGATCCCTAAGGCGCCTATAAATACCCTCCATCCATCTCCATTAAGAGGTAATCAATCTTTTGCTAGTTAACGCTCTCTCATAATCATTTCTGATTACTGACTTGAGCGTCGGAGGGTGCGTCGCCGGGATCAACCCCGGTGTCTCGCACTTTTTGCAGGTGAACGGCGGGAGCCAACGGTCAAACTCCTGCGGAACAGGTTTCAGGTTTGTTATTCAAGTTTTCCTAAGAATCCACAAATACTACCTGTTTACCCCCACACCAGATTTAGCGGTAATAGTACCTTTCTCTCTACATTCTCAATAATCCTTTCTCTCTAAACTCCAACTGTACATTATTTTTTTATATGTAAAGATGTCTTCCAATGCATGTCACTCGTCTAGGCTAGGATCGATTAAGTGTAGGTCTGCCAAAGTAGAGTGCCTTTATCTATCCTAGTGAGACGTGATGAGATAAAAGTAATATTCAATTGTCAACCATTGGGTCTGACTTAACTAGACTATTTCAATAGGATTGAAGGTTTAGATGCATAGAGTTGGGCTTTAGTCTATGGGATAGATTAGAGTAAGTGTTACTCGCCCAACTATCCAAGAGTTACATATGATGTAATTGAGAAATGTTCCGTACCTAAATAACTGAATTTTGGTTAATCAGCTAAAGCTGATTCAAAACAAGGTGAAATATGGATCTTGGCCTGCTAGAAAATCTTACGATGGGATTTTCCGAGTCAATGATGAAAGTCATTGATTTGAATAAAAATAGTAGGAGGTATATTTAATAAAATACCTTATTATATATTTCAATGACATGATACATTCTCTGCATATTTTTGTTGATTGTTAAATATTTTTTTCTTTGCATATATCTGTGAAATGATATTTACTTTGCATATTTCTATTGATAAATTACCATGAAATCCAACACATTAAATAACCTACCATTGAGATCTGTCCTTGAGAATGATAAACTGTCTGGGATAAATTTTCTAGAAGCTACAGGAATCTGAAGGTAGTACTCAGGCATGAGAAAAAGTTGTATGTTCTAGAGCAGCTTATTCCAGACCCATCTGCTGCAAGTGCCCCTCGCACCAAAAATGATGCTCATAAGAAGCATCAAGATGACACCTTAGACGTTGGTTGTCTTATGCTAGCTACCATGAACTCTGAGCTTCAGAAGCAACATGAGAACATGGATGCCTATGATGTGATCGTACACCTCAAGAGGCTCTATCAATAGTGGGCTAGGTATGAGAGGTTTTAAGTCTCAAAGACATTGTTTCAGTGAAAATTGGTAGAAGGAAGTCCTGTTGGAACTCATGTGCTCAAGATGATTGGGTACATAGAGAACCTTGAAAGGCTTGGTTCCCTTTGGTTCAAGAGTTAGCCATTGACTTGATCCTGTAATCGTTGTCGGAAAGTTGTAGTCAATTTGTCATGAAATAAAACATGAATGAAATTGACAAACCTCTGTCGAAACTGCTAACTGCTGAACAAAATATTAGTAAGGGAAAGACCATTATGATGGTCCAACAGGCCAAAGGTAAGGGCAAGGGCAAAAAACAGATTAAGAAACCCGAGGGCAAGGAGAAGGGGAAGGGCAATTTCAAGCCCAACACTTCTGCCTTGAAACCTAAGGGTAGGGTGGCCAAGAAGGGCACATGCTTCCACTGTGGTGAGACCGTACATTGGAAGAGGAACTACCATAAGCACCTAGAAGAGCTTAAGAAGAGGAAAGGAAGTGAGACTTCAATTACAGGTATTTTTATTATAAAATTCAATTTATCTACTTCTACATTTTGGGTATTAGATACTGGATGTGGGGCTCACATTTGTGTAAATGTACAGGATCTCAGAAGGAGTAGACCATTGGCTAAGGGGGAAGTTAACCTACGAGTTGAAAATGGAGCAAAAGTTGCGACTTTAGCTGTAGGGACTTGTCATTTATCATTGCCCACTATGCTTATCATTGATTTTGAGAACTGATATTTTGTGCCTGCTATTAGTAGGAATATTATTTCTATTTCTTGTTTGGACAAGAAGGGTTTTTCATTTATAATAAAGGTCAAAAGTTATTTTATTTATTTGAATGATATCTGTTATGCTAATGCACAATTAAGTAATGGACTTTATATTCTCGACCTCGAAATGCCCGTCTACAATATAAATACTAAGAGGTTCAAATCAAATGATACGAACTCAACTTACCTCTGGCATTGTCGTTTGAACCACATAAATGAGAGCTGCATATCCAAACTTCATAAAAATTGATTCTTGGACACATCTGATTTTGAATCATATGAGGTATGTGAACCTTGTTTGCTGGGTAAAATGACAAGAGCTCCATTCACTGGAAAAGGTGATAGGGCAAGTGATCTTCTAGGTCTCATACATAGTGATACCTGCGGACCTTTCAACACATTGGCTAGAGGAGGTTTTTAGTACTGGGTTTGTGTATCTGATGAAAAAAAATCAGAATCATTTGAAAGTTCAAAGAATTCAAGAATAAGGTACAAAATCAACTTGGTAAAAGTATTAAAGCCCTTTGACTAGATCGAGATGGTGAGTACTTAAGTCAAGTATTTGATGACCATCTAAATGAGTGTTGGATAATATTTCAACACACTTCCCATGGAACATCGTAATGGAATGATGTCTCTGAGAGGAGAAACTGAACCTTGTTAGACATGGTTCGATCTATGATGAGTCATGCAGACCTTCCAAGCTATTTCTGAGGACATTCTCTATTAACAGCTACTTTCACACTTAACCGAGTTTCATCTAAAATAGTTCAAGAGACACCATATAAGATATGGACTGGGAGGTGTCCTAGCATGTCTTTTATAGAAAATTGGGGTTATAAAGCCTATGTAAGGCGCCAAGTCTCTTGATAAACTTGGTCCCAAATCTGATAAGTGCTTCTTTGTAGGATATCCCAAGGAAATCAAGGGATACTATTTCTGTAATCCGACCGAAGACAGAGTTTTTGTTGCATGGATTGTTGTGTTCCTAGAGAGAGAATTCGTCTCCAAAAGAACCAGTCGGAAAATAATAGAATTTGAAGAAATTCAAACTTCGCAAAGTAGCAGCGAACCAATTGTGGAAAGGGAGCAGACTTCACAAATTGTTATGGAACAACTACCTACTCAAGTAGCATAAGGCCTACATAAGTCTAGTAGGATACCTCATCAATCCGAAAGATATGGACTTCTCGTGACTTAACATGGTGATATATTACTCATGGATCAGGATGAGCCTACGATTTATGAGGAAGCTCTAAAAGGCCTAGATTCTGAGAAATGGCTTGAGACCATGGGGTCTGAAATGGAATCCATGTATACCAACGTACTATGGACCTTGGTAGACCCACCTGAAGGGATAAAACCTATTGGGTGCAAATGGGTTTTCAAGAAGAAAACTGACATGGATAGTAATGTGCATATCTTTAAGGGGCGGTTGGTGGCTAAAGATTTCAAGCAAGTTCATGGTGTAAACTATGATGAGACTTTTTCCCCAGTTGTGCTTATATCTATTCGGATCATGCTTGCTGTTGCAGCATATCATAATTATGCAATATGACAGATGTATGTCAAAACTGCTTTCCTAAATGAAAATCTTCTTGAGGATGTGTACATGACATAGCCTAAGGGTTTTGTCACTCCAAAGGATGCTGGATAGGTGTGTAAACTGCAACGATCCATTTATGGATTAAAGCAAGCTTCTAGAAGTTAGGATTTTCGTTTCGATGATGCAGTCAAAGAGTTCGGTTTCATCAAGAACGAAGATGAACCTTGTGTCTAAAGAAGTTTAGTGAGAGCACAGTTGTATTTCTGGTGTTGTATGTAGATGACATACTACTCATCGGGAATGACATCCCTACCTTACAGTCTGTAAAGACTTTCCTAGGAAAATGCTTTTACATGAAGGACTTGGGTGAAGCTATCTATGTATTAGGCATCAAAATCTATAGAGATAGATCAAGGAGACTGCTTGGCCTGAGTCAGAGTACATACATAGACAAAGTATTGAAATGCTTCAATATGCAAGAGTTCAAGAAAGGATTCCTCCCTATGTCGCATGGTGTAAGCCTGTCTAAGGCTTAATGTCCTTCCACTTAAGATGAAAGAGACTGCATGACTAAGATCCAATATGCATATGCAATTAGATCTATCATGTATGCCATATTATGTACTCGTCTAGATGTCTCATATGCTTTGAGCAAGACGAACGAGGTACCAGTCAGATCTCGGTGAGAGTCACTGGACTACAGTCAAGAACATCCTTAAGTACTTAAGAAGAACTAAGGATTTGTTCTTGGTATATGGAGTTGAGGAAGAGCTTGTTGTAAAGGTTTACACTGATGCTAGCTTCCAGTCCAATAAGGATGACTCCAAATCACAATCGGATTTTATGTTTTGCCAAAATGGTGGAACTGTGAGTTGGAAGAGTTCGAAGTAAGAGACAGTAGCTGATTCTACCATAGAGGCTGAGTATATTGTTGCCTCCAATGCAGCAAAGGTGGCTATTTGGATCATAAAGTTCATCACTGAACTTGGCATGGTTCCTAGCATTGTGGACCCAGTAAACCTCTATTATGATAACAATGGGTCCATTGCACAAGCTAAGGAGCCTAGATCTCACCAGCAATCTAAACATATACTTAGGCGCTTCCATCTCATTCGAGAGATCATCGATAGAGGATATGTGAAGATATGTGGAGTACCGACAGATGATAACAACGTCGACCCACTGACAAAGCCTCTTGCATAGCAAAATCATGAGGGTCACACAAGATCTATAGGAATTAGATGTATGACTGATTGGCTCTAGTGCAAGTGAGAGAATGTTTCTGTATACCCTAGAGGCCAGTTGTGTATTGAAATTACTAGTTTACATTGTATCATGATATTTATTTCATATATGCGGTATTTTATTTATTGTGTCGTTTATTGTGATTAAATGAACATAATAAAGTCCTTAGAATAGTATGCTCAATACAATGGGATATCAAGTGCATGACTTGATTGTGATTCCTAATGGTTGTAATCAGAACACTATTCTTAATTGTCTATGGTCAAGTATTATTGTGAATTAGGAAAATAATAATACATAGAGACTAGTATGTGCATAAACTGATGACCATATCTCACGGGTCATAGATATGATATATCAAGTCTTCACATGGGTACATATTAGAGTAATAATGTACTGGACTAACCCACCATGAGAACGCTGCATGGATTGTTACGTGAGTGTCATAAGCGGTTATCACAGTGACCATGGTGTACGTAATCCTTTAACTTGAAGTTACTACGATTCCCTACATGAGAAGTTATATATTTTGATGTCGTCAAATGTTGCTTGTAATAAGGTGATTATAAATTCGATTATTGGATATACTACAAATCATGCAGAGAGATGCGAGTGACTTACATACGATTTGTCTCTCTTACATAACAAGAGCGATATCTACGGGCCCCTTGATTGAGTGAGACTGCAAAATGCATGGCCTTGCTCAAATGAGTGAATATGAGATATTGAGCTCATCTATTTTAGTAAGTCTACTCGGACATCAAGAAACCATAGATTGAACTATACAAGAGTGACATGCTCTATGCCTTGTGGGAATTTAGATATCTGGATAAAAGGACTAGACTACATGGTGAAAGGTTATGTCAAATCACTGACATTTCTGTTACTTGAGTAGCAGTGATGTATTTCTAGATACCACTTACTATTTGTAATACTAGAATATGATTTTAGTATTACTGTCAACATAATAAGAACCTACAGGGTCACACAATTAGAATTGATCGAAATTGGATTTAAATTCATTAGATGAATTTTAGGAATCCTAGTAAGACTTGGACTCCTGACATGATTGGATAATTAATTAGATTAAATGGGCCAACTAAAGTTCAAATGTGCACACACAAATCTGACCTAGGTCAGATTGTGACCCCAACAGCCTCATTACTCTCATAGGGTTGATTTTTTGCATCTATATATATGATATGTATCTGTGGAAAAGAAATAGTTGAGAAAAATCCTAGCCATCACAGAAATTATGAGAGAGAGAGAGAGAGATCATGAGGAACATCCCCTTCCCCAGCTAGCATAGTGGTGTGAGAGAAAGTTTGATTTGATCCGTTCGTGTGGATACCGTAGAGGCACCGCAATATTGCAGTGCTATGATTGGCATACTATGGAGACAGTAGATCCATTTTTAAAGTATATCCTCTAAACATGATTTATGGTTTTCGCATGGATCCATGGCTAGGTTTCGATATTTTTTTTGGTAATTTTTTCGCTGTATATTTAATCTGTGATTACCCTTAAAACCTAACAAGGTTCTTCCTCCCAAGCTCAAGGAAAAATTCATCGATGGCATCTGAGGGAACCAGGATCTATTTTCCTGGATGGCCTAGGATATATTAGGCATATCAGAGGAATTGATCATGCACAAACTAAGCGTCAATCCAGATGCGAGACTGGTGCAGCAGAAGCGTCAAAAGATTGCCCCTGATAGGAAGCAGGCTGTGAAGGAGGAGGACGATAAACTCCTTTCCGCCCATTATATTTAGGAAGTCAACTACCCAGAGTGGCTGACAAATATTGTAATGGTGTAGAAAGTGAGCAACAAGTGGAAGATCTGCATAGACTTCATAGACCTCAACAAGGCATGGCCGAAGAACTGTTTTCTACTTCCGAGCATTGACGTGTTCATAAACGTGACATCTGGACATGAACTTCTCTGTTTCATTAATGCATATTCCGGATATAACAAGATTTGAATGTTCCCCCTGGACATTTCGAAGACTCGTTCGTCACCGACCAAGGGCTCTACTGCTACAGGGTTATGTCGTTCGGCCTAAAGAATGCAAGAGCTACTAACCATAGTCTAGTGAGAAAAGTCTTCAAGGACCAAATAGCTACAATATGGAGGCTTATGCCATCGACACACTTGTCAAAAGGCTTGGGAAAGAGGACCACATCAAAGACCTGGAAGAAGCCTTCAACGTCCTAAGGCGGAATAACATAAGGCTAAATCTATCAAAGTGTACCTTCAGCATGTCTTTAGGCAAATCCTAGGCTTCATGGTTAGCCAAAGAGGGATAGAAGATAATCCCGAGAAGATTCAGGCCATCTTCAACATGGCACCCCCAACATATTTGAAAGAGGTTGAGAGGCTCATGGAGCACCTAGCTGTGATCGAGCAGTTCCTCTCCAAATCTGGGGAGGTGTCTCCCCTTCTTCAAAGCCCTTCAGGGGGCTAAGAACTTTGGGTTGGGGGAACTCCAACGACAAGCCTTTACCCAGCTGAAGGAGTCCCTAGTCAACCCCCAACTGCTTAGTAATCCCAAGCCAGACGAGACCCTCTACCTCTACCTGGCGGCATCCGAGCTACCTCTTAGAGTATTCCTCGACTAGAAAGACGATAAGGTTCAGAAACTCATTTACAATGTAAGCAAAGTCCTCTATGATGCTGAGCTCTGAAACACGAGGATGGAAAAATGGCATACACACTAATTATAGCGGCACAGAAGCTCCACATTTATTTCCAGGTTCACTCCATCCAAGTCCTTACAGATCAGCCCCTGAAACTGGTCCTTCACAAGCTGGAGAACTCTGGATGGCTGGTCAAGTGGTCGATTGAGCTAAGTCAACATGAGATCGACTACAAGCCGAGAACTGCAATAAACTGCCAGGCATTGGCCTAATTCATCATAGAATGTTTCTGGATCCATCTGAAGTACAGGAGGACTCTCTCGTCTATATACTTTATGTTGACGGGTCCTCTTGTGAAGAAGGAAGTGAGGCATGAGTGATATTGCAAGGTCTAAACGAATTCATACTCTAATAATCTCTGTGATTGAACTTTCAAGCCCTTTATAATGAGACTGTGTACGAGACACTCATCGCCGGACTACTCTTGGTATGAAAAGTCGGGACCGAACAGGTGAAGGTTTTCAACGATTCGCAGTTGGTAGTAAACCATATTTCTAGGAAATATGAAGCCCGGGATGCCCCTATGATCAAGTACCTATCACATTAAGGGGCTCCTAGTAGACTTCAAGGAAACCTCGGTCACTCACATTCCCCATGAAGAGAATAGTCAAGCAGACGCCCTCTCCAAACTAGCATCATCCTCCTTTGAGGGGCTCAATCACACTATGCTTGTGGAAGTCCTGGTTAGTCCGAGTACTGATAGGGAAAATGCAGAAGCACTATGCATCAGCCCTCAAACACAATCGGGGAGTTGGATGGACCCCATAGTTGACTTTCTTCATAAGTGAATCTTTCCAAATGAACCTACCAAGGCAAGGAAGGTCCGGGTGAGAGCAGATAGATACACCCACATGGAAGGGGTACTGTTCAAACGATTATACACTATGATTGACGGACGACTCTATCTCCGATGTTTATCTCCAGAAGAATCTCAGTACGCCCTCAAAAAAATGCACAGGGGAGCTGAAAGCTGCCACATGGGGGATAGATCTCTCGCCAGAAAGATCCTCAATCATGGATACCACTGGCCAACACTACTACATGATGCTTGTATGTAATTATAACATCCCAAAAAAATTAAATTTTTAATATTTTGCACGTGCATTGCACGTAAAAATTTTGGGCACTTTGGTTCCTAAAATTTTCTTGTCATGCACATTTTCCTTCTCATTTTTCTTTGTCACACTTTTATGATTTATTTTAATTAAACCCATTTTTGTAGCCCACTAAAAATCAATCACAAATTAAGGCCCATAATTATTTCCACTTAAATGAACATTTGAAAACTAGTACACTTGTCATGTATTTTATAACACACACATACATTTTATAATTAATAAAAGAATTTGTATAAGAAGTAGTGTGCACATTTGATGCACGTGCACGTGTTTGTGCACATGAAGGGATTGGCCGGCTTAGACTTAGAGTAAGGGAGAGTAGGGGAAAGTTGTGTGTGAGTAGGGAGTTATTTTTGGGTAGTGGGAGTCATCTCAACCACTCATTATTCCTATAAATAACCCCCTCCTTCACCATGAACAACACTAAGATCAAATCAAAAAAAGAAAAAAGAAAAAAAAAGAGAGAAAGAAGAGGTTTCGGTTTTTCTTGCTAGAGGAGGAGAAGGCCAAATTTTGAGGGAGCTTTGGAGCATTTTTCTAGGAGTTCTACTTACTAATTGCATGAAGAAAGAGGTGGGTGCTTCTTTTACTTTCTAGTTGTTTGTAGAATGCATGTTTAGATAAATTGTGTTTGAAATGAAAAGTTTGGCATGAGTTCTTTAGTTTCTATGCTTTTTATGATGCATGTTGTGTTGACGTCTAGAGTTTTATTAGTAGATAAATATGAGAAATTAATGCTTACTAGTTGAAAATTACAATATATAATTTGTCATAGGTCAAACTATAAATCTTGTTAGAGGAAATTTGTAATGGTGTCATTCGTATTGTAGTATGCCATGATTAGATTATGTATATAAATTGTCTGTGTATATAAAGTTATTAACTTATGCCTAAAAAAATTGTGTAAATATTAGGGTGGATTATAATTCAATAGGGAGATGAGAATTGTCCATAAACTCAGAAAAATTGCTAAAAGAAATATATATTCATGTTAGTTGTTATAAAAAGTAATCATGTTGATTAATAAAAGCATATGTGTATAAAAGTTCTTAAAATGACCATTTAAATTATTTGTGTATAACTTCACTCTAATATAGATAAAATCAGTGAGAAATCATTCTTCAAAATCTAGGGGTGTATTTTATGAACAATAAATTTGAGAGAAAAGAATAGATTTCGAAAATAAATGAAGGAGTTAAAAATAAAGGGAAACAGAGGGTCGAGTTAAAGGATTTTGAACGCATATATTATCATAATAGAGCTTTGGGTTTAATGGTTAGCGCGTTGCGCTTGGGGGGCTTCTTGGTCGCAGGTTCGAATACTGGGAGGCTCTGCCTTTTTGTCATTTTTGGAAATTAATCAATTGGTGTTTCGGGATTACAAAGAAACTCAGAGGGGGTCTTTATCACCACAGTGAGTTGGCTCATTGGTTGGGCTTGCGATTGGCTGGCTGCTGACCATGGGTTCGATTCTGGCCTTGCACAGAAATGTTCTTTTTAATTTTATTTTTTGAGATTTTCAAGTTTTAAAATTGGGAAAATTTTATAGAAATATTTTAGAATATTATTAGAACTCTTGGAAAAAATTTCACACTATTGTAAGATATATTTTCAGAATTAAAAGTCATATTCATATTAAATAATGTATTAGATGAGTTTTGAATTCAAATTCAAAAGGAAATGCACATGATTAAAAATATTTTAAGATATGGTTGTAGAATACAAATTTAGAACTCTCTTTTTGTGAAAATCCATTGAATTAAAAAAACTGTCGAGGTGGTTGAGAATAAAATCAAAGCATAATTATGAGGTTAAAATCAAGAATTTCTAGTGATTAGTCTTAAAGAGATTTTGTATTAAGAAATAATGATTTAATCTTAAAGAACTTTTGTATTAAGAAATACACGTGAAGTATAGAAAAGTATGAAAAAGATTCCACTAATTGAAAGAGCTTTGAATATTACTAAGGTGAATAGTTGGGTTTGTTAACCAAGAAATTGTCCACAAGAATGCGATTGACAAATTGTTATTGAATATTGTTATAAGAAGTGAATACTTGATGATTTATAAACATAAAGAAAATGGATAAAGAAGAAATGATGAATTATGAATGAGATGTTTATGTTGAGGTTAGATATATACTAATTGATCTCTATAATGATATGGTTGTTGGAATCTAAAGGTTGAGCGAGATCCGTAGTGACCGACAATTTGTGAATAAAGAAATTTGAGAAGTATCCAGTGTGGACAAATGTTCTCGTGTGTTGATTTAAGTCCGGTAGGGTAAGCTAGCTCTAGGTTGTTATGATTATAATTAAACCTAAGGACAGGCACTAGAAGAAGATGTGATAAAAATTGGGCAAACGTAAGTGGGGTATTTCTATATAGTCGGGCGGTGTACTCCGGGACTATAGATTCAGTCGGACGGTGTACTCCGGGACTGTAATTGTCCTGCATCCAGTCGAGCGGTGTACTCCGGGACAGTGATGTGGAACGAGATGAGCCTCAATTAAATCCGGGATCATGAATAATCAGGCGGTGTACTCCGGGATCATGAATATTCGGGCAGATGGGAGGCAGATCTCTGATATTCCGAGGCTAGAGCGGCACTTGCGGAGTGTCCGCATGAGGTGGATTCTGTATAGTCGGGCGGCATACTCTGGGGCTGAAATTCATACTTGTGGGATGTCTGAACCTTGTTTTGTTACTGAGTAGGATTTCATGGCGAGGGATTGAACCCTATAATGTAGAGTACGTAAGGGCTTACCCTCGGACCTATGTATTATGGGATGTATAGAATCCGAACAAGTACGCATTAGTGTCATCGTAGTGAAATGTTTGCATTATGAATTAAGTCATATCATACACTGACATGTTTAAGATAGTCACTTTTCACACTTTGTTGTGCATTCAATTTTGTGTTTGCTAAAGTGAGAGATTTGCTGTATTATAGCATTGCGTCAGTTGTATGCAACTGACGTGCCCACAGTTTTCAAATGCAGAACTTGGTTAGCGAAAGATGCAAATATGAGTTAATACTGATGATTACGTCCAGACTAAAGTTGTTGAATGTTAAAGTTTTATATTTCTTATTGTAACTTCTGCTATGTAACAGTAACAGACAATGTGTAATGAAAATTTTAAATTCCATGTAAATTTATACAAATTGAAGTAGAAGATCTTGTATTTGCTACGAATTACATGTATTTGGAATTCGGGGCGTTAGAGAGTGGTATTAGAGCCAACTTCAATAAGTAGTATAAAATTACAAGGACTACACATTAGGGTGGACATTAGAAGTGTAAGTTCAGTTTATAGAGATTTAAATGTAAGTTGATTAACATTTGTGTTGCTCTATACACTGATATCTTCTCCTCCCTTTTCCTACAAGATGGCGGACAACCAAGACCCAGTAGACGAAGTAGAATGGTTCTTTGAAGACCCAGAAGATGAAGAAGAAAAACCCGAAGAAGAAGAAGAACCCAAAGAAGACGAAGACCCAGGAGAGGAAGAGGGAGAACTACCCGTATCTCGGGAGATCACTCCACCTCCACCTGATTCCCAAGATGAATCCTCGACGAATAGCTGGCTCGAGATAAGAAGGACCATATCATCGCTTCGCTCCGTAAGCAGCTAATTATCCATAAGTGGAGAGTAACCCACATTGAGGCACATCATGCGGAGGATAAGCAGAACATCACAGCTCTGAGTCAGCGAGTATGGGAACTGGAGAAGTGTTGGCACAGGAATGCTCGGAATTTCACCCAGCTAGACAACAAAACTCGTTGGGGGAAGCAAGAATGTTGTCAAAGATGCAAGGAGATGCAGAAGGAAATAGATGAACTGCGGGGAAAGCTCAGAAAAACCGTAGAATCTAGACTGCTTTATGTTTGGAGTTTTCTGGTGTTTTATGTATAGATGTATGGACAAATTTTATTTCTGAATGTATAAAGTTTATTTTAGAAAATGAATAAATTATTTTGAAAGAAAGTCTGCGTTGTTGCTGTTTTTGGTGATTAATGAAGTTTTATGACCCAGAAATGGACAGATGAAGAACTCGAAATGGCGAAGGATCCAACAGTGAAGGCAACCACCTTGATCTGGAGGCAGAACTGGCATGTTTGTACCAGACACTTAACACATTTATGGCAGCAAGTGTGAACAGGAACCCAAGGGCAGGGCAGGCAGTACAAGTCCTAGAGGCTATTAAATTGGTGAAATCATTCAAGCGGATAAAACCACCCGTTTTTTAAGGCAAGGCAAATCCTAATGCAGCAGATGATTAAATCCGGCAAATTGAAACTATGTTCGCGGTCTTGGAGACTCCTGAAGCTAGCAAGGTGAAGCTAGCCACCATTCAGTTGGAAAAGGATGCAGGGGTCTGCTGGCAGTCCATGAAGCGAACCCTGGGAGATGAACCTATTACCTGGAAAGACTTTTTGGAAGAGTTTCGCAGCCACCACTTCTCGATGGATGTGCAGGAGAAAAAGGCAATGGAGTTCCTGAGCCTGCAACAGGGGAGCTTGTCAGTTAGGGAGTATGTGATAAAGTTCACTCAGCTCTCGAGGTATGCATCGGAATTAGTGATCGACGAGGGCAAGAAGGCCAGGAAGTTTGAGCATGGGTTGAGACCAAGTCTGAGGTCTCGAATGATACCCCTCGGTATCAGAAAGTTCGACAAGCTGGTACGGAGAGCTGCAGCCACAAAAGCAAATATAAAGCAGTATCAGTTGGTGCAGAATAGAAAGAACAACTAGAATGCTGGCAAGAGGCCTGCAACATCCCACAACTTCAAGGGACAACCCCCAGCACAGAGGTTCAGGCCGACTGGGGCAAATTCTATTGCAGTAGCTGGGAAGCCAAGCGCTTGCTTCAAGTGTAGAGAGTCGGGGCATTGCATAAAAGAATGTCCTAAACGGCAGAGGATCAGGTCATGCTACAACTGTGGCAAGGAATGACACATTCGGCCGTTTTGCCCGCAACTGAGTCCAAGGACCCAACAGGGAAGAATGAGAAACCGTACCGGTAGGGGCGAGTGTTCGCTCTGACAAAAGAGGACGCAGAGAATGTCGACAATGTCAACACTGGTATAAGAGTATCTGAATAGAGTTTATGTTGTTATTTCAAGCTTGTATTAGGAGAATGTTATGTACTGAAAGATAAAATTCATTATGTAACAAGGAAACTTCTAATAAATGGAATAAAAGCTACTGTTTTGTTTAATACTGAATCGTCCCACACTTTTGTGTCTCCTAAATTTGTAAAAAAGAATTGGGGGATGAGCCAAAAAAATTTCCTGGCAAGGTTCTGGCAGTAGCTACCCCTTAAGGAGAAACACTGACTACTGATTGGTACTATGCTGGATGTGACATCGAGATTGGAGGAAGAGTTTTTGGAATTGATCTCAAAGAGTTGACAGTCTTGGGAGTCGTATAATCATTGGCATAGACTGGATGTCGATCTACAATGCTAGTATCGAAGGCAAGTGCAAGGAAGTTATGGTGAAGGCACCAGGAGGACCAGCAGCAACATTTTAAGGGAAGAGAAAGTGTAAGGAGTTGATGGCAGCTTTGACCAAGAAGTAGATTCGTAGGGAAGTCAAGAAGATTCCTGTAGTCTGAAACTTTCTGACAGTATTCTTGGAAGACCTACCTGGAATACCACCTCATCGGAATGTGGAATTCAGTATTTCCATTCAGCTAGGGTGTGCACCGATATCCAAGGCACCTTACAGAATGGCATTGGTGGAACAGAATGAGGTAAAGAAGCAGATTGAAGAGCTTTTGCACAAGGGTTTTATCGGACCGAGTGTGTCGCCTTGGGGAGCACAGTTTTATTGGTGAAGAAGAAGGATGGATCTGTGAGGATGTGCATCGATTACAGGGAACTGAACAAGGTGACCGTCCAGATTAAGTATCCTATTCCGCGAATCGATGATTTGTTTGACCGACTACAAGGAGCATTAGTTTTCTCCAAGATGGATCTTCGGTCGAGTTATTACCAAGTTCATGTGAAGGAAGAGGATGTGCATAAGACTGTGTTCCGAACTCAACATAGGCAATACGAATTCTTAGTTATGCCATTTGGAGTGATGAATGCACCAGCTATATTCATGGACATGATGAATAGGGTCCTGCGACCATTCATCGACTCTTTTGTAGTGGTGTTTATCGACGATATTCTGGTATATTCCAAGTTAGAAGAAGATCATATTTGGCACTTAGCAGAGGTATTGAAGAAGCTGCAGGAACAGAAACTATATGCCAAGTTATCCAAGTGTGACTTCCGAAAGTCCGAAGTCGCGTTCTTGGGTCATATCCTTTCTAAGGAGGGAGTGGCCACCGATCTGCAGAAGATAGAGGCAGTGAAGGATTGGCTAAGACCCACATCAGTGAAGGATATCAAAAGTTTCTTGGGCTTGACTGGTTATTATCGGAGGTTTATTCAGGGCTATGCTTAGATAGTCGTGCCACTCACAGGACTTATGAGGAAGAATGTAAGTTTCAAGTGGACGGAGCAGTGCGAAGCAAGCTTCCAAGAGTTGAAGGAGAGATTGACTACCTCTCCAATACTTTCTTTTTCGAGAGTAGGGATTGATTATGATGTCCACAGTGATGCTTCATATCAAGGTTCAGACTGTGTATTGATGCAAGAGGAAAAGGTAATAGCTTATGGGTCTAGGCAATTGAGACCTCAGGAGAAAACTTACCCAACCCATGATTTGGAGTTGGCAGCGATTATATTTTCCTTGAAGTAGTGGAGGCATTATGTGTATGGAGAGAAGGTCAACATGTACACAGATCATAAAAGTTTGAAGTACATCTATCAGTAAAGAGATCTGAACTTGAGGCAGAGAAGGTAGTTGGAAGTACTAGAAGATATTCGTACAGAGATAAAGTATCACCTGAGGAAAGCAAATGTGGTGGCAGATGCGCTCAGTCAGAAGAGTAGCTTATCCTATTTGATTACAACTCAGAAGAAACTAGTAGAGGAGCTCGATCGAGTTGGGATCGAAGTAGTGTTGCAAGGATTGGGAGCATCCTTGGCACAGTTGAGAATTTAGCCCTTACTGAGGGGTTGGATTGTCGACGGTCAGAAGTCTGACTCAGAAATTCAGAAGATGAAAGAGCAGGTCAGCGCATGCAAATTGTCAGAATTTCAAGTGAAGGACAAAGTGTTGTGGTTTGGAGAAAGGTTGTGTGTACCTGATTAAGCAGGATTGAAGGAGAGCATCATACAGGAGGCATACACTACTCTATTATCAGTGCATCCAGGGAGTAATAAGATGTACAAAGATATGAAGCGACATTTTTGGTGGTCGGAAATGAAGAGGGATGTAGCGAAGTTTGTAGCAAGATGTGCAACTTGTCAACAAATCAAGACAGAAAATCAAAGTCCCGAGGGATTGTAGCAACCGTTACCCATTCTGGAATGGGAGTGGGAGAATATCAGCATGGATTTCATTACTGGACTACCTAGAAGTCCCAAAGGGAATGATACGAATTGGGTAATAGTGGATCGATTAACCAAATCTGCTCACTTCTTGGCGATGAAAATTACCTGTTTGATGGAAAAGTTGGCAGAATTGTACATTGGGGAGATTTTAAGACTGCATGGAATTCCCGTATCGATTGTGTCAGATCGCGATACACAGTTCACGTCGCACTTTTGGAGAAGTGTTCAGCCAGTTTTGGGAACCAGGACTGACTTCAATACCGCCTTTCATGTGCAGACTAAGAGGGTCAATCATGTGTTGGATGACATGTTGAGGTGCTGTGTGATGGATTTCGGCGGTAGCTAGAAGAGTCGCCTAGCTCTGGTAGAGTTTTCCTATAACAATAGCTTTCAGACTAGCATTATAACACCCCGCAAAATTGAAAATTACAATTTTGCCCTTGTGTGTTACGTGCGTGTATTTTGTAACGTGTTTTCACCACGCACTTTGATTACCGACTATTTATGCAATTCCCTTATTGTTTTTATCTTTTTTGTGTCAACTCAAATGCAATATTTCAATCTCTGCATTTTACGTGTTTTTGATGCATGTGTCTTCACCACTACGTGCAATATTTTCTATGTGTTTAAATTATTTATTTTATATATTTTATAAAACGGAAATTCATTTTCCCCATATTTTGATTAAAATGCATTTTTCGATTTTCTGCACGTATAATGCACGTGTTTTCTACGCACGTAATAATTACGTCGTGGAATATGAAAAATTAATGAATAATTTTCTTATATTTTATTTTTATTATCTTTGATATTTTTCCGTTGATAAAGTCAATTTTCGCATTTCGGTATTTTACGTGCGACGCACGTGTTTCGGTGCGCGTATTTGAGCGTATCCGTTTTCAAAATAAATTTTTGAGTGTGTGCATTTATTTTTACATATTACATTTTTTATTCTAAAGTAAACTATTTTTACATATATATACTTTGATATATAAAAAAAAATGGCTGGTTATATTGAAATATGCATGATGGCATATATATGGAAGTGTTAATGGTGCAAAGGGGGGTCCCACAGCTTGATAAAAAGCCTAGCAATGTGCTTACTGTTGCCTACATACCTATATGGGTATATCACTTAATTATTTGTACATACATTTATAACTCTATGTATTGGTAGTCTATTATAAGTGCACATGTATTTGGAGTTTTGGCTTTTTTTTCTTTCTCCTCTGTTGACCGGTTGGGGGGGGGAGAGAGAGAGTTAGGAGATTGGGAGTTTGGTTATTGGAGAGTTGGGAGTTTAGGATTTGAAGAGTTGGAGTAGTGAAAGGTTGGGGGTTTTGGAAGTTAAGGAAGTGAAAGGTTGAAAATTAAATTTAGTAATTTATTAGGGGGTAATGCTACACCTACAATCTTTACAACCTTACAACCTTAGGTGGCACAATCTCATTGGAGATGTGTACAACCCACTACAACCTACTCTACAATGCATTCCAATGAGATTATGCCACCTAAGGTTGTAAAAGAAAAGGTTGTAAGAGAAGGTTGTAGGTGTAGCATTACCCTTTACTAGTATAATGCACGTGCGATGCACGTATATAAAGGTGAGTAGGATTTTGAGGAAGGGACAGGTCACCGAAGAGGTTGCATGCATGCATGCAGACAGGCATGCACAATTTATACATTTTGATATTTGCATGCATGTATTACACCTACTGACTTTGATAGGAGGAAACTTTCTTATGAATAAATTGTGCATGCAAGTACATGCAAATCTATACTATTAATTATTTTTCCAAATCTATGCAGACAGCCATGCAAATCTATGCATGTTAATTATTTTTCCAATATATGCAAATTACATTTCTGACCTCCGATATTAACCCTATATTTTTTTTGGCATTTTATGTTTATGAGGGCATGATAGTAAAAAGCTGCCAAAATGGGACTTTGCTTAATAATAGTATAGATTAGGTGTGAAATTTTGCACTTTGAACCCCAACATTGTCCTATAAATAGTACCCTTCTCCTTCTCTTTTCACACACCAAAAATAATCTAAACTAAAATAAGAGAAAGAAAAGAAAGAGAGAAGAAAGTTTTGTGCTTGGAGGCCATTGCTAGGAGGAGAGATCTAGGAGGACATTTTGGAGCTAGAAGTGGTGCTCTTCCCTTCATTAGTCAAGCTTCAAAAGGTGGGTGTTCTCATACTTTCTAATTTTTAGAATTATGCATGCTAGAGATAACAAATGAGAAATTTTGATTAGCATGAATAATAGTAAAATAAGTCATGTTAAGTAAATTGACTCATATCATGCTAATTAGCAATGAGAAAAGAAACGATCAAATTTTGTCATGAATTGATATGCATGAAGAATAGTAGATTTTTATGAAAATGGTGGAAATACTTCTTTTGATAAGTAAATTAAGTTTTATAAAGTAAAGTTGATGGTATGGAACTCATTGGATTGTTATAAAAATATAATATGCTATCTTTAATTAAAAAGAATATATGCAAATTTGTGTTGTTGTATTCTTTAAACTATGATTTATAAATCTATGATTTACTGTTGAAAAATGAATTCAAATTTTATGAGCAAAATTCAATCTAAAAAAATATTAGAACAAATAGAGAAATCAAGTTTTTATGAAAGAAAAGAAATAACAGAAAGTTGAACAAAAGCTTATAAATAAACTCTGTGTCAACTAGCGCACTTGGCCTAGTGGTCGGAGGTTGCTTTGGACTTCTTTGTGGTCCTGGGGTCGAAACCCGTTAGGCCCAAATGTATAATTTTGTTTGTTTTAAAATCCACCCGAAGCCAGAGAGAGCATAAAGGGTTTTCGTTAAAGCTTTTATACAATAAGTCCAAATGGACTTACTCGTTGGTGCGGACTAACTTAGGCGTTGGTTCTATTGTCTCTGGTTTGAAACCCCTGGTCGACACATATTTTTTTTGGATTGTTTTTAATACATTAAATGAAGATTAGTGCATATAAAAATTTGGGGAAAAATCTTTGTGTTTATGAAATATGATGGAAAATTTATTAAAATAGTTTTAAAGATTTTCTATGTATATTTGAGAAGAAAAAGAGACATTTGAGATAAAATAAGGTTTTGTTCTCAAGTTAATTATTTTTAGATCATGATTTTATTTCTAGAAGAAAAGTAAAGGTTTTGATTAGTTCTCTTGTTGAGAATATGCAATTTATGTTGAAGATAAAATTCTAGAATTCTACTTGTGCTTTAATTGATAATGAGTTTAAATTAGATGAATGTATGAGTAGAACCATTGATTGAAAAGAATTAAGAGTGGGAAAAATAGATCATGAATAGTGTTATTGAATAATGCTAAATGAGGCATTGATTAGTGCTAAAATGAGACCTTGATTAAGTTGTGAAATAAGAATAATTAAGTTCTTTTGTAGAGAATATACTATTATTTTGATTATAGAAATATTTGATGGAAATGAGATATGTTGCTAATGAGACTTAATGAATTTATGTTCTTAAAGAGGATTATTACTTTTGAAGAATTGTGATTTAAGAATTCATGTGTAGTATTAAATGAGACATTGATCATTTGTGAAGATAAGAATATCTAAGTTTAAGACATGTTTATTGAAGGGTATGTGTACCCATGATTCTTGTACATGAAAGTTTATGATTAAGAATTACTAAGACCTCGGTTACCGGTAATATTGAAAGAAAGATTTTGAGATTTGATTTCGAGATATTACCGTCGGGCAATCTCGTATTTTTTGTGAACAAATCCGGTAGGAGGTAAAATTGATTCTAGGATTGATAACATATTCATGTCCTGAACTAAAATAAATTTTAGGCACATAAGTGAAGATGTAGTAAACTTGGGCAAACGTAAGTGGGTTACCTCTATATAGTCGGGCAGTGGGTTGGCTGCGGCGATTCATCGGGACTATAGACCCAGTCGGCGGACTGTGGTTGCTCCGTGGGAGACGGGCTTTTATTTTTAAATCCGGGATTATGAGGATGGGTCAGCGGTGGATTTCGGGATCTTAAGTAATCGGGCGGATAGTTTTGTTTTGCCGTACTCCTATGTATATGCGTATACCGGAGCTAGAGGGGCACTTGCGGGATGATTCACACGATGTGGGATCTATGATAACAGTCAGTGGTGGACTCCAGGCTGGGATTCAAATTCGTGGAATGATCTAAACCTTGTCTTATTACTGGGTAGTTATCATGGCGAGGGATCGAGCGCTTTATTGTGGAGTATGTAGGCACTTGCCCTCGGACCTATGTAGTATGGGATGCATAGAATCCGAACAAGTGTGCATTAGTGTCATCCTAGTATAAAATTGTGTACATTAGGCATTAAAGCATGGCATACACTTAGATGTTTAGCGTAGTCACAACTTAACACTTTATTCATTCAATTGTTGTGATTTTTTATTAAAGTAATAAGATTGTTATATGTACGGCATAGAGAGGATAGCCGAGTATAACATTTTCGTCAGTTATAAGTGACTGACGTGCCTACAGGTTGATATGCAGGTAATGGACTATTCTTGAAGAAATAAAGCTGTTATGATGCATTTGATGACTTATTTGATAAAGTTGTACAAGTCGTATTATTGTGTTCAGTGTTGTAATCTTTTATTCTTCCGCTGTGTAAAACAAAGTTGTATTTAAACTCTGATGTATTGCTATTGAAAAAGTTTTAATTTCCTTATAAAATTGTACGAAGTGAAGTAAAGATCCTGTGAAATCTCGAATTCGGCTTTATTTGGAATTTGAGGCGTTACAAGCATCAGTATGGCACCATATGAAGCTTTGTATGGGAGGAAGTGCAGAACACCGAAGTGTTGGTACGAAGTGGGAGAAAGGCAGATGTACAGGTCCGAGATAGTGCAGCAAACCTCGAAGGAGATCGAGTTGATCCGGAAGAGATTGGTTGGCACACATAGTAGACAAAAGACTTATGCTGACAATCAGAGGAGGGATCTGGAGTTCGAAGAGGGTGACTATATTTTCCTGAAAGTATCTCCAACTAAGAGTGTGATTCGATTTGGAAAAGGAGGAAAGTTAGCCCCAAGGAACATAGGACCATATAAGATATTGAAGAGGATTGGAAAGATAGCTTATCGGTTGGAACTGTCAGAAGAGCTAGCCCAAGTGCACGATGTCTTTCACGTGTCTATGCTGCGAGGCTACATTCCTGATCCGAGTCATCATCTACCGGAAGTGCCAGAAGGTCTACAGATAAATCTAAGCTACAAGGACCGTCCGATGGAGATTGTGGATCGGCGGGAAAAGGTTTTGAGGAAAAAAACTATACCCATGGTCAAGTTTGTGTGGAGGAATCAACTGGTTGAGGAAGCCACCTGGGAATCAGAGGAGAGGATGATGAGGGACCATCTCGAACTTTTTGCCTAAACCCTGTAATTTTATTTCTTTTACTTTTCTCACTCTTTAAGCGTAGTTCCGAGGACGGAACTATTCTAAGGTGGGAGTGCTGTAACATCCCCAAAAAATTAAATTTTTAATATTTTGCACGTGCATTGCACGCAAAAATTTTGCACTTTGGTTCCTAAAATTTTCTAGAGTCATACACGTTTTCCTTCTCATTTTTTTTATCACACTTGTATGGTTAAAACCCATTAGGCCTAAACCCATTTTTGTAGCCCACGAAAAATCTGTCACAAATTGAGGCCCATGATTATTTCCACACTTAAATGAATATTTGAAAACTATTACACTTGTCATGTGTAACACACACATACATTTTATAATTAATAAAAAGAACTTTTATGAGAAGTGGTGTGCACATTTGATTCACGTGCACGTGTTTGTGCACATGAAAGGATTGGCCAGCCTAGACTTAGAGTGAGGGAGAGTGGGGAAGAGTTGTGTGTGAGTGGGGAGTTATTTTGGGTAGTGGGTGTCATCTCAACCACACATTATTCTATAAATAGCCCCCTCCTTTACCATGAACAACACTAAGATATAAAATTAAAAAAATAAAAAAATTAAAATAAAAAAAAAAGAAAGAAAGAAGAGGTTTCTGTTTTTCTTGCAAGAAGAGGAAAAGTCCAAATTTTGGGGGAGCTTTGGAGCATTTTTCTAGGAGTTATACTTACTAATTGCATCAAGAAAGAGGTGGGTGCTTCTTTTACTTTCTTGTTGTTTGTAGAATGCATGCTTAGATAAATTGTGTTTGAAATAGAAAGTTTGGCATGAGCTCTTTAGTTTCCATAATTTTTATGATGCATGTTGTGTTGACATCTAGAGTTTTAGTAGTAGATAAATATGAGAAATTAATACTTACTAGTTGAAAATTACAATATAGAATTTGTCATGTGATCAAACTATAAATCTTGTTAGAGTAATTTTGTAGTGGTGTCATGCATATTGTAGTATGCCATGATTAGATTATGTATATAAATTGTATGTGTATATAAAGTTATTAACTCATGCCTAAAACATTTGTAAATATTGGGGTGGATTATAATTCAACAGGGAGATGAGAATTCTCCATAAACTCAGAAAAATTGCTAAAAGAAAAATATATTCATGTTAGTTGTTATAAAAAGTAGTCTTATTGATTAATAAAAGCATATGTGTATAAACGTTCTTAAAATTACCATTTAATTTATTTGTGTATAACTTCACTCTAAAATAGATAAAATTAGTGAGAAATCATTTCTGAAAATCTAGGAGCGTATTTTATGAACCATAAATTTGAGAGAAAAGAATAGAAATCGAAAATAAATGAAGGAGTTAAAAATAAAGGGAAACAAAGGGTCGAGTTAAAGGATTTTGAACCCATATATTATCATAATATAGCTTTGGGTTTAATGGTTAGCGCGCTGCGCTTGTGGGGCTTCTTGGTCACGGGTTCGAATACTGGGAGGCTCTGCCTTTTTGTGATTTTTGGAAATTAATCAATTGGCGTTTCGAGATTACAAAGAAACTCAGAGGGGTCTTTATCACCACAGTGAGTTGGCTCATTAGTTGCGCTTGCAGTTGGCTGGCTGCTGACCTTGGGTTCGATTCTGGCCTTGCAAAGAAATGTGCTTTTAATTTTATTTTTTGAGATTTTCAAGTTTTAAAATTGGGAAAATATTATAGAAATATTTTAGAATGTTATTAGAACCCTTGGAAATAATTTCACACTATTCTAAGATATATTTTGAGAATTAAAAGTCATATTCATATTAAATAATGTATTAGATGAGTTTTGAATTCAAATTCAAAGGAAAATGCACATGATTAAAAATATTTTAAGAGTTGGTTGTATAATACAAATTTAGAACTCTCTTTTTGGGAAAATTTCATGAATATTAATCCATTGAATTAAAGAAATGATCGAGGTGGTTGATAATAAAATCAAAGCATAATTATGAGGTTAAAATCAGGAATTTCTAGTGATTAGTCTTAAAGAGATTTTGTTTTAAGAAATAGTGATTTATTCTTAAAAAACTTTTGTATTAAGAAATACACGTGAAGTATAGAAAAATTTGAAAAAGGTTCTACTAATTGAAAGAGTATTGAATATTACTAAGGTGAATAGTTTGGTTTGTTAACCAAGAAATTTTCCTCAAGAATGCGATTGACAAATTGTTATTGAATATTGTTATAAGAAGTGAATACTTGATGATTATTAAACATAAAGAAAATGGATAAAGAAGAAATGATGAATTATGAATGAGATGTTTATGTTGAGGTTAGATATAACCTAATTGATCTCTATAGTGATATGATTGTTGGAATCTAGAGGCTGAGCGAGACCCGTAGTGAATGGAAATTTGTGAATAAAGAAATTTGAGAAGTAGCCAGTGTGGGCAAATGTTCTCGTGTGTTGATTTAAGTCTGAAAGGGTAAGCTAGCTCTAGGTTGTGATGATTATAATTAAACATAAGGTCAGGCACTAGAAGTAGATGTGATGAAACCTGGGCAAACGTAAGTGGGGCATTTCTATATAGTATGGTGGTGTACTCCGGGACGATAGATTCAGTCGGGCGGTGTACTCGGGGACTGTAATTGCCCTGCATCCAGTCGGGCAGTGTACTCCGGGACAGTGATGTGGAATGAGACGAGCCTCAATTAAATCCGGGATTATAAATGATCGGGCGGTGTAATCGGGGATCATGAATAGTCGTGCGGATGGGAGGTGGAACTCTGATATTCTGGGGCTAGAGCAGCACTCCGCATGAGGGGAATTCTGTATTGTCGGGCGGTGTACTCCGGGGCTGGAATACATACTTGTAGGATGTTTGAACCTTGTTTTGTTACCAAGTAGGATTTCATGATGAGGGATTGAACCCTATAATGTGAAGTACATAAGGGCTTGTCCTCGGACCTATGTAGTATGGGATGCATAGAATCCGAACAAGTATGCATTAGTATCATCGCAATGAAATGTCCGCATTAGGCATTAAGGCATATCATACACTGACATATTTAGGATAATCACTTTTCACACTTTTTTGTGCATTCAAGTTTGTGTTTGCTAAAGTAAAAGATTCGCTGTATTATAGCTGTAGCACCCCAAATTTCCAGTAAATAACTTATAAATACGTGTCACAATTCCCAGCATCTACCTCAATTGTAATTATAAACACAGTACAAATACATGAAAATTTAAAACTTTTATTACATCATTTCTATTACAAAGCACAGCGGAAATTAATACCTTAAATTACAATTCATCTTACAACACAGTTCCTTATTTACACATTTACTTTCAATTTTTTTACAACATATATGATAACATAAAACATTCTACCACATGCTCTCACTCCATGCTAATAATACCTACCTGTAAAACATGAGGCTAGAGATAACTCTAACCCCCAAAACTACAGGGTCAGCCATAACGGTGTGAGTGATATCCAAAAGAAATACAACTTAAACAAAACATAAAGCACAAAATCATTATCAACATATTAACATGGTAATAACAAATGAAATATGAAATAGCAATAGAAGAAACTAAATCATCAAGTGAACTAGGCTAAGTGTCAAGTGTAGAAAACAGGAAACAATCATAAATCAAGTCATGGAAATCACGGATACATATGATGAAAACTAATGCACACTTTTCGAATCTATGCTCCCCACTCCACATAGATCCGGTGCAAGCCCTTATCGTTCTCCACTTTATAGGGTTCGATCCCATGTTATGCAACTATCCTACTACAATGACTACTACGAGATTTAGACATTTTGCAAGCATCGGTTCTCACCCTTGGAATACTGGAGGCCAATCCCACTCACGTGGATCATTCTGTGTCCTATTTCATCTATCATCCCAGAATACTGGGGATTGCATCACTCTGCAGGTCATCCTGGAACCCTCATTGTACAAACATCCCATGAGCGTCACTCTCATCCTGGGAATACTGGAGACCAATCCCACTCACATGGATCATTCTGTGGCCTATTTCAGCCATCATCCCGAAATACTAGGGATTATCTCACTCCTCAGATCATCCTGGGGTACATAACTCACATTTGCTCTCGTTTCATCATATCACCATTCTAGTGTCTATCCTTATATTTTTTAAGTTCATTTAATTAACCACAACTTTTCTAGAGTTGGTGTACCCTACCGAACTTAACTCAATTAAACAACATCAAGGCTCCAAATGGCCATAAACCACAAAATCTCAACTGCCGACATACGGGGTCCCACACAACCTCCAGAGACTCACAACTCGAAGTAACAACATGAATCTTTTATTTAATCTCTTAATTTCATTTTTAAACTTGTTCACATCATGTAACCCCTATTTTTCATTTTTGTATTTTGGGTGTATTTTTTTCTTCTCTTTTTGTGTATTTATTCATATTGTATCTCTTTTTGGACCATGTATTGGATCTTCTTTTTCTTTACATCCATTTATTTGATTTTTCGTCTTCTTATTCGAGTTCTTGATTCTTTTGTCTCCTATTGTTTCGTCTCTGATTGATCGAGCCATTATTTTTATCCTCGTTATTTTATTGTTCATGTCCTCCTTCTTGATTATTTATTTTCGTTCTTATTTCATCTATTAGGTGGCCCTATATTTCTTTATTTATTGATCTTCCACTTGATTTAACCCTATTAGATCCATTAATACTCTTTATTTCTAATCCTATTATAAAACCTATTGGATCTATTAAAACCTTATACCCTATTTAAAACCCCCTTGGACCCCAAACCCAATAATACCCTACCCGTTAGCCCGTTTCAACAACCTAAACCCTAATTCTATCTCACCTATATAAACACCCCATCTGCATGTTCCTATTCACCATATAAAACCTAGCCGCCTAACCCCCTATCTCTCCCACTCATCTTCCTCCCACCTCCTGCCGAAACCCCAACAACAGCACCCTCCCGGTGCTCTCCTCCTATCCCGATGCCATCCCCGCCATATCCCCTGCTTCCTGTCGCGCCACCAGCAGCGTGACTATCCCTGCCTCATGTCGCTTTGCAGACAGCCGCAACGATCACAGCGACTGCCAGTGCACCAACCCCCCCGGTCGTGCCTCTCCTCTCATCGATGCGCCATTACAGCCAGAGCCAGCACTGCCAAGTCGCGACCTCCCCTGTCGTGCTGTCTACCTCTCGAAGCAGCAGTATCGTGACGCCGCAACCCCGCTGCAGCCAGCCAACACCGCTACCGCCGATGTTCCCGTCCGCCATTCCCTCTCTCTCTTCCTCTTGCTCTCTTGTGTGTGTGTGTTGGATCTCATTGTGATCGTGTGTTTAATAGTGGTTCGTGGTTCGTTGTTCGTTGAGTTTGTTGCCCGGAAATCCGTTCCCGTTATTCTTTCTCTTTGCACCATTCCCGTCGTCATCTCTAAGGCAAGTAACTTGTATTTATTTTTGTTGCAAATACAAGTACTAAATACCACCTGTAGTGTAGTTGTGTCCTAGAGAAAATTCTTGTGCAAAAAACCCTGTTATATCTTGTCTCTATGTGTTGATCTGCCCGTAGTTGTCTCATTACACACACGACATGAATTTAGACTTATAGATAATCAATTCTTGTATACATGCATGTGTTCGTGATTATGAGGCGTTGTATGATTTTGTATGCATGATGTGTTCGATGTAGTATAACTCATTGTAGACTTGTAAAACACCCTATACCATGTTGCTTGGACATTTAGTACACCATATTTCACACTTTGTTATGATTTGGATGTGTTACATATGACCTAGTTGATTTTATGCATGAAGAATAATTCTTTCCTTGTTGTTACCCCATTTTTGTTCAGTATTTTAGACTCTATTAAGGTTAGTATATGAAAATTATTTATGAATATAAATTATAGAGAATTCTGTCTACTTTTCAGATTTTCTGACAGATCTCAGTTTCGATTTGCGAGTTGCAAGTTATGGCTATTTTACTACAGATGTGTAGAAAATTCCAGATTCAGTTTTATATGAATTCTGGAGGATAATCTATTTTTATACTGATGTTAAAGACAATAATTTGAGCCAATATTTTGCTGATTTCAACTAGACTTGATTGGAATTAACCCCTAATTTTTTGGGATTTAATTGATGACTTTTATGAACTATTCTATGCTTGCAAACAACTACTATACATGCAGAATTTTCATACTGTTTAGTAAAGAAACATAATTTCAACCTGATTCTATTTGCTGTCTATAAAAACTTTGTGAATATGAATTGTAGCCTACTATATCTATTTTATCACCCATATGACGAATCTGGATTTCGACTTATATTTTGTAAGATACTTCTGTTTTAGTACTGCTGTGTTTATGATTCCAGATTTACAAAACTGTTGCATCTTGCTGCTTTCTGATTTTAATTGAGTATACTATCTATGCTGGAAAATTATGAAACTTTATTTTATGTTACTAAACATACTAGGGAATACCCCAGATTTTTCTTGGATTTAATTAGTAAGTTTTTATGCTGTTTTCCTATTTATAAATGCAAACTTCTGATTTCTGGCTGAATACGTTTTCTGGATACAACTCTGTTTTGAGGTTTGTTTTTGTGAAATACTATATGACTTATATATACTTGCTGGATTTGGCGGATAGTCTATTTTCCAGATTTTCTTACGGATCCATATTTGCATGTTTGTGGCAACGGAAATCCCAGATTTGGTGTAGTACTGTTTTGTTGTCCTGAACTAGAATTCTCGTTGTCCTGACCTTTTATGTGTTGTCTTTCACCTGTGCATGTTTATCTTCCGTCCTGAACATGTTACTTGTTCATGCCATCTTATTCTTGCCATGTTTTGTGGACGTATATTTTTGTTTAATAATAATAATAAGAAACTAAGCTGGGGTTTAAAGGGAAAGATCTAATAATGGAAAATACAGAAACTGTTACCGCTGATTCTGGTGTGGGGGTAAACAGATGAGATTGTGAGTTCGTGGAAGAACCTGAATTGCGAATCCACTCCTGTTGATTCCTGCCGCTAACCTGCAGAGAAGTGCGAGACACCGGAGTTGATTCCGGCGATGCACCCTCCGACGCTCTTGTCAGTAACCAGTGATGATTAAGAAAGAGCTTAAGGTGAAAAAAGAGTGATCCCCTGGTCACAGTGGTAGGGGGGAGGTATTTATAGTCGCCATGGGAGTGATTAGGGACCTGATTTCCTATGTAACTGTCAGGAGTAAAATCCTCCCAATCTGTTTAGGAAACTGACCCCTGATTCCCGGTGAGAGCAAATCAGGCCCGTTGATTCGGTCAAATCAGTGACCCTGATTTTCCTCTTGCTGATCTGGGTTTGTCTTGGGTCGGGACCCGTACCCAGTTGGAATGGATCCGTTTGTGGGGTGTTGGATCTGTGAAAAGGAGACCCAGTACCCGTTTCGGACCCATTTGTATATGAAATTACTGTTTTACCCCTGAGCTTCAAGATTCGTGCCCAATCTGGACGGTTCCGATTTAACCCCATTTTTAGCCATATCACCACCTATGAGAGGGAGGCACTTCTCCGTTCACGATATCGGTATAGACGTGCTCAATGCCAGTTGTAAGGGCCCTTTTCCCCGAGAGATGAAACACGCTCTTTCCCCCAAAGACCTTCCTTGGGAGTCCGAGGTGGGTCGTCCAGATTCATCTCAAAGGAAAAGCCTTCAAGGTAGAGACCCTTGTACTTTTGCCCGACATGTTCGAGGGCAAGATTATAACCCTCGTCCTAGGTGAGGATGACGCTGTCGGTGGCAGCCTCCTCTTCAGCTACAAGGAAAAATAATATCAACAAAAAATGATAAGATGGAGGTACGACAAACTAAAGTGCACTTACCAGAACGGTGGTCAGCGACCACCTGGATTAAACCTCGTTTAGCTCCTCCTTCTGCGCCGCCAAGTCTCGAGGGGTGGCGAGATGTTCGGTGACCTACACCGCACTATGCTGCTCCATCAGTGAGTCTATTTCTTTGACGGACCATGAGGGAACCCACACCTTCCCAGCCGAGGGTGACTTCAGGAGGGCAACGATGATTTTCAGTAGGGAAGTTGGAGGCTTATCAACCACCTACTTCCTCGATGGTCCGAGTGCCTTCATCGCGTTCGATGCCTTCGCCCTCTTGGTCGAAGGCTCCTCCGATGTGGAGTGATTGGAGGACCATTTTTCGCCTTCAAGGCCACCCGGCGCTCTCGGAGCATCTTGTTGGTCAACATTCATGGAAAATAGACAAACATTAGATGAGAATAAAAATAAACGGCAAAGAGAAATGGACATACTAGGGTCACCTAAGCTTAATCTGCACTCCACCAACCACCTTTCCGACACTGACGACCATTTGATATTGCCCTCGGCAAACATATGGTCAAGTTCCTCCACTTCCTCTAACGAGTAATCACCCTCCCTTGGGACCCGATGCTCGGACACCTTGTATACCTAATTGGTCGGAATATCCCATTGCTCCGGCCTTCAAATGACCAAGAACTTGGACTTCCAGCACTTAAGGAATCCAGGTGACTAACTATCACCTTCGGCTCAGTCCTCGGTGAAAGAAAACACCGACCGCCGATTTTGTAAACTTTGAACAAACCAAGACAGAAGCTGAAGTTCATAAGCTTCAAAGGAACTCCCGCCCTTTTCACACAGCCGAATGAAGCCGACCATCTGCTTCCAAGAATTTGGGCCGAGCTGCATCGGACTAATGCCAGCCCAATTAAGCACCCTCTTAATGAACGATGCATCGGAAGTCGAAGCCCCGAGACAAATGCATCCACAGAGAACATGCAATACCAACCCACAAGATGTTCTGTCGGTCAGAGGCCCGAATTAGGAAGCATAAGCTTGTATCTCCAAGGGATGGAATACATGCTTCGGATTCAGGGAAGTTCCATTCCCACTAAGGTGTTGGCCATATCGTCTGTTTCTATCCACGGTCCTAGCGCCAAAGGTTTAATACCGAACTTGGCTTGATCCTCCAAATCGTCGGGGTATACTCTAATGATTAAACTCTATGAACAAAGATGGCCTAATGACAGCCCTGTTCAATGCTTCCTACCCATTACTAGCGCCTAGGGTTCCTTTCCCCAGTGATGTCCAAACTCCTCAAACGTTGTGGGGTTATCCGAGGAAGGCCTAAGATGTAACACCCCGTGTTAAAAAAATATAATATATATATATATATATATATATATATATATATATATATATATATATATATATATATATATATATATATATAAAGGGGATTTGAGTTGGCCCCATAAGATTTCCTATGAGAGATAATACATGAATTATTTAAAGTTGGGGGTCCCATGTGAAGAAAGAGACAGCAGTAATTGTTGTTGCCTTGTGAATGCTGTCGAGGTGGCAATTCCGTGTGGAGCCCACCTTTGGTTGTGAAGACTTTGACGCTGTATACTCTCGGATGAGAGAGAGTACATGGGAGAAGTAGAGAATTTTGTCCCATATCAGGAATTGATTTGAAATGTAATATTAATAAATATAATAGCCTATGATCAAGAGTCACCAATCCAGTTAACTACCTTTTGAGAGGTAGCCTGTGGTGGGCAGTTGTACTACATAGTATCTAATTTATCTTCTAAATTGTATAAATTGTCTGAGCTAGAGGTAGGGTCTTACAAATGGTATCAGAGCCGACTTTCGACACCGAGTGTGAGAATAAGAGAAAAACACGAGTATGAGGGCCTTGGAACTACGGTGTGATAATATCCATAGGCTGTCTACACGATGCGTCGTGTCATGGCGTGGATATATCTCCAGGAGTCCGTACCACAGGCGATGCTCGTGGGGTGTTTGGTGACTGCAAGTGGTGTCATGTCCCATGACGGAGGCTGAATTGTCCATAGGTTCTTCACGATGCATCGTGACATGGCGTGGGATTCCCCTCCATACTGTCTGAACATGAGCTCGTAACTCATAGAACATCTAGGATACTTATCGTAGTTACTGTAGTAGTTTAAGTCATGACGAGGGATTGAACCCTACAAAATAAAGAGCGGTTAAGGGCTTGCCCTCAGATCTATGTAGTATGGGATGCATAGAATCTGAACAAGTGCGCATTAGTAACATACATAACTGTATTAAGGACTAAGCGTACCGCACAACACGACATCAATAGGATAGTCCCTTTGTAGTTTTATTTGTGATCAAGTTTGTGGTTTGTTTAAGTATTTGAAAATCGTTATACTGTTCGGCATAGAAATGATAGCCATGTATAATATTTCTTCGGCTGTAAGCAACTGACGTGCCCATAGTTTCTATGCAGAATAAAGTGATTAACAAGACTAAAGTTTACATGTTGCTTAAAGAATGATTCAAGTGTTGTACATTCCCTTTCAGGTAATTTGTTGAAAATTGCTTCTGCTGTAAATATGTAATGTAAATGTAACTCTGATGTAACAAAAGTTTTTATTTTTCTTGTAAAATTGTACGAAGAGAAGTGTAAAGATCCTGTGGAACTTCGAATTCAGTCTGTTTTGGAATTCGGGGTGTTACAAAGTGGTATCAGAGCCAGGTTTCAAGTAGTACAGATTTATAAGGAACGAAACCCTAGAAGTGGACATTGCGGCGTGTGTTGAGTCTAGAGATTTAAATGTAAGTCACTTACATTTGTGTTGCTCTATGATTTATGCTTCTTCTTCTCCTTTCTCTAAGATGGCGGACCACTTCGACCCAGGTGGAGGTGATGACTGGCACATAGTTGAGGTTGATTACTACCCCGAGTAAGATGATTCCCGAGAGATCACTCCACCTCCGGATTCATTTGATGATTCCTCTGACGAGGAAGAACCATTTCCGAGTAGTCTCATTGTGTCTCTTCAGAGGCAGGTAGAGACTCAGAGGGAGAGAGCGGAGCTGTTGCATACACAGTCTGCGAAGTGCAAGAGGAGCATTGCAACTCTCAGTCATCATGTTTGGGAACTCGAGAAGAGGAAAAATATGTACGATGTACTGAAGAAAGAAGTGGTGGAACTACCGAAAAGGCTTCGAGAAGCCAAGAGGAACCGTAGGAACTAAACTGTTGTATCTTCTTACTGCTTTTATTTGATGTCAGAAATGTTTTAAATTCGAATGTACAAAGTTTGAAATTCAATGAAATGAAGAGTTAATTTAAATTCATGTTTTCTACTTCGAATTTAATGGATCTTTTGCATCAGAATATGACCAGAAGAAGAGCTAAAAGCAGAGAAGACCTGGACTTGGAAATAGAGCTAGCGATGGTCTATCAGACACTCAATGTCATTGCCATGAATCAGGACCAAGGGAGAGTGCATGTGAATCCAGTACCTGAAGCAATCAAACTCGTGGAACCATTCAAGCGAATAAAACCACCCATATTTGAGGGGAAGTCAGATCCTGACATGGCTGACAACTGGATCCGACGGGTAGAGACTATCTTCGAAGTCTTGGAGACTCCGGAGGGCAGTAAAGTGAAGTTGACTACACTGCAGTTCGAGAAGGATGCGACTATGTGGTGGCAATCGATGAAGCGGACGATGGGAGATAATGTTCTTGGCTAGGAGAAATTCTTGGAGGAGTTCCGCAATCATTATTTTTCATCGGACGTCCAAGAGAAGAAGGCCATGGAATTTCTGGCGCTGCAGCAGGGCGGTATGTCGGTTAGGAAGTATGAGACAAGATTCACTCAACTCTCGAGATATGCACCCGAACTGGTGATGGTCGAGGCGAAGAAGGCTCAAAAGTTCGAGCATGGTTTGAGGCCAAGTCTGAGATCCAGGATGATACCCCTCGGTATCAGAAGGTTTGACAAGTTGGTCAAACGAGCTGCAGCCACTGAGGCAGATATGGAGCAGTTCCATGTTGTTCAAAATTGGAGGACCAACTAGAATGTTGAGAAGAGACCTGCAGTTTCTGGCAATTTCAGGGGACAACCATCAGCTCAGAGTTTCAAACCAACGGGGGCGAATGCTGTCAATAGCTAGGAGACCCGAAAACAATTGGGTGAGACATCCGGTGGTGACTTGTTTCAACTGTGGTGAGACGGGACATTACAAATCTCAATATCCCAAGCGGTAAAATGTCACCCGCAGTGGACCAACACAGCATGTTGGGAAGAAGCCGTATCAGCAGGGATGAGTATTTGTCTTGACTGAAGCTAACGCTGATGAAGTGGATCACGTCATCACTGGTACGAGGGAGGATGTTTAGGAGTGTTTTCTGTTATTTCTCTTTTTCCCGTTTTATATAGTGAACTCTTATGTAACGAGTGTGTGTTATGTAACAGGAGAACTGATTTTGAATGGAAAGAAAGCTGTTGTTTTGTTCGATACTGGGTCCTCTCACACTTTTGTATCACCTAAGTTTGCTAAAGTTTTGGGAGTCGAACTGAAAGTCTTTCCAGGCAAGGTCTTTGGCAGTAGCTACTTCGTCAGGGAAGACTTTAATCACTGATCGGTACTATGCGGATTGTGAGATCAAGATTGGGGGCAGAATCTTCCGGATTGATCTGATCGAGATGAATGTCTTGGGATTCGATGTTATCATTGGCATTGATTGGATGTCGGTGTACAGTGCAAGCATCGAGTGCAAGACCAAGAAAGTAACAGTGAAGGCTCCAGGAGGTCCTGAAGTCACTTTCCAAGGGAAGAAGAGATGTTCTGGGTTGGCGGTAGCTATCAGCAAGAAGGTGATTCCTGTAGAGGTGCAGCAAATTCCTGTGGTTCGGGATTACCCGACTGTGTTCTTGGAAGATTTGCCTGGGTTACCCTCGCATCGTGATGTGGAGTTCAGCATCACTATTCAGTCAGGGAGTGCACCTATTTCCAATGCACCGTATAGGATGGCGCCTGTGGAGCAGGATGAGATCAAACGGCAGATTGAGGAACTGTTGGAAAAAGGCTTTATTCAACCGAGTATGTTGCCATGGGGAGCACCGAGGCTGTTGGTAAAGAAGAAGGATGGTTCGATGAGGATGTACATCGATTACCGAGAGCTGAATAAGGTCACTGTTCAAAATAAGTATCCTATTCCAAGAATTGATGACTTGTTCGATCGTCTACAAGGAGCAGCTGTTTTCTCCAAAATAGATATTCGATCAGGATATCATCAAGTTCGAGTGAAGACTGGAGATGTGCATAAGAGTGCGTTCAGAACTCGACATAGGCATTACGAATTCTTAGTTATGCCGTTTGGAGTGACGAATGCACCTGCGATCTTCATGGATATGATGAACAGAGTTCTGAGGCCGTTTATTGATTCTTTCGTCGTGGTGTTTATCGCTGATATCCTTGTGTACTTCAAGTCGGAGGAGGAGCACACAGAGCATTTGGCAGCAGTTTTGAAGAAGCTTCAGGAGCGTGGGTT
This sequence comes from Hemerocallis citrina, assembly GCA_017893485.1. Classification (NCBI taxonomy): domain Eukaryota; kingdom Viridiplantae; phylum Streptophyta; class Magnoliopsida; order Asparagales; family Asphodelaceae; genus Hemerocallis; species Hemerocallis citrina. The sequence goes on from CM030364.1 coordinate 78,297,145, forward strand.
GTATGCCAAGTTGTCCAAGTGCGATTTCTGGAAATCTAAGGTGGCATTCCTAGGTCACATCCTTTCTAAGGAGGGAGTTGCAACTGATCCGCAGAAGATAAAGGCGGTAAAGGATTGGGTAAGGCCTACTACAGTGAAGGAAATTAGGAGTTTCCATGGGCTAACTGGATATTATATGAGGTTCATTCAGGGCTATGCTCAGATAGCCGTGCCGCTCACTAGTCTGACCAAGAAGAATGTGAACTTCAATTGGACTGAGCAGTGCGAGGCATGCTTTCAAGAGTTGAAAGAGAGACTGACTACTGCTCCCATTTTAGCTTTTCCTAGAGTAGATGTTGAGTATGATGTCTACAGCGATGCTTCATATCGTGGGCTCGGTTGTGTCTTAATGCAAGAAGGGAAAGTGATTGCTTATGGGTCTAGGCAACTAAGACCGCATGAGAAGAATTATCCAACTCATGATCTGGAGTTGGCTGCAATTATCTTCTCCTTAAAGCAATGGAGACACTACGTGTATGGTGAGAAGCTGAACATGTACACAGACCACAAAAGCTTGGAGTACATCTATCAGCAGAAGGATCTGAATCTGAGGCAAAGGAGATGGCTGGAAGTACTTGAGGACATTCGTCCTGATATCAAGTACCATCCTGGGAAGGCTAATGTTGTTGCTGATGCACTTAGCCGCAAGAGCAGTCTGGCTAGTTTGATTACAACTTAGGGGCATCTTGCAGAGGAGTTGGATCGGACTGGTATTAAAGTTGTTCTGTAAGGCTTGGGATCATCTTTAGCTCAGTTGAGGCTTTAACCAATGCTGAATGAAAGGATTATCACAAGTCAGAAGGAAGATGCAGAGATTCAAAAGATGAAGGAGCGGGTTGGTGCTGGCAGGTTGTCTGAGTTTCAGATCAGAGATGAAGTGCTATGGTTTGGAGAGAGGCTATGTGTTCCGGATCAAGCAGAATTATGGGAGAGCATTCTTCGGGAGGCACGTGCTACTCTTTTGTCTGTACATCCTAGGAGTACCAAGATGTATAGGAACATTAAGCAGCATTTCTGGTGGTCAAGTCTAAAGCAGGATGTGGCTGAGTTTGTAGCGAGGTGTGAGATCTATCAGAAGGTCAAAGCCGAGAATCAGAAACCCGGAGGTCTATTGCAACCGTTACCTATTCCGGAATGGAAGTGGGATAACATTAGTATGGACTTCATCACAGGTTTGCCCAAGAGTTCCAAGGGCAATGATGCGATTTGGATCATAGTCGATCGACTAACCAAGTCCGCTCACTTCTTGGTGATGAAACTCACTTCTTTGATGGACAAATTGGCCGAGCTGTATGTTGGAGAGATTGCCAGGCTTCATGGTGTTCTGTTAACCATTGTGTCTGATCAAGATGCGCGATTTACTTCGCATTTCTGGAGGAGTCTTCAGACATCTTTGGGTACCAAGATGGATTTCAGTACTGCTTTTCATCCTCAGACCGATGAATCGAGAGAGTCAACCGTATTCTTGAGGATATACTTCGGTGTTGTGTACTAGACTGTGGAGGCAGTTGAAAAAGGCATTTAGCTCTGGTAGAGTTTGCCTACAACAATAGTTTGAAGACTAGTATTGGGATGGCACCATACGAAGCTCTGTATGGCAGGAAGTGCAGAACACCTGTCTTTTGGTTCGAAGTTGGAGAGTGACAGATGTTTGGGCCTGAGATTGTGCAGCAGACCTCTAAAAAGATTGATCTGATCAGGAAGAGGTTGGTGGATGCTTAGAGTAGGCAAAAGAGTTATGCAGACAACCAGAGGAGGGACCTTGAGTTTGAGGTTGGTGACTTTGTCTTTCTGAAGGTTTCACCTAAAAAGGGTGTGATTCGCTTCGGCAGAGGTGGGAAGTTAGCCCCGAGGTTCATAGGCACATACAAGATATTGAAGCGGATTGGGAAAACTGCTTACCGGTTGGAGTTGCCGGAAGAGTTGTCTCAGGTGCACAATGTCTTCCATGTGTCTATGCTGAGAGGATATATTCCAGATCTGAATCACCATTTGCTCGAAGTACCGGAGGGTTTGCAGTTGTATCTGAGTTACATTGAGCTTCCGGTTGAGATTGTCGATCGTCGGGAGAAAGTCTTAAGGAACAAGACGATACCGATGGTCAAAGTAGTCTGGAGAAACCAGTTGGTTGAAGAGGCTACTTGGGAATCTGAGGGGAGGATGTTGAAAGATCATCCTGAGCACTTTGTGCGATTTGTATCTTCTTTTCTTTTCTTTTTTCTCTTTGTTGTATTCCTGTTTTTCTCACACTTTAAGTGCAGTTCCGGGAACGGAACTATTCTAAGGAGGGAGTGTTGTAACACCTAAATTTCTATTTATGTAGAGTTTGTGATTTTATGTGTTTTGCACGTATAATTTCATATGTATATTTTTCTTTTATAAAAATATTTCTTTATAGCATGAACAAGTAATTGTTCTCTTTATTTTCCAAAAACACTATTTTTTAAAAGCTTAGTTGAATTCTAGGCCTAATTGTCTTTTTTAGCCCATCTTAATTAATAAATTAATTTAATTAGTAGAGCCCATAGTTAATTGGCCCATTAGTGAGCTCATCTAACTTAATTTCTCTTTTTTTAATCTAACTTGTAGTGTAGACAAGTTTAGTGAACAATTAATTTATTCAAGTGAACAATTAATTTATTCACATGAACAACTTGTAAAAAGAGGGGGTACTAGTTAGCACGTGCATGCACTAGAGTGTGCAAAGCACACCCTTTTACCCTAGGCCGGATCATGCATAGGAGAGTGGGGGAGATGGGAGAGGTGGAGAGTTGGTTTCTTCATCATGGGTAGTTTCTATAACTCCATAGTTCATCTAGACCCTTGATCCCTAACCATTTGATCTCATCCTAGCCTTATATAACCCCCCCCCCCCCCCCCCCCCCGACACACACACACACACACTCTTCATTCACACACATAAAAAATTTTGAAAAGAAAAGTACAGAAAGAAAGAAAGAAAGAAAGGCAAATTAATGAGACAAAAGATTGAGTAGTCTGTGAGAGTGAGTGCTAGTGTGTTCTTCAACCTAGAGGTGGCCAAATTTTTCAAGGAGCAAAGGTGGAGGCTCGAGTTACATGCTTACTAGGAGGAGAAGTCAATTTGGTGGCTCGATCTAGGAGGAGAAGGCTCCACTTGTTCATTGTAAGAGATCCATAGGAGTTTTGTTTGGTTTTTCTCTCCATTAAAGGCGGGTGATTTTCTCAAACTTGTAATTCGACATCATGCTAGGGTATGGTTGATAAAATTGAGAAGAAACTTTAGTTATTTTAGCCATGTGTTATGAAAATGGGACAAATTGCAATGGGTTGATTGTGCGTTAAAAGAATGTTAATTAGTTGCAAATTGTGATTGTTAGTTTAGAATTGACCATGCTACCATGCTTTAATTGATTGATTGTGCTAAACTAAGAAGACATGATTGTATGTTTAGTTGGTCAAAATAATAATCATGCATAATTGTGATTTTGCTAATTCACTTGTTAATGATATGAAAAAAGGGATAATTGTTACTGAAATGTTTAGTTTAAAATAATAAGAATAATAAAAGGGATCTATGAGAAGTTTGAATGCAAAATTATAAAGAAACTACATTTGTATGTGCTTATTCGAAATTATAGACAAAATTGTACTTAAAGAGGAAAATTACACTTTTTATGTCAAAAATTAAGTTTTATCTTACTGATATTTTAGAAATGCATAAAAATTCTATTCTGAAAATTTTGAATGAAATTGGAGAAGAAAAGAATTTTAAAATAGTTTTTTATATATATAAAAAAAAATCAAAATGAACTGAAACTTGAATCAAACCCCTGAAAACCCAACTCATATCAGATTAGCCACTTGGACTATTCGGTTATTGGGTGCGATTGGGTGCACTACTGTAGCGTAGGTCTGGTCCTTGTTCACGGGTTCGAAACTGGGCAGTACCCTTGTTTTAATTTTTTTTGGGAAAAATCCAGTAACTGAAAGCGAGTTCTTAGGGATTAAAACCCTCTCCTTTAACGTGGTTGCGCCCTGTCCTTTCTGGTTAGCGCGTACTCCATAGTGCGCTGCACTACAGCGTTGGGCTTGACCTTGAGTCGCTGGTTCGATTCCTGAGCTCGGCATTTTAAAACGTTTTCGGTTTTATTGTTTTCAATTGATTTTTGACCTTTAAAATTCGGGAAATTTTGTTTTAATTATTTTTAAAATATATGGACTTCATGAAAAATATTTGCACACTATGTTGACTTAAATTAAAGAGTGTGAGAAGTAAAAAAAAATTGAGTAGAACTCTATAAAATTGATATTTGCATAAGTATACAAAAAAAAGTGATTTTAATCCATCAGGAGTTATACTAAATTATAAAAGAGAATCTTATATAAAAAGAACTTGAAATGTGTTCGTTTATGGATTTTATTCTTTGTTTGGGTAACGTATGTATTTGAAAGATGAATGAAAAGATGATTTTGATTTTTGGGAGAAAAAGAAATAATAGTACGGAAATCAAATGGAATTATTGAGACTTATTTTCTTGAATGAGAATGTTATAAATTGGAATTGAACTTATGTAAGAATTGACTTATAGAAAAGAAATGGGAAAAAAATATTTGAACTATGAAAAAGACTATATGAGTATGAAAACTCGATTTTGTGATTGTGAAGTGAAATTGAGAACTAGAGTATAGCTAAGCCTCATACCGGCATTGAAAAGAAATTGTTGAAATGAGATTTGAAATCAAAAGACCAAGATTTGGGTCGTGATTATTATAAATGGTTAAGACCGGTATAGTGGAAGGGCTAACTCTAGAGAATTGATTTTGTTCATGATTCAAATAACTAATGAAAATAAGAGAAAAACACGAGTATGAGTGCCTCGGAGCTACGGTGTGAGAACATTCACAAGCTGTCTACACAATGCGTCGTGTCATGACGTAGATATGTCTCCAGGAGTCCGTACCGCAAGTGACGCTTGTGGAGTGTTTGGTGATTACGGGTGGTGTCATGTCCCATGACGGAGGCTGAATTATCCATAGGTTCTTCACGATGCATCATGACATGATGTGGGATTCCCCTCCAGGCTGTCTGGACATGAGCTCGTAACTCATAGAACTTCTAAGATACTTATCGTAGTTACTGCAGTAGTTTAAGTCATGACGAGGGATTGAACCCTACAAAATAAAGAGCGGTTAAGGGCTTGCCCTCAGACCTATGTAGTATGGGATACATAGAATCTGAACAAGTGCGCATTGGTGTCATGTAACATACATAACTGCATTAAGGACTAAGCGCACTGTACAACACGACATCAATAGGATAGTCCCTTTGTAGTTTTGTTTGTGATAAAGTTTATGGTTTGTTTAAGTATTTGAAAATCGTTATACTGTTCGGCATAGAGAGGATAGCTGTGTATAATATTTCGTCGGTTGTAAGCAACTGACGTGCCCACAGTTTCTATGCAGGATAAAGTGATTAACAAGACTAAAGTTTACATGCTGCTTAAAGAATGATTCAAGTGTTGTACATTCTTTTTCATGTAATTTATTGTAAATTGCTTCTGCTGTAAATATGTAATGTAAATGTAACTCTGATGTAACAAAAAGTTTTTATTTTCCTTCTAAAATTGTATGAAGAGAAGTGTAAAGATCCTGTGGAACTTCGAATTCAGTCTGTTTTGGAATTCGGGGTGTTACACAAAATGCCACTTCATAAGATGTTTGGATACTTCTCAACCTCGGCCCTCGGATTGTCATCCGAGGCACCCACAAAAGTGGTGCAAAACTCCACTTCTAGTGAGGCTTGGCACGTCAAATCCCATACATCTTTGGCCCTCAGATTGTCATTCGAGACACCTTCAAATAAAAGTTTTCATAGTTTGTGCAAAGTAACAAATCGGATGAAAATGCTTTTATTGCAACAAGATAAGAGTAACTTATCAGAATTACAAGCTCATAACTGATACAAGAACAATGCACAAGGGACCGACCCTAGGAGATTCCCTCAATGACATCTAGATTCAGGATCACGATATCCACACCGAGGGATCAAGTCCCTACCCTCAACGGATCGGGATCCTTGCAAACACTAGCCACAGTGGACGATCTGGCAAACCTGCATTGGGCATTGCCGGGGACCAAGTCTGGAACGAGTCCATGGGTAAGGAGCCCCCTTGAAAACTAGCTCCTAAAAGAACTTGACAAATCTGATTCTCCAAACTTCACCTTCAAACGATATATATCCAAGTCCTTCTTCACGAGGATCCACCTCATAATGGATTCAGAAGACTAGTTAGTTTCTAGGGATCGTCCCCCTTTCGATCCATCAGGAGCATCCCCCTGGACTCGATTAGAGCCAAACTCGCAACATGAGTCACCTCTTTCAGATGCGAGAACTCCCGTGCCACACTTTATGATTGTTGAATATGCCAGGAGAATGCCCCCTCTCGATCCTTTGCCTCCTTTCGAGGCCGAGTAATGGTATTCTCCGCCTAGTGCAGTTTACTGGATAGTAGCAGGAGTTCAGCCTCCCGAGGCTCTACATACCGAGGCTTGGATCTTACAAACTAAAACAACAAAGTTCAAGTCTTAAGGGTCGGATAAAGACAAGCGGACAGAGAGTCGACAATAGTTCATAAAAAGATTCTTTCAATAAAGAAAAAACAAATACAGAAGGGCGGTGGCCAGTCCGCATTCGACAACTACATAAAAAAAAGAAAACTAAAAAAACTAAGCCTAATGCTTAGGGGTGGAGCGCACCTTAGGAGCATTTTCAGTGGTGATCTCCTCCCAGTTATAAGGAACCAAGCATCAGCTCCGGCCCCATGATTATCCTAGCCATCCGAGGCCACTCTCTTGTGTGTAGGAGGATTACCATCACCATCCTCTACTGTGTCCTCCATATCGAAGGAAAAACCCTCGAGGTTGACCTCAGGGTAAACGCGGTGGACGTTGGTGAGGGCCTTGTTGTAAGCCTTCTCATCGGCCTCGAGGACCATATTGATGGCCTTCATTCGTTCGACAATGAGCTCCTTCTTGCATGCCTCCCACAGCTCCTTGTCATGCCGAAGGGTCTTCCTATCCGCGTATGAACCAACAAGTCGCCTTCGCCGCCTTCTCCCTTATCGAGGACTCGTCGAACTGGACCTTGAAATCAAGCTACTGCTTCTCCACCTTCGAGAGACACTGGTCCTTCTTCTTGAGTCCAAGTCATGTCGGTGCCTCTGCTCTACCATTTGAAGAGCCACCTGCCGAGGGTCAACGTTTAGAAATATTTTGAAGAAACTACAACCAAAAAAATGTTTTCAACGGAACTAAAAAGGACCTAACATTATGAGACCGAACACTTTCCTCGAATATCACCTTCGACGACTTAGTGTAACTCGGCTCATATGTTATTTGGTGTGAGCGATTTTCTATCGTGAGGAGGGGCGAAGGAGTTTAAGGCCAGCAGAGTGATCATGGGGTCCCACAGAGAGTCCCCCTTCCTCACTAGTCAATCCAAGTACCAGGCTCCTTAATCTCCTCCCCGACGATCTTCACTGCCTCGAGATCAAAGTCAGGAAGAGGGACGGGGGACTTCACCAGATTGGTGAGGCAGTGGCCTTCAGCTACGCCTCGGCAGGAGACCTGGGATCAACGATGATGAGCCCTTTCGACCTCTTGGACTTCCCAATATCCTTGTCTGAGGATCCCTGGGAGGACGAGGTCGACACCTTCCTCTTCCCCTTCAAGGATTTAGTTGGTTCCTTCTTGGCCAGCTCTTTTCGGCGGGCTGCGATCGCTTCATCCATCATATTTGCAGAGCAAAGATAAAGGTTAGGAGTTAAACATAAGTAAAGATAGTTGGAAAAATAAGAACAAGACATACTAAGGTCGGTCGGGATCAGTCCGCATTTGATCATGTGCTTCTCCTGCACCTTCTGCCAATCTATTCTCCGTGTATTAAACAAGTGCTTCAACTTTGCCTTCTCCTCGGAGAAATCCCTCTCCTTCTGATACTTGGGGTTGGGGTTGTCGTACTTCCACTTGGTCAGGAATTCCCAAGGATGACCATATACTTCGACTTCTAATCTTTTATGCAGTCAGAATGGTTATGCACGACGTTGTTTCCAAACCGTGGCATCAAGAAGCATCAGCCCTTATAGGTTCTGGAGGAGCTGAAGCTGAGAAACATTGTGAGGTACTTCGCATTTGAATTTGAGTTTTGGGGAAAAAATGTCTTTTGGGAACTTAGATCTAAAGCATTGATTTCTTTACTATTGAAGGAGAGCTACTTGATAGCTTTTCTTTGTGTTTTATTATATAGACTAGGTTTGCCCGTTGACACGTGCCTACGGCACGTCTTCGGAACGGTGCACCTGGTTTGATTATATAAAATAGTTTTGGAGGTCCAACAAATTAATTGAAGTAGCAAACATATTATATGAGGAAGCAGCATATGTACCTTTAAGCTCAATCATCGCCTTCTTGATCATTAGCTTGAACTTAGTTAGAATGCATATAGTTTTTTAGAAACACGGCATAAAGTTTTTTTTAACTTCAGCATCACTTTTAGATGCTTGTAATAGTTATGTGACATTATCATATAGATTTTATAGTGCTTACTCTAATTCCATCACCACTATGAGCATGTCTAAATACAATGGTAACGCAAGTGCATGTGTGAATTAAGATATCTACAATACCAATAATCTAAACATTTGTTTGTTTGAGACTCAGTTTGCAATTGAAATACCTTTTATTATTATTTCAACCAAAATGAAATACATGAAGTTCTCAAAACTCTAAACTAAGCAAATCATTTCTTTTATCTCCACTTTGTCTCCCCATTGCACATTTATATAAAAAAAATCAAAATGGATAAATAACAAATTTACTTTAGCTGTCTTTCTTGAGTGGAGAGTTTGCACCCTTCACTGGTAAACTCCATTCATCCCAATCCTATATATCCAAACATACACTAAAAGTTCTTATATATATATATATATATATATATATATATATATATATATATATATATATATATATATATATATATATATTAATGTTATCCATGGTTTAACCACTGAAGGAAACACTTCACGATAGTATTTTCTCTTATAGTAAAGAAATTAATGTTGCATATTTGCCAAGTTATTTTAGGTTGCTGATCAGCTTACCTGTCCTGTTTTGGTTTGGAAGGCCAAATTGAGGGCACCAAATAATCCATCTCTCATTTGCGTACACTTTAAATAAAAACCAATAAAAAACTCATCAAATAAATCACCAAATTAATTTTTTTTAAACCCGAAATAAAACAATCATACCTCTCTGAACTTAATCTCATGCACACACAAAATTCGAGTTAGCAAAAAACTGAGTAATCCCCTGCACACATAAAATTTAAAATTAAAATGAGAATTCAGTTAATGAGATGAAATTAGAGTCGCCGCATCGTATATAAAGGCTCTTGATTCGGTGGAAGGGAGTCGACGAGACGTAGTCACTTGATATTCGCGCTCGATTTGGTGGAGGGGAGTCACCGATACAGAATCAGCAGCAGATCAGATATCGGCGACGACCTCTTGATTGGGGTTCGACATTGGATTTGGAATTGTTTTGAGATTTTCAAATTTTAAAATTTTAATTTTAAAAATTGCTAAATTTTATTTTTTTTTAAATTTTAAAAATTTGAGAATTTTAATTTTTAAATTTTTTTAAAAATTTTTAAGTTGTAAATTTTTTTAAATTTTTAATAATTTTTTATAAGTTTTTGATTTTTCGAATTATTTTAAAGTTTTTAATGTTTTCAATTTTATTTTTTTTAATTTTAAAATTTTTTAAAATTTTTTAATTTTTTTTACCATGTTTTTAAATTTGTTAAATTTATAATTTTTTAAAAAAAAATTATAAGTTTTTTATATTCTTGAATTATTTTTAACGTTTTTAAATTTTAAATTTTTTTATTTTTTTACATTTTAAAGTTTTTTAGTTTTTTATTTTTAATTTTCTTAATTTTTTGAATAGGTGAAAGGGAGAGAGAGAGAGAAAGAGAGAAAGAGAGAAATAATTAAATAAATAAATGAGCTGTTTTGGGTGGGGGTGATTTGAATTTGAGTTTTGGGAGAAAACTTTTGCGGAGAAATATATTTTGTAAGGTTAGATCTGGACCTTTAATTTTGAGGAGATTGAAGGAGAGCCATTGATAGCTTTCTTTGTGTTTTATTATATAGACTAGATTTGTCCGTGGGCACGTGCCTACGGCACGTCTTCAGAACGATACAAAACACGAAAAGCCATGTAAACAGTAAAACAATAGTTATGTAGCTCAAGTTTGAATAGTATGACAATAATTAGTTATAAATAAAAGTTTATATCGAAAAATAATTATAAATGGGGGTATAAAATCACACTTTTTAAAACTTTAAGTGTGGAAAATAATGAAATTTAATTGTTGAAGAGATATTTGCTATTACAAATTCTGAAATTTTACAAAACCGAAATCTTAAAATCAAAATTTCTAAGTAAATAAAGAAATAATGGGAGAGAGATATAGAAAGAGAGAGAAAGAGAGAAATATAAAATTTTGGAGGAAAAATGTGTTTTGTGAGATTTGATATGGACCTTTAATTTTAGGGAAGATTGATTGTGAGCCACTTGATAGCTTTCTTTGTGTTTTATTATATAGATAATAAAAAATCATTTTTCATAATAAATTTTAGAATGGCCTCTCTAAATTTTTTTTGGGCAGCACAAAAGCAGTCAATGATAAACTCGGATCCGCACTTTTGAATCCCAACCCAATTGCGGCGGCCCTATAGCAAAAAATAGGTGCAATTTGGTAATTTTCAGAATTAGCGTGAAGAAAAGGGCAGTAGAGTTGCTGTTTCACCAAACCAACAGGCGGCCACCACTAAATAAAAGCTAGAGTGGAACCACAATCCTTTCTCCACAACCCCATCAATCTGTGGGTTTTCTCCTGTTCCCAAAGGTATTTTCCTTTTCCTAATCGCCACTTTGCTGTTGTTAGATTTTTTTTTTGTTGGAATTATATGATTGATTTTTTAGGTATTTAGATAAAGATTTCCTTTATATTACTGCCCATCAGATTATTTTAATTGTTTGATTATACAATTGCATTTAATTATGATTTGGGTTGTGTAGAAACCCTAGAAACTTTAGGGTTTAAAGTTCTATAGCCTTTGTTGATGGGTTAGGGCAGGCCCTTTAAATTATGGGAACTTTTTAATGAGCAATTAATGTGCTGAGAATATGCCAATAATGGTCTTATGAAAACCCAATTCTTCATTGATGACCCAATTCTTCGTTGATGATTGTGAAACCTAGGTTGTATGTTTGATACATGTTTTAAGTCGAGGCACATTAGTTGCCCTGGAATTAAAATTTGGTTATAGAATAATGGGGTAAGTGTTGAATTAAAGAAGTTGTTACGAGAGAGAAACACTGAAAACGGTGGGAGAGGGATAATACAACGGCGTGGGTGTTATGTCCACTACTTTAAGATATTGGAGAACATGAGTTATCTGGGGACTGTGGTAGTTGATAGGATAGTGGTGGATGGTTATGATGCTATCTCTATGAGGACAAAGGAGAAGGAGAAAGTTGATAACCAAACAGTTATAGTTTTCTTCTGTCATATTACTTCTTTTGATAGGCTTTGCTCATTATTTTGATTGATGTAAAATGGTTGCTTACTTGCTTGGCCAAATGTTGTATATTATAGGAACCCATCCTACTTGTACTTCCAGTTCAATAAGCCAAGTATTTCTGAAAGAAGCAACATCATCTATTTCATTTTACATCGTTCAATTAGATTTTGGTTGTTGCTGTTGTTGTTGTATGTGTAAGAGGAGGAGGAGAGGGGGGTTGCCAATACACAATAGCGGATCAACATACTGATGATATGGGAAAATTGACCGAATGAACATTGATCCGAATTTCCATCACACGTTGGTTAACCGAGCAGTGTCGCTGGGATAATCCTACTCATAGGAGAGACATAGTTATTAAGTTTGTATTTTCCTTTGACCAAAAGTAAGCGTATCAAAATTTCTACCAAATCTATAGTAAAGTTTTTTAGCTTAAAATTTACACATCAAGTAAATTGAACTTCCTTTATTGTTGACTGAGTGGATACCCAACACATATCTTGTTAGAATTCATGTAATAATGAGCCAATTAAACTTTTAAGTTGTCAGTATATTACCCTCTTTTGATTTCTGAGGTTCATTTTGACCATTAAATAATATCACATAATGTTGTGGAGTTGGATGGAATTGCAAATACACAACAGTCTTTCCCAAGATTTTAGAATGTAATGAGTTTCCTGAACCCATCTAGTGCGTAATGTGTTGTTTACCTAAACATCATTCCCCACACACTAGTGGTTCACAATGTGTATGTTGCTAATAAATTTAAAACCTATTTATTTCATAAGAACGTTAGGGAACAAGTTCACATTGAATATGCATATGCAGGTTTCATATTTTGAGTTTTGGGGGGCATAAAGGTTATAATTTATATGGTAGTGGGCAATCATAAATTGGGTCAAGAACGCCAATAATTATTAGGATCCCAGGTAGTTGAGGTTCTACTATAAATCTAGTGCGTAATATGTGTTGTTTACCTAAACATGTATCCCCACATACCAGTGGATTCACAGTGTGTATGTCTCTAATAAATTTATAACCTATTAATTTCATAAGAGCATTGGGGAACAAGTTCATATTGAATATGAATATGTAGGTTTCAGATTTTGAGTTTTTGGGGTGAAAAGGTTATAATTTATATGGTAGTGGGCAGTCATAAATTTTGTCAAAAACACCAATAATTATTAGGATCCCAGGTAGATGAGGTTTTACTGGAGGAAGAATATGAGAGAGTTTCACTACAAAAGTCGGCCACCGAGCTAGTGACCCATGTCAGAGCCTCATGGAACAAGGCTCCTGACTAGTTTGGCACAAAAGAAGCCCAAGGAAAAGGTTATGACTATGTGCTCTAGCAATGGAAAAAGTGGTAAAGATAGCTATATAATGATAGCTATAATTTACATGAATGGCCAATTGCTAAATATGGTCATAGAACTGATCTTGGGGCCCATTTATCACTGAGGCAAAGACACTAGTGGATGATAATGATACTGTCTCAACTTCTATTGTAATGGACTATTAATAGAAATGATTAAATTTTGATTATTGCAATCAATGTTCATGAATGCCATATATAAGACTGGAGTACAGAGCATATTCTGCTCGAAACACTACTAACATATTGGAATTATTATTATTATTATTATTTTATATATATATATATATAGTGGAATTAAGCATATTGCTTTCAGTGACAGCATAGTGTTATGGGAAGCAGCATCATGGTGATTGTCTAAGATTATTAGGTTTATTTGTTAAGGAAATGAACTATTTCTTTTTCACTAGGAGTCAATTTTGATGGTTAATGAACCGTCATTATTTATTGGAGGCAATTTTTAGTGAAGATGCACAAGAAGAATGAAATGGATGCTCTGGGGCTTTTGGACAACAAGCTTAAGGAGGAATAAGATCAAATCCAAAGACTTTTAGATTTGCTTGCTGGTAAGCTATAAGATGTATTCAGGCCGATAAATCCAAACAACCTGCATCATTCATTTGCTACCATTTGCTGATTGATTGAAGTAGACTGACCTTGAATGTATAATTAATTATCTCTGGGTCGATAAGGAAGTTACAAGAGGAAGTTTACATACTAAAAGAATGAACTCTATTATAGTTTTTCAAAGTGGTCATATGTGTCATGGGTTTGCTGGCCACCTCACACATTTTTGGGGTTTCACGTTTGCATCAATTTTCGACTTATATTAGACTATGTAAACCAATTGAAATACGACGGGGTTCAATTGAGTTAGGTTAGGTTTAGTTAGTTTCTTATTGAAATTAAACTAATAGATTATCTTCCATAATATTGCATTTTGTGCAGTTCTGACAAGTAGTGAAAATAAATTTCCTCTTAAAGATGATTGCATTTGCAAAATGACCGACTCACGGACGATATTGGAGAGGCAGAATTGAGTTACATACTATTTGTGAGACATTAGAGAGATCATTGTATCTTCTATTGACTCTAATCATATATAAAATTGCACATACCCTAATTTAACCTTTACACTCGAGATATATGTTAAAATATTATCGATTTTTAAAATAATGTGTTTACTTTTCTAAAATTTATTGATAAAAAATGATCTCTGATGTGAAATGGTTGAAAGCCTGAAACTATCTAGTACCAATACCAAACCAAGAATATCTAAGATTGTAAACTTTGTCCAAATTGTCTTAATCTCTCAAAGAGGATAGGCACCACTAGTAAGTTAGCTATTTGTTGTGGATGTATAAATATGTTAATTCATAAGTGCATATGCTACAAAACACTACTAATTAACTATTAAATTATAAATTTGATAAAAAGAAAATAATGTAGACCGTTACTTGACCACCTTAGATCCTTCATATGAAAACATGGTTTTAAGATGTGAAGGGTGTAATCATCTCAGCACAATCATGTGAGGTGTCCTTCCACTGTACAGAAGTGTATAAAGTGCAAACTAAGTTTCCAGGAAACCCGATGAATTTAAATATGAAGGATAGCAATAGCAACTTTGATTCTATTCTCTTCTTTGCTATGGATAATACTTTTTTCATTAAATATCAGCTTCTGCTTTTTAATTATAATGAATGGATGTGTAACAGTCAACTCTGTTATATGGATTTGCATGGTTGAGTCAATATTTGTTTCTTTCTTTTGTGTGTGAATTTATAGTATCCTTGTTAAAATATCCTCGTGTCTAAATTGTCTCATATGATCATATCTGTGTTACCTCTCTGTATTAGAACTACCTAGATGTGATCTTAGTTGATAAGAATTATCTGTGTTACCTCTGTATTAAAACTGCCTAGATGTGATCTTCGTTGTTAAGAATTATCTGTGTTGCCTCTCTATATTAGAACTACCTAGATGTGATCTTAGTTGATCAAAATTATGTTTACTAGTTTGGGAAAGATGATTTGGTTGAAAAAGGTAAAGTAATATCGAATGTTACCTAGTTTGTGGTTTGGCGCGGTTCGCTTTACGGGTACGAGTTTGCAGTTCGGTAATTTGTAAATTCCTGCTTCGTGGGGGTAGGCTTAGTTGGTTTGCAATTCGCGAAGATACGTATTTTGGATCGCTTAAGATAGAGGGATGAAATACTTTGATTATTGGAGTATAGTGTGATGATATGATCTTCAAATCTAAGGATAAAACATTCAACCGAAAAATTGTACAAATCTTAATAATATCCTTTTCTTTTCTTTTCTTTTCTTTTCTTGTTAAATATCTTTTATTTTTATGAAGTTGGTTTTTTTGTGATAAATCTGTTTTTTTTTTTTGCTGAACGCTAAATAAATTATAGTGAGTGGAAAGATTAGAAAGAAGGCAAAGGAACCAATTGCGGATTTGCATCCATTCGCGATCTGGATCGCGAAACGAATCCGATCTGGATCGCACAATCCAGATCGCGGTTGGTGATGGATTTGAGCGAGTTAGGTATCTCTGGTAATATCTAGAACATATAAAAACATTTAGCTTTAACTATTAGTGTTTAAACAATGTTAGCTTGCAGGGCAGTCCCCTAGCTGCCTGAGCATTGGTTATTCTGGGTGTCCTGGTTTCATTCATGTGAAATCAAGAAAGTGAACTGAGTTTTAGGTGTAATTGTTTTTGCCTCGGTATGCATGTATCTATGTATCTGTGTGAATAATGTAAATAATTTTTTTTGTTTAAAGATAAAATTTACAAATTTGTAACACAGTCTTTTCTTTCATACTGCACAAAATCTGCAGAAAATCCACTGCTCAAGTGATAAGAGTATAAACATTGATCCATTGTCAAACTTCAGTGAAAGTTAGATAACCGAAAAGAGAAAATAGGTAGAGAAACAGATCAGAAGATATAAGAAGAATTGAGGTTAGATAACAGAGTGGAACTAATATATTTGGGACACCTCAAGGTGAATGTCTATTTTTCATTGTAAGAGAAATTCCTCAAAACTTTTATTTTGGCTCCTAAACTTGCTTTGCAGAGGAAACAAATCACGAACAACAAAGAGCAAAAGAAGAGAGGCCGAAAAGTTATAAAATATTTAGTGGCAGTTTGTCTGTAGAGTGTATGATGCACTTGATCATTACAGCCAACTTCTCAGTTTGTCAATTCTTTTCTCAGGTATATGCAATCATATATGGTGATATTTAGCTAAACTATCATGAAATTGACAAGTAATTCTAATATGTTTCGTTTACAAATTTATTAAGAGTAAAAGAAAAAGGAGAGAAAGAAAGAAGCTAATCCCAATAACAACTAAAATAGCCTTATTAAATTCTGGCTAATGCCAACCTGAGACCCAATTAATTATACATGCTCCACTACCCTGTGGCCTGCCTATCAACTATTTACCCTTTTTTAATATAATAAAATGTTTCTTTGCCTGTTTAGTGTACTTTATAAGTCTTCTAGTTAGGTGAACATATTTTGTTGATCATTGTCATTGAGAACCTAGAGGCTTTGCTATTGAATACTTTGTTCAATAATTTGGCATAGGAGATAACTGGGCAGTTACTGTAAGTTACAATTTTAATGATTTTTACAATTGCTAGAACTTTGTCTTGAAGAGGTCATCTAATGATCTAATATACTGGCCTTAAGGAAAGAAAGATAAGCAAGCCCTGTCCAACCCTATTATATCTTATGGTTGGTTTCAGAAGGGTGTAATTTGATACTGGATGGACATTCATGAGGGAATCTACTTTACTTGCTGGTTACTTGTGTAATTTTCTCATATGTTTGTCATCTTGCAACCCTAGGATCTTCTTCAAAGCGATGTATATCTTATGAAGGAGACAGCGTCTTTCAGTAGAAAATTCGGTATTTGTTCAGTTTTGGTTATGATGGAAACTCCATGATTGCATCCCACCATAAAGTGGCTCATCAAATTTGTTGGTTCTGAATTACCAGTTCAGATCTTTACCTTGCCTTTTCCCATAGGCATTGAAACAAATTGAACTGACATCATGTTTTAAAGTAATAATAACATCAGATGGGGCATGAATAGAATATATTTTACAGAGATTATGCAAGTTGTGCACAACAGACCTCCATAGTAGAACAAGTTTGTGCTTGCTTTTTTCATATGCATTTTTAGGGTTGAACCTTAGTAACCACCTTTCACTTCTATCTACTTTCAGATGATTTAACCAGTATATCATTTCTTTTTATTTGCCACAATAGACCTTTTACTATTCATATGAACACCATTTGTGTCTATTGGATCGCTATCTGCATGATATGGAATTAGGCATTTGATTTGAGATAGTTCCTATCCCTTCTATTTCAGGACCAACTATGGCCGGGAGAGATCGTATGCCTCATTACCAATTGCATGAAGAGATGTTTGGCTTCAGGGAGGGGGCTGTTCCACCACCAAGAGGACGTGGGCCCATGCCACCTCCACCTCACCTTATTGAGGAGGAAATTGCCATTAGGCGTGAGGAGTCTCGTAGATATCATGCTGACAACCGCCGTCTGGTTGAGGAAAATGTGGCTATGAGGAGAGATATAGATGCATTTAGAGAAGAGGTTATTGCTCTAAGACAGACCATCCCCAACATTCGTGCCGATAAAGATGCAGAAGCCAGAGACATGATTCAGGCAGCTTTGAAGCTGGAGGCAGAGCTCCGTGTACTTGAACCCGTCAAGGGAGAGCTCTTGGAGTTGAAATCAGAGGCACAGAAGCTAGAAGCTCTTCGCCAAGAGATGACAACAAAAATTCAGAGTTTGCAGCAAGATCTTAAACGCTTGAAGGGTGAGAACCAACAGATACAAACCATGAGGATGGAGATTGATGGCTTGCATCAGGAGCTTGCCAGTGCCAGGTTAGAATTACCTGATTCCGTCCAGATAATTTTATGATTTTTTTGGTTTACATTTCAATTAGCTTCTATTGTGACACTTAAACCTTATATTTTCTTTTTAGTCGCCTTTGATCTTGAAGCAAACTTTGGTTAACATGTTGTAAATGTAACATCCTGCGCTCAGATTGAGTTAGCAGACCTGAACTCAGGTGTATTTATCTCTTAAAAAATAACTCAATATAATTATACATCATGTATACCATAATTCAAGTACACATTCTGCACAGTGGAATCCAACTGAAAGAAGGAAAAAACAAATTTATCATGATAGCCAAATCTGGCTCTAGATCTACTAAATTTTTCTTCTCTCACTTTTTAAATATTCCTTCAAGTCATGCCATCTTCATATTTTCAATACTAGAAACTATGTGTTGAGGTACATCATCAAATGCTACCATATCTCAATGGTGGATCAGAACAAGATTAGAGATGGTATGATAAATGATTTCCTCACTATGCCTTTGATTTCCTTCTAGTGGGAAAACATCCTGGCTGGTTATTTTGTTGATCTGATTTAGTTAGAGAGGTGAATAAAGGATATCAATAAATTGGATCTCATTAATGCAAATTACCCAAAGTTAATGCTGATCACGCTAACAGGATGGCTTACGAGTACGAGAAAAAATCAAATGCTGAGCAGGTGGAGCAGAGGCAAGCAATGGAGAAGAATCTAGTCTCAATGGCTCGGGAAATTGAGAAGATAAGGGCAGGTCACATCAACTTGGATACAAGAGCTAGAGGACCTGGTATGTTTATTGCTCTGTCATGTTCGCTTCTAATTTTTGTATAGTGTTATTGAAGTTTTCACTTTTCAGTATTGGACGGACATATGCCTCTTTATATTTCTAATTATAGGTATTGGTGCATTCGGTGCAGATATTGGTTACCAGAGTCCTTTCGCCGAAGGTTATGGCGGCGAGAAGGGGCTCTATACTGGTTCTTGGCAATCTTATGGTGGTCATCCTCGTCACTAAATATATTGCTTTGTAATGTTTATGCCCAACTTTTGTAGGCTCGGCTAATCCATCATATCTAGTAGGGAAAAGAGCTGCTGGGTATTAGCAGGCAATTATCAACGCTAAATTTGGTATTTGGTTCAATGCACTGCCTATTGACAGAGCTTGGATTTTTTAAGTGCTTATGTGTTAAATTTGAGTAATCCTTGCGAATGTTCTAAAATAGTAAAAACATATATGTCATTCTGTCAGACTTCCGATACCTTTCAGATCATAGTGATTTGTCGATTGTGTTATGAATAACCCATCAATTTGACTTTGACTTTGACTTTTTATTTAGTGTTAGAGCTTGTGTGTGCACAATGATGTTTAATACTTTGAAGCTTGAAAAAAATCTCTGTAATAGAAGTTTGTGCTGCATGAATTTGATTGAATGATGATTTTGGATACATGTATAGTAAGAAACTAGGAAGGCATTATCCTCATTAGCACATGTTAGCATGCAAAATTTTGAATCCAGTGGTGTCACAAATTAATCATATGAATTTTCTTGAATGGAATTTCTGCGCTGAATGTTGAATTTGAGTTTTTTGCTTTGGCTCATTGAGACAAAGCAACAACCGGTTTTAATATGTGGGGGGATGTGTTCAGCTTCCCATACTTATCGATCCGGCGGGGATGACCGATATGTGGGATTGATGCAGGTGAACTGACAGCTAGTACAGGCATGGTGCTACATATCGTGTCTCCAACTTCTGTCGAGGATGTCACACTTGATTGTTTTGTTTTGTAAATTGCTTGAAGTCCACCTGCAAATGTGGTAGACTACAAATATAGTGTTTTGTTTTTTTTTTTAAATGAATCGGATAGGGTCTTAAGACCCTAGCCAGCAGACAAAAATTTTATTAATGATAATAAACAAGTAAATTTTACAAGCCGTAAAATGGAGCAAATTAAACAAAGAATACAATAAGAAGCAAGATTACAAAATCCCTAGGGGTCAGAGCATCAACAACAGCAAAGAAATCAGAACCAAAGGGCATCATTCGACTCCGAGCCTCTCCATCCTAAACAAAGTAACACCTGGAATGGAACTGGGAGCACTCCCAAGGAAACAAGGAACACATCCGGCTGAGGAGTAATCGCGGCAAACAAAACGAGATACCTCGAGCGACAGCCTGCATGGCTTCACCCAGACGCCACCAAAATCTCGAAGAACGATCCAAAACAGCGAGATAAGCACTGGAGGAAGGAACCTCATGAAAATGGAACAAGCTTAAAATGAGTTAAACAAACAGCATCATCAATGGAGGGAAAGAGCCCCCAAAAACAACAAAGCTCAGAAGAGAATCCAGAGCAACTGGGCACCTCAAGCGCAGCATAGAAACAATAAATCAAAAAACACCCAGAGATAAAACGAAAATTAACTAAGAAGCCCATCAGTTAAAACATAACCATCAAACAAACCACAGACAGAATAAAAGAGAAAAGAGGAGAAACATAGTCCCACAAAAATACTGATGGTAATAGCAACAAAAAGAAAGAGAACATCTGAAGACCTAGGCCGAGAGAGACAAGATGCCGTAGGATGGGAGAAGCAATGCCATGGCAGTGGTGCTGAATAAAGTCAGAAACATAGCAAAATAAGCCAACGGAAGTAATGCCACAGTCAGGAGTAATGTAGCAAGGTTGCGGCCAATAAGCGCTACCAAAACCACCACAACTTAAATAAACCAAAAGCCATAGCAACACAATGATCGTGTATCAGACACACAGAAACACAAAACAGAAAAGCCAGCTACTCCCCTAAGGGAACCTCAAACCTGCAATAAAAAAAAGGGGGGAGAAGAGAGGAAAAGGTGAGCACATAATCAAGACATAGGAGAATTATAAAGCATGAAGAGTGCGAAGACAATGAAAAGCGTCACATAATCTTTGTTTAGCAATAGAAACATTGTCTTTGGATTTCGACCCCGATATCCAGAGATTGAACAAAAATAAAAAATCATCAATCATAGCACTAGTAGGCGAAATGCGATGCTGGAACACCCTGATGTTTCTCTCCTTCCAAATGATCCAAATGATGGTATGGACCGATAGGATCCAAGCACTTCGTAGTGAGGCGCTCAAAGGCTTAGCGGACCAAACACAGGCTAACACTGGGGGAATAGGGCCAGTGTCCCACGCAAGAGTGCAAATCTTCCAAAACGGGATGATAACGGGACATTGGATAAAAAAATAATTAACATCTTCAGAGTGTTCCTCGCAAAACGAACAGGGCTGCCCCCAGGCTAAATTTCTTTTGTTAAGAACCTCAACTGTGAGTAACTTGTTATTAAATGCAAGCCAAGAAGTGATTTTCACTTTAAGGGGGGCACAAGAGTCCTAGAAAAATTTAGCAACCTGCGATTTAACTCCCCTAGAATTGAGGAAGCAACAGAAAGATTTAACTGAAAAGGTTCCAGATGAAGACCATCGCCAAGCAGTGCCCTCATTAGGCCTCCACGTGTAGCTATTGAGGGAAGAAATGAGATTATCAAAAACCTCTGCTAAAAATTGAGGAAGATTAATCGTGAATGGTATAACCCAATGGTGAATATTGCCGACCAAAGTAAAAGATTCCGCAATAGAAGCTATTGGAGAGGCAGCTAACTGAAAAAGCGAAGGGAAAGCAGTGGCAAGCGTGGAGTTGCCGATCCATAGATCTGTCCAGAATTTAGCTCTAGAACCGTCATGGCAGGTACGATAGATGCCGCAATGAAAAGCGGCAGATGCCTTCCAAACACCTTTCCAAAAAGGGGAAGCTTGGTAATAAACAACCGCGGGAAACTCCCACCAATTAGAAGAGGTGGATCGATAACTCTTGATGCATCTAATCCATGGTAAACGATCAAAATTGTGGAATTTCCACAACCATTTACCTAATAGGGCTATGTTGTGATTACGAAGATCCAAAACACCTAGACCCCCTTCCTCTTTGGAAGTACAGATTAATTGCCACTGACACAGGTGGGATCCAGGTCTAAAGGAGGAAGTACCAGTCCAAAAAAATTGCTCCTGATTTGGTCAATCCTTTTGATCACCCAGGAGGGTAAAAAGTAGAAAGACATAAGATAAAGAGGCATAGCCGAAATCACAGAGTTGATAAGGATCAGTCTGCCACCTCTAGACAGCAGTTTACCCGACCAGACGTTGAGCCTGGCTTCCACTTTATCAATAAGAGGGAACCAGTCAGATTTATGCTGTTTGCCCCAGAGAAGGAGAATGCCTAAGTAAGAGATCGGAAAGGAAGCGATGGGACAATTTAAAAAATTGGAGACCTCCACTTGGCGATTAGGAGATCCGCCCAGCCAGAGCACAGAGGATTTTTGGAAATTGATAGATAACCCTGATGCCATTTCAAAGCAGTAAATGAGCAGTTTGAGATTACGAAGAGAGTGGGTGTTGGGCTTGATGAAGATAATAGTATCGTCTGCATATTGAAGGTTCAGCACTCCCTCAAAGAGGGGAGAACTACCAAGACCCTCGATCATATGCAAATTCCAAGCATTCCGAAGAAGCTTGCTAAAGACATCAGCTACAAGAGAAAAAAGAAGCGATGATAGGGGATCCCCTTGACGGAGGCCACATCTGATTCTAAACTTGTGGCCTTCCGAACCGTTGATAGCGATGGATGAGGTGCCAGAGAAAAGGCTGGATTTAATCCAAGCGATCCATTTGGGACCGAAGCCTCGATTAATAAGGATGTCCAGAAGGAAATTCCAGTTCACATTATCGTAGGCTTTTTGGAAGTCAAGCTTTAGAAGGATGCCTTCCGAATGAGTCCTGTGACAATGGGAAATGATCTCCTGGGCCGAAGCAACACTGTCAAGAATGAAACGGTCCTTGATGAATCCCGATTGGGCTGAGTCGATCATAGGATAGATGATCGAACTCAATCTAGAAGAAAGGACTTTCATAATGATTTTAAAAGAGGTGTTGATGAGACTGATCGGTCTGAATTCAGTGACCAAATGTGCTCCCGCTATCTTGGGGATGAGAACAATATGAGCATAATTGATACGGTCAAAGGAAAAGTGACCCTGATGAAGGTCTTGAAACATTTTGAGAAGATCTGCTTTAAGCAAATCCCAAAATTTTTGAAAGAAGAAGGCAGGGAAACCGTCGGGCCCAGGAGCAGAGTCGCTTTTTAACGCGAACACCGCCGATTTAATTTCTTCTATAGTGAAGGGAGCCTCAAGCGATGAAAGATCATGGGTTTGGTAACCATAAAGATGAGACTAATCAAGCTCAATCGCGCGATGTTTCTGTGATCCGATAAGGTTTTTATAGAAAGAAAGGAATTCCTGATGAATGGCCTCATCAGAAGTAAGTTCCATCCCCTGAACGGAGATCGAGGATATTCGATTGCATCGTTGTCTATGGGAGGCAAAGTTATGAAAGAAAGCAGTATTTGCGTCACCCTCCTTCATCCAATTGACTCGAGCTCTTTGAGCCCATTTAATATGGTCTTGATGGAGGATGTCCGCATAATCTTGCCTGCAAGATCGTCGTTCGGACTGAAACGATTCAGATAAGGGCCCAACCTCTTCCATCTTATCAATGGACGCGATGGATTGCAAAAGAAAATTTTTTAGGAAGTTGGTGTTGAATTGTCTCTCAGAACGCCAGATTTTGCATCCGAACTTGATGGCATGGAGCTTAAGGAGAATGTTGCCCAGACCGGATGAACCAGCGATTGCGGCAAGACATTCCGACACCAAACTAACGAAGAGTTGGTCTTGTAACCAGAATTTTTCAAAGTGGAATTTGTGGTGATACTTGAAGTGGAAATTGGAATGCAGCGCTATCGGGACATGATCAGAAGAAGGATTAGGGAGGGCCTGGACAAAAGACTGTTGAAAACGCGCTAACCAACCTTGAGAGACCAGGAAACGGTCGAGTTTGGCAAGCGTCGGAGGATCTCGTTGGTTGGACCAGGTGAAAGACCTACCGGAGATAGGTAAGTCCGATAATTGTAGGATACGAATACAATCATTGAAGAGACAAGATTGTGAGTTAAAGGAGACCGGGTTCGATCTTTCGGAAACAAAACGAGTGACATTAAAGTCCCCACAAAAGAAACAGAGGTCGCTGGCGAATTGCTGTAACGAAAGAAATTCGTTCCAGAATAAAGGACGTCTATCAGAGGATGAAGGGCCATACACCGAAATCACAGTCAGCGGGCAATTAAAAGTCGTCCATTGGAGATGGACAATAAGGAAGAAGTTTAGACGTTGAACTGCTATGAGCGAGAAGAGGGCCTCCTTGAATCCGAAAAGGATCCCTCCCCTTGAGCCAATCGCGTCCAGTGAGATCCATTTGGAGATAGTAGATCCACCTAAGGAACGTAAGGTCACAAGGGGAGGAGACTCCAATTTGGATTCCTGAATGGAGATCAGGTCGCAATGGGATGAGGAAATTAAGTCAAAAATCGCCCTATGCTTAGAAGGGCAGTTCAAGCCTCGGATGTTCCAGGAAACACTAATCATTAAAACTACGGTGCTCCAAGACTCTAGTACGTTCTTTCTTCCTAAAGGAAAGAATACAGGGCGAATCAAAAGGATCAATCAAAAACCCCAAGTCTTGAGCTGAAGCTGTAAGCTCAAAATTGGAGAGCGAATCAAAAATGGGGGAGAAAATTGATCCTAACTGGTTAGAAGCAATCAGCGGTAATTGAGGAGGCGACGGTAGCAGCCGGTCGCACTTGGGACCGTCTAATTTAGCAGGGGATAAGATCTGAGAGGAGTGTAGAATATTTTTAGCTTTAAGGCGCGCACTCGATCTAATGAATCGTAGTGGCAATCTAGAGGATTGCTCCTTATCAGAGAGAGGAGAACCCTTCTTCCGACAGGGAGAAGAGAGCGCAGGCGAAGCGCCCGAGAGAGGATCTAGAGAGGAAAAATGCACAGCCTTAATCGACCCCGTAGAAACAGTGGGGGTGCGATTAAAAGGCTTCAAAAGAACGGGGAGAGAAGGATCCAAAATGTTCCGGGTCTTATCCGCGAGAGATGGAGAAATCCACCCATGGAAAGAAAATCTGAATGGTGCCATCCTAATACAGGGCCAAATACGAAGACTTGCGGTACAAGCATAACACATGAAACCCAAATGTACAAGATTAAAGAAACAAAATGCAACTAAATACGAATCTAGAGAAGAAGACTTTTTTTTTAGGAATGAATCTAGAGAAGAAGACATAAACACAAGAAAATTGAGTACCTGTTTAGCCTGACCAAGAGCCAGCTCCGCTTCTTCTTCCAATAAAAGGGGATCCTGCTCAATCCATCCCGAATCTTTGAGAGAAGACGATGGCTTGAGTCTGGAGGGAGAGAAAGCTGGATCCAATTTCTTCGGAGTGGGAAAATGCGCAAGCTGTTGGAATTGCTCCCAATCCGACGCAAAGTTCGGGTTGACTTCCCAGGCAGGCCAGTTAGAAGAAGACTTCTTATCCTTAACAGAGGGGGAAGGTGACTCAAGCGAAACAGCAGGACCGAACAAAGAAGTCTGCGAGTCCTTAGGCGGAGGAGAAGGGGCAGGTTTAGTAACACTGGATGCACCTTTCGCAGCAAGCAGCTCCAGATTAATCCAAACCAGGTTGGGAGCTTTCGAAGGGGAGATCTTCGGGATAGAGGGAGAGACTGTGGGCCTGCTGAGAGCCGGAGCCTTGCTGCGAGGTGCACCCAACCCTCCCACCTTCGCCTTAGAGTCCTTGGTTTTAGTAGAGGAAGACCCTCCGGGGTGAAAATGCGAGGAAATGTCAGATCCAAAGGACTGCGAAGGAGGGTGCTTACTAACAGGGGAAGAGTCATGGTAATGCACCGAAACGGTGAAAGACGAGGTACCATCAGTAAGACAGAAAGCCTCTATACGAGCTGGGGGGATAGGGCAACGAAATAGCGCTTCGATCTGCAAGCTACCAGAGGCCAATCTAGCCTTAGAGATGATGTTAACAATTTCTCCAACACATTTAGCCATAGTGTAATATCCCGGACGGATATTACCGTATATAAATCATTATTTTATTATTATTTTATTATTATTTTGTTTTAATTCCAAAATTAGAATATTTTGGTAATTTTCACCCGGTTTATTCATAGACATTATCTGTACCCAGATATCAGTCAGTATACATCCGTCTTGTATCAAATTGATACCGTGATCTTCTGAACTAATAATAGAATTTATTTTATTATTATTTCCGAGAATAAATTATTTTTATGCGGATTATACGAAGATTTTCGGTATACAGACATATATGCGCACGTACGAGTAGTATGTCGATTAGTGCATTATACGAATTGTGTATTGTGTATTTTTGGACAACACTTGTCTTTGTTATGACAAAACCTATTAGAGTGTTAGGGTTTATAAGTGGTTAATTCTAGGGTTACAAAGACATAAGGGATTAAGGGGGATTACTAGAAAATATCTCTCCCACACCACACCTCCACCACATAACACCTCCCTCCACCTCACCCCTACTTTTCCTAGGGTATGGCCGGCCCCCATATTATGGGGGGGCTTATGTGCAAATGTGTGAGTGCACATTTGCACTTTCCACCACTCTCTCCTCCTATAAATACCCCCTTCCTTCACCTTAGTCTCATTTTAGAAAGATCAAAAAGAAAGAAAGAAAGAAAGGAAAAGAAAGAGAGATCACCATGCTAACTTGAGAGTTTTTATTTGTAGGGTTAGTAGGAGTTCTAGGAGCTAAGGAGGGGAGTAATCTAGTTCTTCCATCAAAGAAAAGAAACAAGGTGGGGGTTTCTCCATTGTTTGTTTGTTTGTTTGTTTATTTAAATGGTTGTTTTGATGTTCTTCTTCTCCTTACCTTCCTTGTTTTATTTTCTTTGGTTCTTTTGGATTGGATTGTGGTGATAGTATTGTATGTTTGTAAATGCTAAGGGTAATAACCACATAAAAAGAAAAGAAACAAATGGTAGTATTAAATACACATAAAGATTGAATCTTTGTAGTAGTAGTAGTTGTTTTGTGTTTGTTATTGGACTAAAATGACATAAGGCATATGGGCTTGAACATACAACCATTTTGGGGTTGTAGGACTTGAATATGGACTTGTACATAAAGCATATGAACCATTTTATACAACCATTTTTGGTTGTAGGACTTGTATTAATCTTGGACTAAAAAGATAAGCATATGGTTGGTTGAACCAAATGAAGGTTCTTACTTTATTCTATTATTGTTATTTTCTTTAATAATCTTAAGTAAAAGAACCTAAATTAGATGTTAGTTTAATTGAGGGAAAAGAAACTAATTTAAATCACTAGTGGTAGAATGAATGAAAAGATCTTTTTGATCACTAGTAATAAAAAGATGCTAATAAAGATTAGTAGATATTTAAGTAGTAAAAATAAAGTAGTAGTAGTATGTCGTTAAAATAAAGTAGTAGTGGTATGTTGTTTAAATAAAGAAGTAATAGTAAGTGTTAAAAGAAGTAGTAGTAGATAGTTGTATGTTATGTTCTTGATTAAATAAAGTAGTAGTAGTAGTAGATAGTTGTAGATGTTTATGTATCTTCATGTTAAAACAAAGTAGTAGTAGTAGTAGTAGTAGTAGTAGTAGGTAGTTGTAGATATTTATGTTATATTCATATCATAAAGTAGTAGTAGTAGTAGATAGTTGTAGATGCTTATTGTTATGTTCTTGGTTAAAATAAAATTGTAGTAGATGTTATGTTTCAATAAAGATGGTAGATGTCCATGCTTCATGCTAAGTTAGTAAGTATCATGCCAAGAATGTTGTAGGTTCCATTCTAAAATTCCTACCATGTTTAGATTAATTTATTTATGCTTAGAATGTTGTAGGATCTATTCTAAAATTTCCTACCATGTTTAGAAGTATTATTTATGCTTAGAATGTTGTAGGATTCATTCTAAAATTATCTACCATGTTTAGAAGTATTATTTATGCTTAGAATGTTGTAGGATCCATTCTAAAATTCCTACCATGTTTAGATTAATTTATTTATGCTTAGAATGTTGTAGGATCTATTCTAAAATTCCTTACCATGTTTAGAAATGATTATTTGTGCTTAGAATGTTGTAGGATTCATTCTAAAATTATCTACCATGTTTAGAAGTATTATTTATACTTAGAATGTTGTAGGATCCATTCTAAAATTCCTACCATATTTAGATTAATTTATTTATGCTTAGAATGTTGTAGGATCTATTCTAAAATTTCCTACCATGTTTAGGAATGATTATTTATGCTTAGAATGTTGTAGGATTCTTTCTAAAATTATCTACCATGTTTAGAAGTATTATTTATGCTTAGAATGTTGTAGGATCCATTCTAAAATTCCTACCATGTTTAGATTAATTTATTTATGCTTAGATGATAGTAGGAAAGTAGTATACCATGCTAGCTAAATTTGTCTATGCTTAGATGATTGTAAGAAAGTAGTATACCATGCTAGTTTCATTTATGTAGGCTTAGATAGTTGTAGGAAAGTGGATATCATGATATATAAATTTATCCATGCTTACATGCTTATAGGAAAGTTATATACCATGCTAGATCAAATAAATATTCATGCATGCTTACATGATATCCATGCTTAGATAAGTATATGTTCATGCTATGTTAGTAGATGATCATGCTTAATCATTATTCATGCTAAGTTAGTAGATGTCACGCTAATTATTGTCTATGTTAAGTTAGTAGATGACCATGCTAATGATTGTTATGTTAAGTTAATGGTATCCATGCTAATGATATTCATGCTTAAATTGAGGTAACTATCCATGGTTAGTTGTAGCGATTTTTATGTCATGTTCTATCCATGCTAGAATTGTTGTAGAAACTCATGCTATGTTGTAGGTTGATACTTAACTAGTATACGTGACTAGAATGTTACTAAAATATACACCATGCCATATGTCAATGATAAAGTAGCATACCATGTCTAGGAATGAGGCATACCATGCTAAAGTTTAATGCATGCTTAGAATGTTGTAGGATTAATGTTAGAAGACCTACCATGCCTTGGAATGTTGCATGTTCATACTAGTTATATATCCACACTTGGGTCGTGGTGATTAGTCACGATAAGTAGTAAGCATTCACGTTCAAGTTATAACCACGCTTGACCGTAGTGGACTTCATGTCTAGATTGTAGTGGCTTTCATGCTAAGATTGATATAAGCACATGCTTAATCATATTCGTACTTAAGAGTATTATGGTGAGTGATTCTGTCATATAATTAGATTGCCGTAGGAAGATGCTTGCGATCGTATGCCATGCTTAAGGTGCTATAGGTCGAAGTAATAAGGATTGGGAAGACCACTAGTAATAGTAAGTTTGATAAAGGCTGTTATGTCGCCTTCGGTTCTTCCTTAGTAGAATACCGATCATAGACTATTAGTAGATTCTTCTGTTGCTTCTAATAATATAAGATCAAGTTTGCTAGTAAGCACGTTTGATTGCTTTTAAGATTGATTACCTGTATGGTTGTTTGCATATGGTTGTGCTCGTACGTGGCTCGACTGGCCCGTATGTAGCTGTGGGTCTCATACGTAGCTTATTTGGCTCGTATGTAAGTTGTTGTCTCGTACGCGGCTCGACCGGTCCGTGCGTAGCTGTTGGTCCCATACACGGCTTATTTGGCTGGTATGTACGTTTTTATCTCCTACGAGGCCCGCCTGGCCCGTAGGTAGTTATTGTTTCATACGTAGCTTATTGGCTCGTATGTGGTTGTTACTCGTGTATAGCTTGTTAGCTAGTACACAGATCGTTGTGCTCGTCTAGGGTGATATTATCACCCTAAGGGCTATCGACCATCAAGACATATGTTGTCTTACCCTAAGGAACGATGGAGGAGTCACTCCTCAGGTACCATCGGATCTTAACCTGCTTAGGTTGACCGAGGACCGGAGTATAGACAGAATCCAAGTTCAGGGTAGTAGCCTGCATATATATTCGCATTGCCGAGGTCTTGGATCGATAAGCCACGAACCGGATCCTGAAGGGTTCTGGTAAGTCTAGGTTGAGCAGCCTAGTAGAGTCGTCTTGCAAAGTCTAAATTAAGGCCTAGCATGTTGTGGTTATAATATTGTCCTCCCTAGGAGTGTTCAGGGCTATGAACATTATTAGGGTAGTGACTTATAAAGATCATTACTTAAAACCTTTGCCGGAAGAGAGGAGTCGGTTGTAGGGGGCACCTTATGACTAACTCGTCCCTTGATGCACACCAGGTGGTGTTATTGGGTTGCACCTTCCTATCAAAAGGGATACGTACGATGCCTTCTCACAAGTTGGGGACATAGGTTGCGTATCCTGATTGTTAATTCCTGAAGTGCCATGACAAGGCGGGCGGAGCTAGGGGGATGGACCCCCAGAACTCCGTCAGGTCCTATACCAAGAGGGCGAACAGGCCATGGACTACGGTCCAACCAGGGGGCGGCAGAGGGCTCCCCTGTTAGCAGTATCCCCAACGGTTCGTCAGGTTTTTGAGTGAGGTCCGGTAGCCGGATAGCAGTGGCAACATGGACACCACTGGCGAACTGCACTAGTGGGACTTGACCACGTCTGTAACCTCATCAGTCACGTTGTATCTTTTAGGAACAGGTTGTGTACAATTAGAATTTATAATGCGGGTTCAACCCCTATATATGGAGAAAATGGCTTGAGATGGGGCGCATGTAGTATGGGATGCATGTCGCTTTCGGAAACTTGCTGACATTAGAATAAGAGCATCCTAGTTCTATTTAAATATCGCATTAGAGTCTAGTCATAGCACTCACGAACACTTAAACTACACCAACACTATTGCCATGTTTTGTATGTTGTTTGGGAGATTCGCTGCTTTGATATCAGCCTTTAAGCGTCAGTGAATACTGACGTCCCCACTTCCATAGGTACTGGATCGCCGAAGTACAAAGGCGAGATTCAGGAGGACTCAAGGCAAGGAAAGCAAGGAGTCAGTGTTATGTTTTGTTCCGCTGTAGTATATGTATTGATTATCTATTAGTTGAGAAGTACTCAAGTGAGAGTTACCAAGTGTTGTTCTTCATTCCTTGTACTCTGATGTAAGATGTTGAAGGTTGTAATACTCGGGAATGTAAAAGTAATATTGTAACTCTATTGTAAGGTAATGCAGTTGTATAATATTCAGACTTGTAATACATTGGGTGTTGAATAAAAAGTTTTAAATTCTCCTGTTTTTCTGTGTATTGTGACTAATTGAAGTAAAGGTCTTGGCTCGTGTCACGGTTTCCCAGTATTGAAAATCGGGACGCTACACATAGCTCCGACCAGGCGGAGAGAGTCACAAAACGGGAGAAGGCCTACGAGGGAGACTTTGGTGTCGGAGGTACCAAGACCTGGTGAAGGAGAAGGGATACGCGCCCACTGCCGCACTGAAAGAGAGATGCTGCCAATGGCTAGGGATTGATTCGCAATAAGATCCTCCAAAATCTTAGGAGAAGGACAATATTTGTATGTGCGATCCAAAGGACAATAAATATAGTGTTTTGTTAAAAACTAGTTTCTGTACTTGTGTATATGCGATCCAAAGCGATATATAGACCAATATTTGTATGTTCTAAGTGTTAGTATTTTAAGCAAACCTGATTTTTAAAGATTGTTATGTGCAGGTGGAACATAATATAGATAAGGAACCTACACTTGCCTCCGGAAATACTTGAATCTCATTGGGTGTGAGTCTCCTATTAATTGTCGATGATAGAAGATGGAGTATTTGGAAAAATGTCACTAGGTACGAATTGCAGCACCAAGCATTCTACAACAGTGCGTATCTCGTTCAGGTTTTCTAGGGGAGAAGCTAAAAACATCCTTAAACATTTTTTTTTTAAAAAAAAACAAAAAATTAATTAACCCCCTACCATTATTTTTGAATCAATTTTCTCGTTGATGCTAGTTGCTGCTAAATTTCTCTTGTGAAAGGACTATTTACTCTTAATTCCAATATATATATATTTGGGTTCATCAAAAAATATATATATATTTGGGGGATAAAGTGTGCATACGGCTACCGGTAAAATATATATATATATATATATATATATATATATATAATAATAATAATAATAAAAAATAAATAAATAAATAAAATAAATAAAGACTCTTATCCAGCTAGCTAGCTAGCTCAGAGGGTTTCATGTGATAAAGATTTAGATCCAAGCCGCAATCTATGTCTCCAGTTGACCTAATATTACATCTGCCTATCCTGTGACTAAAAGCAAATTAATCAAAGAAAAACAAACCAAGGATAAGATAAGGCCAAATCAAATTTCCTATTCCTTAACCTCTTGGAAGAATAGTAGTAGGAAATTTGGATAAGGAGTCTAATCTAGTACAGGTAAGGCCTTTGGATAGAGATAAAGATGAGCCATATATAAAGATTTAGGTGTATTCATGCCTAGTCAATAAACATGACATTTTTTCATAATTATAGTAATAACAATGTGAATTTTCTTAGCATACCAACAGAACAGGTAGGTTCACATCCTTGACAATGACACTGGATGGTATTTATGCAGATTCGATATCTGATAGACAAACTATCACCGCTTTAATTTAATTTCGGGTAAAAAAAAGAAGGTGGGGGGGGATTTATTGCGAAACTGTTGGGAATTTTATTTTTTTTGATTATTATGAAAAGTTTGAATCATTGCAAGTGGCTATCAATTTTATTTGACATGGTAGTGGATCATAAACTTTGCTTTGATTATGCAAATAGTAGTGGGAATCTATCGCTAAATCAAGGACTGTCATTTCCAACAGAATCAGCATGAGGACTCTTCTCATCTCATGTACTAATTGACAAACAATTTCTGGAATCCTCTTATGTACCTAAACCTGATGGTGAGTCAGATTGCAGAAATTTGTTCGAAAAAGATGTACAACCAACCATCCATCATTTATCACAATTATTTGAGGTTCATTCATGCCTCCTATTCAACGATTTTCATGGTGGAATAGGATTGTCAATTAAGACCGCAGGATCATTGTTTAGTATTTAAAGTTGTTGATGCCCAAAACTGTCTTTACCGTCAAAATTACATGTTTTGTGGTTTCTCCAATTTTTGTAAGAACCAATTTTCTGGCAAAATAAACAAAAAAAAAAGTGCCGTTTATGTCCAAAACTATCTAGTTAATTTAATGTGAACAAGTATAGAATTTCCTACGTACAAAAAACATTTAGCATAGCAATGGCAAGATGTAGATCTACACGATACATCACTATAATCCGTCGAGTTACTCTTAGTTTGATTAAATTGTTCAGGACTCCCAGAAAAGCTTTATCACCCTTTGTTTTTTACACCCACAATTATTTGGCAACTACTTTTTGCCACGTAATATTTGTGTTCATACAGGCCTCCTCTCATATTACATACGAAGCCCGGGTAATGTACCTGTATCGGATGCGTATCAGGTACCGATACTTCTTGAATACTTTCGGGTGCGTGTCCAAGGAGTTTCCAATTTTTAATACATTTTGTAACTTTTGGACACAAAAATGGTCATAATTATAATGTATTATTATAATTATATTAAAAAATGGTTTAAATATTCGTATTTTAAATCAAACAAATAAATATTTATTTATAAATAATATAAATATATTATATTTAACATACCTACCAACGCACCCTATCCTACTTTTTCTTTTGTAAAATCAGTTATCTCAGTACATGTATCGTGTCGTACCTGCACCCCATACCCATAATTGTGCTTCATTGCTTATTACTAGCACTGTTATCTGGTCGGGTCGGATCGGGTAGTGAGATACCCAGACCATACCCTCTGGCAATGGGTCTGGGTCCGGGTCCTAATCCATGTTGATGCTACTGTTTTGGAGTGTGAGCAACAGATGTGAGTTCTTATTATTTGGAAAGAGAGAGACAGATCTAGGGCACAGATCTGATCCACATTCGTGGCTGAGAGAGTGGTTGGTGAGGTGGATCTGGTGGTGTCTGAAGGTCGTCGGATACCTACAAAATGCCTAGAAACACCAGGAGAGATCCCGACAATAGGCCCTCCGACGATCTAGTCAGTCACTGATAAAAATGGATTGGGGTTTGAGTTGCAAAAAATGCATTACCCTCTAAAAGCGGTGGAGACCTGGTATCTATAGGTAGAGAGAGGGAACACAGTGGGCTAGGTTGACCCTCTTCTATGGGCTTGATTTGTGTGCTGGAACAGCAGGCGGCCCAAAGAGCATATAGGCCTGGTTTAAGAGGATTTGCGGATCCTGGGGGGATCTGACGGCTCAGGCGGAGCTGGATTATTTACCCACATCATAGGCCCCCCACTCTTTAAGGGTCAGGTGTACCAGCCTTCAAAGAGTATGTAACACCCCGTAATTTCTAAATAACATATAATAGTATATATAATATATAAAATAGTGTGATGGTTGTTTGTATAAAGTAAATAATGGAGTAATGGCGTGGTTTGTAAATACAGGGAAAAGGAATACTGCAAGGTGGGGGGCCCACGTTGAAAGACAAAGGCAGCATGGAAATGTTGTGCTGCTGCTGTCTTCAAGTGGCGTCAGCAGATGCTGACATGGAAAAGGAATGGGAGAGAAAAAGGGGAGTTTGAGTGTGGGATTTGTCCCACATCGGAAATCAAACTATAATATAATATATATATATATATATATATATATATATATATATATATATATATATATATATATATATATATATATATATATATAACATTGCCTATGATCAAGAGTCACCTAATCGGTTAACCACTTTTTGCCTATGATCAAGAGTCACCTAATCGGTTAACCACTTTTTGAGAGGCAGCCTGTGGTGGGCAGTTGTATTACATAGTATCTAATTTGTCTTCTAAATTGTATAAATTATCTAAGCTAGGGGCACGAGCGTTACAAATGGTATCAGAGCCGACTTTCGACACCGAGTGTGGGTAAGAGTGGGTGAGATGTATGCCTGAGATGGAGCTAGCAGATGTACGGGTATGCCTGAAAGGGAGCGAGGTTGCGGCCTGAAATAATGGACAACCCGCAAAATCGGGGTACGGTGCAGCTAGCAGAATCAGGGTATTCCACTCCACATCGGCTAGAAAGGAGATCCTGCACTATATTGTGCATGCCCTGTGCTCAGCGAGGACGCTGATTTCTGAAGGGGGTGCGTGTGTAACACCCCGTAATTTCTAAATAACATATAATAGTATATATAATATATAAAATAGTGTGATGGCTGTTTGTATAAAGTAAATAATGGAGTAATGGCATGGTTTGTAAATACAGGGAAAAGGAATAATGCAAGGTGGGGGGGGGGGCACGTTGAAAGACAATGGCAGCATGGAAATGTTGTGTTGCTGCTATCTTCAAGTGGCGTCAGCAGATGCTGACGTGGAAAAGGAATGGGGGCCCACCTATTGCTGTGTATTTCACCGGGAGAGAAAAAGAGGAGTTTGAGTGTGGGATTTGTCCCACATCGGAAATCAAACTATAATGTAATATATATATAAATAACATTGCCTATGATCAAGTGTCACCTAATCGGTTAACCACCTTTTGAGAGGCACCCTGTGGTGGGCAGTTGTACTACATAGTATCTAATTTGTCTTCTAAATTGTATAAATTGTCTGAGCTAGGGACAGGGGCGTTACAGAGTAGTCCAATCCCGTGGGTGTGAAGATCAATCGATAGTGTGCATAAGGGTAGAACGGAAGATCCCTACGAAAAGTGATATAGGGTCAAGATCGAGCTCTGTAATGCCGAGCTCCAACCTCCGAGCTTCGTACCGCAACGACGGATGGCAGAAGTCAATGGGTTGGTCAAAGTAAGTGTCGAGCATTGAGCGAAGCATGCTTAGTGAGAAAGCTTGCAGGTAGCTCGAGGAGCATGCCGGGCGTCAAGCGAGGCATACTTGGTGAATAAGCTTGCAGCTAGCTCAAGGAGCATGCCGAGCGTCGAGCGAAGCGCACTAAGTGAGAAAGCTTGTAGCTAGCTCGAGGAGCATGTCGAGCATCGAGTTAAGTGCACTGGGTGAAAGAACTTGTAGCTAGCTTAAGGAACATGTTGAACGTCGAGAGAAGCGCACTTGGTGAGGAAACTTGTGAGAAAGCTAGTGGCTGGCTTGAGGTGCATGTTGAGCATCGAGCGAGCTTGACCTGGGGAAAGCATATTAGGGAGCTTGCTTGGAGAAAGCCTGTGAGAAAGTTAGTTGCTGGCTCGAGGTGCATGTCGAGCGTCGAGCGAGCTCGCGATGGAGAAAGCTTATGAGAAAGCTAGTGGCTGGCTCGAGGTGCAAGCATCGATCGAGCTCGAGATGGAGAAAGCTTGTGAGAAAGCTAGCAGCTGGCTCGAGGTGCATGCCGAGTGTCGAGCGAGCTGGGGATGGAGAAAGCTTGTGAGAAAGCTACTGGCTGGTTCGAGGTGCATACCGAGATTTGAGAGAGTTTGACTTGGAGAAAGCTTGTGAGAAAACTATTGGCTGGCTCGAGGTGCATGTCGAGCATCGAACGAGCTCGAGATGGAGAAAGCTTGTGAGAGAGTTAGTGGCTAGCTCGAGATGCATGTCGAGTGTCGAGCGAGCTCGAGATGGAGAAAACTTGTGAGAAAGCTAGTGGCGGCTCAAGGTGCATGCTGAGCGTCGAGTGAGTTTTACTTGGAGAAAGCTTGTGGCTGGCTCGAGGTGCATGTCGAGTGTCGAGCGAGCTCGAGATGGAGAAAACTTGTGAGAAAGCTAGTGGCGGCTCAAGGTGCATGCTGAGCGTCGAGCGAGTTTTACTTGGAGAAAGCTTGTGGCTGGCTCAAGGTGCATGTCGAGTGTCGAACGAGCTCGAGATAGAGAAAACTTGAGAAAGCTAGTGGCTGGCTCGAGGTGCATACCGAGTGTCGAGCGAGCTTGACTTGGAGAAAGCTTGTGAGAAAGCTAGTGGCTGACTCGAGGTGTGTGACGAGCATCGAGAGAGCTTGACTTGGAGAAAGCTTGTGAGAAAGCTAGTGTCTGGCTTGAGGTGCGTGCCGAGCATCGAGCGAGCTCTAGATGGAGAAAGCTTGTGAGGAAACTAGTGGATGGCTCGAGGTGCATGCTGAGCGTCGATGGACCTTAACTTGGAGAAAGCTTGTGAGAAAGCTAGTGGCTGGCTCGAGGTGCATGTCGAGCGTCGAGCGAGCTTAAACTAGAGAAAGCTTGCCAGAAAGCTAGTGGCTGGCTCGAGGTATATGCCGAGCGTCGAGTGATTTTGACTTTGAAAAAGCTAGTGGCTGGCTCGAGGTGCATGCCAAGAGCTTGACTTGGAGAATTTCATTAAATCATCTTACACTTATTGTTCCCTAGTTAACACATGTGCTGCACGTGGGATGCTGACATCATGATTGAGGAAATCGAGGCTTTGATATCTTGACAACCGTTGGATCAAAATTGGATGGTTGAGACCGTTTGTGGAATTGAAGGCGTCTACGAGTTGTCTATATAAGCTATCACCCCTCCCCTCATTTTTCACTTTACTCTCTCTCTCTCTCTTTATGTAACCCTCATTCCCGTTTATACAAATTTGTATTTTTCTTTTCCTGTATTCTTGTATTTAAATTTTTTCCTATAATTTTTTCTACTCTTTTGAACCCAAATTTTTGCATTCATTTAAATACCTGACTATTTTGTTTGAACCTAGAATTTCAACATACACTATTTATCACTATTTGATTATTTAACTCCTGATTATTATTATTATTATTATTATTATTATTATTATTATTATTATTATTTTGAAAGGAAAAAAAACCTAAAGATCCTAATTCATTATAAAATATCTAGTTGATTATTTGATTTATGCTAAAGCCCACCCTGTGATTTAATTATCAGATTCTTTGTCATGAAACCCAATTTTATATTCATTATAATTACATTTTTTTTAATATATAATTTTAGAGCCCAATCTCATATTCTTTCTATAATTATTATTTTATTTGTGAAGACCATCATCTAAAGCCCACTATACATTTATTCAATTGTTTAAGCATTTTATTTGAAGCCCAACCCAAGCCCATGTCATATTGAACTCTAATCCACTAATCCAAACCCAACTCCCCTCCTATCTGTTTGTTGTCCAGATCAACAAAACCCCCTCACATTCCCCTACTCTTCACATCTCGTCACCCCACAACCCCCCACTATCTCATAACTACCCCCTATAATTACTATTATTATTATTTTATATACTCCCCCTGCTCTCTTTCTCCCGTTTCTTTCTCTCTCCCACTCTCTCTTTCCTCTCTTTTCCTTTGCTTCGAAACGAAATAGAGAACCCCCCCCCCCCCCCCCCGCGTTCGTCTTCCTCCTTCGCTCGACGCACCTCGAGCACCTTGCCGTCGCCTCTTGTCATCCCCACCGCCCTACCTCATCCTTCTCCTGCTCGCAACTCCGCCTTCCATCTCAGTTGCGAATCCCCTACCTCGCCATCACCACCTCCGAAGAACCCATTGTCATCCCCTTCGAGCTCAGCCCTTCGTCTCCCCCATCAAGCCCTTCCGCCTTCATCCAGCACCGCTCCACTCATTGACGACTGCCCTCGACTCCGCATCGCTGCCTTCCCCGTTGAACACCCTTCAACTGCACTTTGCCCTCATCCGCTGCCAGTCGACCGCCGAAGTCACCGCAGTCACCCCGCTACTGCACCTATCACCTCGTCAAAGTGTCGACCACCCTGCATCTTGCCGTCTTCCTCTGCCTCAAGTCGCGACCACCAACATCACCTCCCTCATCACCGAGCATCCCCTCATCATTCCTCGGCATCGCCAACCAGTCAACACCACAGTTCGTCCCCTCGCTGTCCACCGTCGGCAGTCAGCCGCCCCAGCCTTAGCCTAGCGCCACAGTCACCTGAGCCTTGCCGCCCTCGTCCGCCGGTGCGCACCCAAGCTCCTCTGTTCTTGGGTTCAGCCAACAGTGCATCAAGCTATTGAATCTGGGCCATCCGATCTACATCTTGACCACCATCAGCCAGATCAAATTACAGTCATTCGATGCAGTGATCATCACCTTCTTGGTCCCTTGATCTCGACCGTTGATCGCATCACCATCATCATCATCATCAAGATCTTGATCTCGACCGTCGGATTCCCTTGATCATCGCGATCATGACCATCATCTTGATCTTGATCTTCGATCTTAGTCGCCCGATCATCGTGATCCTGATCATCATCGAGATTCGTGCCCGATCGTGATCATCGTCATCAAGATCCACTTGTTCGCGATCATCGTCGTTGCTCTAGGATTCTCATCCCGTTATTCTCTAATAAATTATATCTAACGTCATTCTAAAGGCAAGTCATCTCACCCTCGAATTGTATTATATCGTATTCTAGATTGTTTATTGAATCCCGCAAGTAGATCAATATTGATTATTGTATATCTGCTATTGTTATTATCGTTGGGATACTACGAATTTACATGAGCGAATTCAAGTAGTAGTCTTAACTTCGTACCGTCTTTTGCCTCCAATTTATAGAGATCTTGCATGCATTCATCTAGTTAACTGTTGATTATGTGAATAAGAATTGTCATTGTAATTCATGTCATGACATTACACAATCATTGTAGATTGTATGCTAGTATTGATTGTTCACATGATTGATGTTGGAGTATTAGTTGACTGTGATTAGTAAGAGTATGGCCATTATACATCTTAATACCATGTTCACATAGACGTATTTGCCGTGCTTAATATTGTCAACAACCATTCCATATTGATTGAATAAAGAATTGTTAACAAGCCAGGGTTTAAGGGTGACTTAAGTAGTGGACAATGTAGGAACTGTACTCGGAGGAGGAGCCCGTGTTTTCCTAAATATTGTTAACGACTATTGTTTTATCTATGGATTGTGGCTTACGGCAGAAATCCAATCTATCGTGTATTGTATCGGGGCCAATTATTTTATCGTGCAGTAATTATGAAATTGCAACTATTGAATATTGATTATCGTTGCCGAGTACATGAACTATAAAATCCACTACTAAGTCTAAACGTAACTTGTTTGCATGTAGCAACCATGTGGTAAATAAATGGGACGCATGAAGAGCTACATTAGTTAGGATTAAAATAAATAATAGACTTAAGATTGTCATCGCATCGTCATTGCATATTGTCATCGTTATTGAACAGTGTTATCGTTATTGCTACAATTATTGATATCGTTTATTGTTATTATTATTGATCATTGTCATTGCACATTGCATCGTTATTATTTTGTCATTGTTTATTACCATCGACTCGATTGTTTATTGAATTCATTGTTATATCGTAAATGTCATTGTTTCATTGCTTTCTCTACTTGTTCACGACTTACTCTAAGGACATATTATTCTCTCTTTTTAGATGAATAGCTTACAGGTAATCAAGGAGAATTGCATGATGGATTATGAGGACTACAATGGTGAAGAATTAATTGCATCACCGCCTAAATAATCATTGTTTTGTTATGAAGACTTAAATAATTGAATATTATTATTTCTTGTATTGTGGGCTTTTTGACCCGAATATTGTTATTGTTGTTTCCAGTGTTGGATTATTATTATATTTGGTTATTTCATGCTCAAATTTCAAGTATTGTTATTCATGTGATTATCCTTTCATTGCATGCGTGGTCGTATTGCTCCTCGTTATATTGTTGAGTTGAATCGATAACAGCTTATGAATGACGCAAGTCATTCGCTGGGCCAACGTCACATGCTTGCATTCCGTATTTTGGGAAGCGGGGCATGACACTTTAGTTTTCACAGCTTCTCTCTCTAGGTACTGCCCAGTCACCGGTGACCAGTTTTTCGGTGTCCTTTCTGATCACCAGGTAACAAGTTAGTATTTCATATTATGTCGAGGGTTCGGTCCAGTTCTTTTGCCTCAGTGTCTGGTCAAGGCGATGGCGATCTTCTTTCCGACTCATCATCTTTGGAGAGGAGCAAAAAGGTCTACAATGTCAAACCGCTTCGCAGTCGTAAGCCCTTTGTGCTGGAATCGAGCGACTCGGACTCAGAGGTGAATGTGGTGGAGGTGGTTGATGAGGGTAAACCGGTTGATGTGGACGTGGATGAAGAGGAAGAGGTAGAGGAAGTTGGAGGTAACATGGAAGAGGTGGAGGATATAGCC
Organism: Hemerocallis citrina; assembly: GCA_017893485.1. Taxonomy (NCBI): domain Eukaryota; kingdom Viridiplantae; phylum Streptophyta; class Magnoliopsida; order Asparagales; family Asphodelaceae; genus Hemerocallis; species Hemerocallis citrina. The sequence goes on from CM030364.1 coordinate 78,338,274, forward strand.
GTGGGAGAGGGTGATGACAAGGATGAGGACGAAGTTAAGAAGGATGGTCTGTCAGGTGAGGCTCTGGTCCGTCAGGTGAGGCTCCTATTCTCAAGCCGTTGGCTTTGCCGTCCCATCCAAAGTCTCCTCGGATTCAAGGGAGAAGATGAGGTGGACTATTCCGGACAGCCCTGAGCAACCGACTGAGTTTTTGCCAAAATAGGGTCTTGACGTCCCCTATCTTCTGCAGCCGGGTTCAATCAGGATGTACCTAGACAACATCAAAGATTTGGTTAGGTACAGAGTACATCCCTCTTTGCCGAGTCAATCGATGCTTAAGATGGACAAGGTGTAGAGCATTCTGACGAGTAATGACCTCCCACTGATACGGGTGAACTACTTCATCGAGCTGGAGTACGAGCTGATGATTTCAAACCCTGGCCTACGTCTTACGAACAATTTGGCCCTTTGGTATTGCATGTTCTGGTCGAAGCTTTTAGCTCGAGGCTGAGGTTGCCGCTACATCTGTTCACAAGCGAGTGTTGAATTGGGCAGGTTTGAGCCCAATGTAGTATGACCAAAACTCTTGGAAGCAGCTCATGTGCTTCATGCTGCTTTTCGAAGAAAGGGGAGTGCCTCTAAAATTGAAGTATTTTTGAGCTGTTCTAGGTGTTAGTTCGCCGGGGGAGCACAAGGGACTGTATTACATCTTGCCTCGCCCCCATAAGAGGGTAGTTCACGGAAATCCAGATGCCTAGGGAAATTCTGACTAACTGAAACTTCTACAAGCCAAACCACATACCGCCGAAGAGAAAAGACTTAACGAATGAGGAGTGGGATGATGTGGATCGGATCGTCGCTGGTAACTGCATCGGCTGGTCGTGATCGAGAGGCACTTGGCGAAAATTGAACTGAGCTTCGTCGAACCCTATATGTTTTTCATTTTCTTTTTTTTGCTCAACTTTTTTCCTTTGTTCTTATAGCTTGGATTTTCTTTTGCAGTGATGGACGATGCAAAGATCGAGGCGAGGAGAGCCTATCTGGCTAAGAAGAAGAAGGCGGAGGAGCAACCGAAGAAGAGGTCGGGAGGGGCTTCGAAGGGAAGTCCAAGAAGTCAAAAGCTCTTTCGATCCCGGGGACCCCGCGCTCGAGCAAGGCTATGCCCAGCTCGGATAACTTTAGGGTTTCCGAGGTCTTGAAGGGCAGTCTCCCTAGCATCTATCCCGATGCTAGGGACATAGTCGGGGAGGAGGGGTTGCTCCCATGGACCCCTAATTGGGCTATGAAGGCTGCAGATTCTCTGATCGCAGGTCCGGTGGCGATCGAGGTAGTGGAGCATATGGCCACGCCCCGTGATAAGGAGTGTCTCTCTACCAAGACTCTCGAGTCCTGCTTCATGAAGTGGGCTCAGGCCGATATGGTGGTAAGTAGTTCTGAGCTCTGTTACTTCAAGAATTTTTCTTTTTTGCTTTTGTGATTTCTAAGTTTTGGCTCCTTGTCTATAGGCAATGCTGCAGGGCACCGAGCTGAGGAGGCAGTACACCCCTGAGCTCCAGCATGAGGTGAAGAATGCTCAGAGGTACGAGCGTGAGATGAAGGAGCAGAAGTTGCAGGCCGACAACGCAGAAGCTCACGAGCGGGCTCTGAAGGTGGAGTTGACCTCTCTTGCCGAGGATAGAGTTCAGTAGTTGAAGAAGAAGGAGGAGGAGATCGAGAAGAAGCTTAAGGCCGTAAAGGTGGCCGTCATGGACAAGGTCATCCTCTCCCAAGACAAGGCGTATAATCGTGCCATTAAGAATGTGTTGATCAAGTACCCTGAATGTGAGCTCGATGAGTTCCATTACTCCATGACCTTCCCTGTGGCTACACCCACCCCAGGGGGGACGATGGGGAAGGGGGCGACCAACCACATGTAGTGGAGGGCGACCCCCACAATGCCGTTCCTAGGCTCGACGCAACAAGAGCCAATGAGGTGCCTCCTCCCTCTGAGAAGTAGCTTATCCCTCCTTTTTTCTTCTTTTTTTTTAAAAATGTACTTGCCTAACTGCAGACGTGCCACCGCTTTTTGTACAAAGTTTGATGAATGAAATGGATTTTTGGTCGAACTCTTTAACTTGAAAATTTTGGCGTAATATTTTCATGTGATGTGATGCTTTGTGATTTGGCCAAGTTTGTGAGGCTCAGAATGACATGCACATTCCTCCTTTGTTCAGATGAATGAGTTTTTCGTGGTCGGCCCTCGTGATGTCAAGATTGAGCGCCTTAGGGGTAAGCTAAAATCCATGGAGTCCATCTTGGTGTGCTATCGCAAAAAGGTCCGGGAACGGGAAGCAGCTGTTCCTTATTTTATGAATAGGTTGAAGGAACTGAACTTGGAATCGGCTCGTCTGAAGAAGATGATTGCCGACCTCAACTTAGGGAGCGCCGAGACTATATGGTCGATGTCTGGTACTTTTTACCCGCACCAACCTAGAAATCGTTCATTCGTGAGGTAATAATGGAGAAGGGATTGGAAATACAAAGATTGAAGGAGCTCAGGGTGGGTTGTTCTCGAACTGCTTCTCTAGGAAGTGACTGGTCGTCCGTGGGCGGCCCATCTCCGACTTTCATATTAGAGAAGCTGAAGTCGGGAGATGCCCAAAGCTCGGTGGCTGGGATATCTACTTTGGCCATCCCTAGGTCTGAGTTCGATATGCCTGTTAACGACCGAACACACTCGGCAGGACTCGAAATGGCCCGCATAAGTCCCAGGGCCCCCCAGGCGGAAGGGTAATTCGTTCAAACAACCTTCGCCACTTGTTGTAACCTTTACGTTTCTTGTAATCTTGCAATCTTGTAGAAATCTTATCAATAAAATCTGGCTGCTTCATGGTACTCAAGAGATATTCGGAAACTTCTTGTTAGGGTTGGAAGTCTTTTTAGAGTTTGAGGTCGAAACTAAGCGGCGAGGACCTAGAGAATGAGAAATCTCTCGTTAGCATTTGGGGTCGACGCCGAGCGGCGAGGACCTGAGAGATTGAAAAATCTCTCGTTAGAGTTTGTGGTCGACGCTAGGTAACGAGGACTAGAAAGATTGAGAAATCTCTCATTAGCGTTTGGGGTCGACGTCGAGCGGTGAGGACCTGAGAGATTAAGAAATCTCTTTGTTAGCATTTGGGAATGACGCCGAGTGGCAAGGACCTGAGAGATTGAGAAATCTCTAGTTAGCATTTGGGGTCGACGCTGAGCGGTAAGGACCTGAGAGATTAAGAAATCTCTCATTTGGATGAACAAAGTTAAGGCATTTCGACCTGATTTGAAAAGAAATCTCATCGCTTTTATTCAATGTTTGGCAACCACAGAAAAGGGGTAACGCCTATTACAATCACTGACGTCTACGTTGGCCTTTATGGCCCTTTCATGGAACTTGATAAGATGCTCTACATTCCAGGGTCTCTTGACAACCCTGACCGCCAGGTCTTCGAGTCAGTACGTGCCTAGGCGTACCACTTGGGAGACCTTATACGGGCCCTCCCAGTTCGGGGCTACTTTGCCTTTATTGGTAGGGTCAGAAATAGCAAGCTTCCTGAGCATGAGGTCACCCTCCTTGATGTCAATCGAACAAACTTTTTTATTGAAAAACCTTTCAATCCTCTGCTAATATATATTTCTTTTGATGGAGGATTTTTCATAGATCTCGTCGATTAGGTCCAAGTTGGACTTGAGTCGCTCGAATTCGATTCCTTGTTGAAACTCATGATCCTAGGCGAAAGGAGCCCGGTTTCCAGGGGGTTGACAACATCTGTCCCATATGTTAGGTTGAATGGGAACTCTCCCATAGGGATCCACTTGGTTGTTCGATATGACCAAAGGACTCTGGTAATTTGTCGATGCACAGCCCCTTGGGAGATTAGTCCAACCATTTTTTGAGACCTTCATGAATTTGACGGTTGGCGTTCTCAGCTTGGCCGTTCGGCTGAGGGTATGATATCGATGAGAACCGCTGCTGTACCTCGAGGTCTTCGCAGAACTTTTGGAAATTCTTGTCGACGAATTAAGTTCCATTATCGGTGATGAGTACGTGTGGGATCCCGAACCGACAAATGATATATTTCCAAAAGAATTGTTAGGCTTGATGCTCAGTTATTGTGGCCAAGGGTTCTGCCTTGACCCACTTGGTGAAATAGTCGATGGCCATAATAAGGAAGCGCCTTTGGCCTGTGGCCTTCGTAAAGGGGCCGACTAGATCCATCCCCGACATGGCAAAAGGGCCAGAATGGCAAGTGACTTAAGCTCGACTTGTGGCGTGCGTCTGATCGAAGAGAATCTCTGGTAGGGACCACATTTTTTCACAAGATCATGGGCATCTTGCAGTATGGTCGACCAATAGTACCTGTGGTTGAGTACATTCCTTGCGAGCTTCCTGCTGCCCATATGGCACCCTCCAATTCCCTCGTGCAACTCCTCTAGTGCATACTTGGCTTCATCTGGACTAAGGCACCGGAGATATGGTCTCCCATCCACTTTAGTGTAAGAGCACTTGAATCAATCAATGTGAATCTCTCCGATCGGACTCTTATCTTCCTGGCTTCAGTTGGGTCTTGTGGGAGTCGTCATCTGTAAAGAACTTCTGGATGGGATCCATCCAAGTTTCTGCTTGTATGCCGGGTTGAGGCAAAGGACCTTGGGGTTCTCGATGCTAGGCTTGAAGAGGACCTCGACTAAAATAGTGTGATCTAGGCCCTCGAAGGACAACAAGGCGAGCTTGGACAAGGCATCAGCCTGGCTATTTTATTCTCTCGGAATACACTCGACAGCGGTGCCCTTGAAAACTGTTAAGAGGAGTTAAACATGCGCCAAGTATTGGATCATCCGAGCATCACAAAATTCTTAATCCCCGAAGATCTGGTTGACCATGAGCTGAGAGTCACTGAAGGCCCTCACTCATCTTGCCCCTGCCTTGTGGGCTAGAATGAGCCTGGTGATCATCGCTTCGTATTCCGCCTCGTTGTTGGAGGCCCGAAATTTGAGACGTAGGGCATACTGAAGGACGAAGTCATCGGGACCCCAAGTATGATGCCAGCTCCACTTCCACCATCGCAGGACGATCCATCGACATAGATCTCCCAAATTGGTTCATCCTTTCGGATTTCATATGCTTCGGGAATGGTAAATTCCGTGATGAATTATGTGAGGGCTTGTCTTTTAATGGTTGTGCGGGGTTGGTAGCCGATGTTATGCTAGCTCAGCTCAATTGACCACTTGATCAATCGGCCGGTGTTTTCTGATTTTTTAGAACTAGCTTAAGAGGTTGATCTGTCAGGATTTGGATGGAGTGGGTCTGAAAGTATGGTTGGAGTTTCCGAGCGAACATCACGAATGCGTAGGCAACCTTTTCCATCCTGGTGTATCGAAGCTCAGAGTCGTGCAGGACTTTGCTAACATAATAAATGGGCTTCTAGACCCCGTCTTCCTCCCTGACTAGTACGATGCTAAGTGCATGTTCCGAAGCGGCCAGATAGAGAAAGAGGGTCTTTCCCGACTCTGGTTTGCTAAGGAGCGGTGAGTTGGCCATGTAGGATTTCAACTGGTCGAAAGCCTGCTGTTGAGGTTCTCCCTACTCGAAGTTTTTTGCCCCCCAGAGGGCTATGAAGAATGAGAGCGACTTTTCTCCAGACTTAGAGAGGAAACGACCGATGGCCACCAGTCGACCTGTGAGCCGTTGGACTTTTTCACGTTTCTTGGAGAGGCCATGCCCAGTATGGCAATCTTTTCGGGGTTCGCCTCAGTGCCTCGCTGGCTGACCATGAATACAAGAAATTTCCCCGAGGTGACATCGAAGGCGCATTTAGAGGAGTTGAATCTCATATTGTGGGATACGAAATACGGATACGTGACTAAGTCCAGCGAATGGCTTTCACCATTCATAAGCTGTAAGGATCTTTTCAACATTTCACAGGAATAAACAGGAAATAAACACGGAGATCAACCACGCATGCATGAATGAATTAATATACCAACAGGATTTACTTGAAACAAAATAACTAAATCTCAAATAAATCACATATGGAAACAAGTTATAAATTTTGGGTCAAACTGCCCAGCACAAAATTCATGTAGCAATTACTTTTATTCTAGAATATCAGGAAAGTAAATATAGCAAGAACTCCAACAACTAAAATCTTTGATCACCTACTCCATTGGGCAACTGGTCACCAAAGTCCGCAATTTAACAAATTGCAGGAAAAGGAAAGAGAAATAAATCGTCCGTCAATGCAAGTTATGGGCCGCTTGTAGTACAGGCAACAAGTACAGGAAAAGATAAACAGATATAGAGTAACAGCGGAAGCAAGTATAGCATAAGCATGGAATAGACATGATAGAATGACTAACATAAATAAGGAACAGAATCATGTAATATGGTGTGATAACAGAGTGCATGTGACATGTGACGGGTAACGGGTATCATGCAAGCAGGTAAACATATAAAAGGTGTCAGGTAGCATGTACAGGTAAGCATGTAACAGGCATATGCTGGTGGTCATGTTATTTCAAACCTTGTATTTATTTCTATCTAGGTAGCACTTCATGCGTCCCAAATTTTACCACATGGTTGCTACTTACATGCAATTTACTTTTGGATCTAGTGGTGGTTTCTATAGGGCCGTGTACCCAGGCATTATGTAACAGGTAACAGGAATAGGTTCATGAATCAAATAGTAAACAGGTTCATGAATCAACAGGTTCGTGAATCAACAGTTCATGAATTAACAGGTAATAGGTACACGAACCAACAGGTTCATGTATCAAAGCATAAAGTAAAACAGATTCACGAATCAACAGATTCATGAATCAAACATAAAGTGCAATAGGTTCATGAATCAACATGAATCAAACATAAAATGGGAACGAGGCCCCTTCTGAGTACACATACCTATATTGTCCACTACTAAGGTCTTTCCCTTAACCCCGACTTGGTTATTTATTATTATTATCAAACAGGCATATACGTGCACAAAACTGGACAAGAATAACATGGCAAGGATAAGGGACAGGTTTAGATTAGACATAAACATGTATAAGTGACAGACAACTCATAAAAGCCTAGGACAATGAAACTTTCAGTTCTGGACAGCAAGACACTACTGCACCAAAGCTGAGATTCCCGTTGCCATAGACATGCAAATCTGGATCCGTCAGAAAATCTAGAAAATAGACTCTCGGCCGAATCCAGCACATATATACGATTTATATAATAACCACAGAAACAGGGCTCAAAACAGAATTGTATACAGAAAACACGTTCAGCCAGAAATCACAAAGTTGTATTCATAAACATGAAAATGGCATAAAAGCTTACTGATAAAATCTAAGAAAAATCTGGGGTATTCCCTAGTATGTTTAGTATCAGCAAATAAAGTTTCATAATATTCCAAAATGGATAGTATAGTCAAATAAAATCAGAAGTCAGCAAGATGCAGCAAATTTGTAAATCTGAAACTCTTGACACAGCAGTACTAAGACAGTAATAAATTAAAAAATACAAATCGAAATCCAGATCCGTCAAAAGAATGATAAAATAGATACAGTAGGCTACATTTTATATTTACAAAGTTTTTATCAACAGCAAGTAGAATCAAGTTGAAATTAAGATTCTTTACTGAATAGCATGAAAATTCTGCAAGTATAGTAGTTGTTTGTAAGTATAGGATAGTTTGTAAAAGTCATCGAATAAATCTACAAAAATTTGGGGTTAATCCCAGTCAAGTCTAGTTATACCAAGCAAAATACCAGATCTAAATTTCATCTTTAAAATCAGTATTAAATAAATAACTCTACAGAATTCTCAAAAAAACCGAATCTGGAAATTTTAACACGTCTGTAGTAAAACAGCAATAACTTGCAACTCACAAATCGAAACTAAGATCTGTCAAAAATTCTGGAAAATAGACAACAGTGTCTACGATTTATATTCACAAATAAATTTTATTTACTAACCTTAACAGGGTCAAAAATACTGAACAAAAACGGGGTAGCAGGAAAAACAGAAATGTTCCTCATGTATAAAATCAAATAGTTCATATGCAACAAATCCAACAACGCAAAATACAAAGCATGGTATACTGGATGTCCAAAACAACATGGTATGGGGTATTTTACAATCTACAACGAGGTATTACAACTAACACGTCAAACATGCAAGATTCATAAAATATGTCATGGATCATGAAACAACATACGTACATGCATCAAGAATTTAATTAGATCTAAACTATTTCATGTCATGTATGTGACAAAGGACGACTACGGATTGATCAACAAATAGAGACAAGATCTACAAGGGATTTTCATGAGAATGAATCTAGAGACAAAAGCCACACTACAAGCAGTATTTAGTACTTGTATATACAACAAAAGAATACAAGTTACTTGCCTTGGGGTGTAGACGACGAAACCGATGAGAAGAACAGAATAACGGGAATGGATCCCGGTACGGATCTTGATGACGATCAAGATCAGGATGATACACGGTGAGATCCAAGAGATGATGATGGTCACGATCAGATCAGATCGGACGGTTGAGATCGAAGATCAAGATGAAGATCAAAAGTGATTGACAACTCAGATCTAATGATGATGAAGATGGCAATGATGATCAAGAAGATCGACGATCGGACGGTCCAGATCTAGCTGATGATGATCAGGATGTGATCATCAGGGTCTGATGGTGATGATCAGAGGAGATCTGAGGTCTACCTTCAACGTGAAGCTCAATGTTGGTTGATCAACAGAGGAGCTTGGTCGACCAAGGTGGCAGCGCTTGAGGTCGACGGTGGCACGAGGCAGTGGTCTGTCAGCCATGCAGCAGCATGGCGGGGATCGACTGGTGATGCTCGGAGCAGACGAAGGTGCACATGAGAGCTCGGAGGTGGAGTTGTCAACGGTCGGGGGCACTCTAATTTGGAGGGGAAGAACATGGGAGATGATGGTGGTGGTGCGACGGCGGGATGCACAGGGTGGAGCTACGGTGGTCAAGCGGGGCAACGACTGCGAGGAGAGGAGCTCGGAGCCATGGCGTCAACGACAGGGTGGGGACGTTCTGTTTTCAGAGGAGAAATAGAGGAGGAGAGGATGATTGGGAGTGGTGAGCGGGAGGCTGGTGGTCGACGAGGTGGAAGGGATGACGAGGCTGAGGAGGGTGGTGAAGGTGCAGTTGATGGGCGATGTGAGGGAGAGTGGGAGGAGGGAGATAAAGGAACAGTGCTAGGGTAATTAGGCGGCTAGGGTTATTAGAAAGGTAATTTAGGTTAAGTTGAGATTAGAGTTAGGGGTTAACAGATATATATATATAGGGGATTATAGGATAATGGGTTATTGGGTATAGGCTTAGGATCCAATAGGCAAGGTATTGGGTTAAAATCCATTAGGGAAATAAAAAAAATAACCGATAAAAATATAATTAAACTTAGATATATTTTGGGGACCTTAAAAAGCAAAATTTGAATAGGGAGAACAATGAAATAGCAGTGGAAGAATTTAATTGGATAAATCAGGAGTCAAAATTGAATTTAAGACAAAAATGAATTCTATTAATAAAATAACAGATTACAGGGGTTCAAAAAGCGACGACAAACACAAATAAATAATAGTACTAAGAAAAATCCAATAACTATAATAACAATAATAATAATAATAATAACAATAATAATAACAATAATAATAATAATAACAGTAACAATAATAATAATATAAATCAAAGTAATAATAACAATAATAAGATTTGTATTACAATATAAAAATCATAGGAAATAGTTACAAATAAAATTATTGATTAAAAATAGACTTTAATAGCCGATCCAATAACACATTTTAACAAAAGGAATTTGAGAGCGGAAAAATAATTTAATCGAAATACACAGAAATGCTACTTCCCATTCGATTTCTTCACCATCACAACGTCGGCCAACCACTCAGGGTAGTTGACCTCCGGTATGAACCGAGCCGAGAGGAGCTTGTCCACTTCTTCTTTGATCGTCTGTTTCCTGTCGGGAGCGAACTTACGGAGCTTCTGCTGGACCGATCGCGAGTCCGGGTAGACGCTTAGCTTGTGCACAATGAAGTCTTCTGAATCCTTGACATATCCGAAGGTGTCCATGCGAAAAGGTCGGCATTCTGACAGATGCAATCGATAATGACCAGCTTTAGGTCTGGAGCGAGAAACTGGCTCACTTGGAACCATTAAGATTTTTCCTTTCCAGAGAAGGGGATATCCTCCAACTTATCGACGGGCTCCGAGCCCAATGAACTCCTGTCAGTCGACTGCATCAAGGGAGAAAACTCTGCCCCCTACCGCAGCCATATAGCATGAACGAGTAGATTCATGATTGCCTCTGACAATGCCGACCCCATGGTTGGTAGGGAATTTGATCTTCAAGTGGTAGGCGGAGGGCATTTCCTTGAGTGAATAGTGGCCAAGACTGCCGAGGATAGCATTATAAGCGGCCTGGACATTGACCACCATGAAATCCATGGCCTCTATTCGGATGGCTAGGGTCGTTTCGGCTATGACATCAAGTGTGAAGATTCCCTCAATTTGGACAGGAACGCCCGAGAACCTGTGGAGCGTGTACCCAACCGGCTTCAGCCTCTTGTGAGAGAGTTTGGGTCTTTCGAATGCGAACAAGAACAATATGTTGACGGAGTTTCCGTTGTCAACGAGGATGCAGCAGACCTCGTGATTGGCCATGTTGAGGCTAATTACCAGGGCATCGCAATGAGGCAGTCGAATGCCTTCTAGGTCTTTGTTGGAGAATGAGACCGTCAGTCCTTGACCTTGGGGGGGGGGGGGGGGTGATTATGGTCCGAGTTAATCTCTCGTACGAAGGCCTTGCGGGAGGTGTTCGACTTTCCCCCCATAGATCTGCCGTGGACACATTGAAGAATAGCCGGTCCAGCATCTCCTCCGGGCTCAGGTTCCGCCTCTGGACGTCTGTTGGCTGTTCGAGAAGGAGGCGAAGCCCTTGGGTTAGTTTGGGTGAACTACTGATGGGATAATTTGCAAGTGTAAAAAAATCGAAACAAGTAGTATAGCTTAAACGAAAAGAGTGTCGAACCCACAAGGACTAATTATTTTATTGAGTACCGATATTCACTAGATTATAACTATTTGGAGAATCAAAAAATTTGATAAAAACAAAAACTAAACTAAATTAAACTAAAGGAAATGCTACTCTAATTAAGAATAATGAAAATTTGAAATTTTTGGGTTTATTAATAGCAAAACTAATTTTGGGGCTTTTGATTTCACCTAGTTAATCACACACAATTCATAATTTCATGTAACAAAAAATTCTATTTTTTCAAGTTGTAGACCAAAATCCAATAATTATTCAATGTTTTCTCTCGAACAACACCAAAAATATCCCCAACTAACAATTCGTCATATCTCTATGCAAATTTAATTAAAATTAATCGCAGTAAATCATCTTTATTTTCGCTCAATTAATGGTGTTTAATTTTATAATTCTAAATCGCAAGTTACCTCTCGACATCTTCCATGATTCAATAAATCAAACAATAGTTGGTTGATGTGTCTAATTTATATACAAATATTTGTACTCATTTACCTATTAAAATGGCTTGTTTTCGCTGATATTGTCTATAATTCATTTTATTTCTATATGATTTCATTTAATTAATTATTTTTGAAGAAATAATATTTTTGATGCAAAAAGTAAAGAATTGTGGAAATAATCAACAAACAAAGTAAAATAATTGATTTATCATTTTTTATTGTTTTGTTGAGTTGAAGTTGCGACAAATAATTTGTAAAAGGATTTTTATACGCGAATATGATTTATAGTTAGTTTAATTAATTTTAAACTAATTAAATTTATTTTATTTAAAAATCCTAATTTCAGGTATTAATTTGTATATGCAGAAGCACGTGGTTAGCAGAAAAGGCAGAAAAGAAGGAAAGAGAAACAAATAAAATTCTGCATTATAAAAGGAAGGAAATAAAGGAAGAATGAGGACTTTTCTGCAAAAGTGCAAACCCTAATTGACCACTCCGTTCTCTATAAATACAAGGCAAAGAAAGAGGGTACAATTTAGGAGGTGGCGGCTCATTATTCAAAAAATATATATATATATATATTAATAATAATAAACATAAACAGAGAGAGAGATTCATCCCAATCTCTCTCTGTTTTAACGAAGGGCACATCAAACAAGAGAAGCAGCACGCACGCATATCAAACGACACCAGCAGACATCGACCTGGCGCTGACTGTGCTCTGGGACCCACACGCGATCTGACCTACTGGCGCGCGGATCGAAGCAGGACAGCAGCGACCTGACGCGCTGACGTGGCTCAGGTGCACGTGACAGGTGCAATTCGGCCGGTTCTTCTTCGTTCTGACAACGCGGTTTTCAAGGCAAATTTTGGCTCTAGTTTTGGGACACGCGGCCCGACAACGACAGTGTGACAGACTGATACGTTGATTGACGGCGCGTGATAGCAACACTTTTGGTTCGGCTTTTGAGACAGAAAAGAGGGGTTTGCTTTAAATTTTGTATTCTTTTTGTATCTCCTCTTTTTCTCTAAATTTTTATTTGATGCAATCCCAAACAAACATGAACTGAATTTATTATTGTTCTAGAGGCTAAGGTGTAGCCAAGTTTTGTAGAACACAAATTTTAATTCCTTATTATTATTCTATTTTTCCTGATTGTGTTTTAATTTTTATTATTTATGCGTACAACATGGTGGATAGACGTTTGTATGATTTTTCCAATCATAAAGAGACCGAACAGGTAATTTGTGATTAATAAAAATTATGACCGTATATTGGAGGACGTGACCGTTAAGAAATCCAATTTCTCAATTAATAATTTGGTGGATAGACGAATGATTAATTGAGAATAATTTTTAGACTACGTTGATAGAGTGGTTAATATCTTTAGGATTTTGGTCGACAATTGGGAAAGATAATATTTTTATTTATAAGGAATAATAATTTGTGTGTGTGATAAACGAGGTGAACCAAAAGCCCTAGAACTAATTTTATCATTAAACAAAGTACAAGAGCTTCATAGTTTAACAGCCCTCTCCCTCCTCACCAATTTAGTTAGATTAAATTAGATTAGAGTAATTTAGTTGTTTTATTATTCATAAAATTCGACCTTCCAAATAGTGATTCATCTAGCGATATCGGTACTCAGTAAAATATCTAGTCCCTGTGGGTTCGACACTCTACTCATCTATCTATATTACTTGTGCGATTTTGTACACTTGCAAATATCAACATCAAGTTTTTGGCGCCGTTGCCGGGGACTAGTTATTCTTTTATTGATATTGAAAATTGCTAGATTATTGCTAATTTGGATTTTTGTAATTATTTTTATTTTATTATTATTTTACATCTTTATTTTCCTTTTGACTAACTCTTATTTTATTTTATTTTTCTTATTTTAGTTTTTTTTAGTTTTTCTATTTTTTTCTTTTTCTTTTTCGATATTTACATTTCAGGACATACAGTGCATTATCATGGCGAACGATGAGAATAGGCCTTTGAGAGACTATGCTATGCCCTCAATTTATGAGTCAAGCATAAAGAAGCTGGTTATTGAAGCTAATGATTTTGAAATTAAACCGGTGATGATTCTAATGATGCAACAGACTGTTCAATTTTGGGGACTGCCACACGAGGATCCTTACGCTCACATTGCAGATTTTTTAGAAATTTGTGACACTTTCAAGCACAACGGTGTATCAGACGATGCAATTAGACTAAGACTCTTTTCTTTTCCCCTACGAGATAAGGCGAAGGCTTGGCTACATTATCTACCACCCGGTAGTATTACTAGTTGGGAGGGACTTGCACAAAAGTTTCTAGCCAAGTATTTTCCAGCAACAAAGACCGCAAGGCTAAGAAACGATATTTGCACATTTACTCAATTTGAGACTGAGTCTTTGTATGATGCATGGGAAAGGTACAAGGAGTTATTAAGAAAGTGTCCTAATCATGAACTACCGAAATGGCTGCAAATGCAAACATTTTATAATGGTTTGAGAGTTACACATAGATCTATGGTTGACGCAGCAGCTGGTGGTGCACTCATGAGCAAAACTTACCAAGCAGCCTATGATCTTTTAGAGGAGATGGCATCAAATCATTACCAGTGGTCTTCAGAGAGAACGATGCCAAGAAAAGTGGCTGGAGTTTTTGAACTTGATCATTTTTCTGCTTTAAATGCAAAAAATGATATTTTATATAAACAAGTAGAAAATATAAATTTTAATATTATGCAATCTAATATGATTTGTGATCTTTGTGCAGGAAATCATGCAAGTTCAGATTGTCAAGTGGGGAACCCTTTTGCTCCATCTAATGCCGTAAATGAAAATTTTGTGTCAAACTTTCAAATGCAAAACAATCATTATGCAAACACATACAATCAAGAATGGAGAAACACCCCCAATTATCCAGGAAACAACAATCAAGGAGCAGTTATACAACCTCAAAATTTTTCACAGCCAGAAAAGAAGCCGACATTAGAAGAGGTGTTCATGCAATACATACAAAAGACAGATTCGACAATTCAAAATATTGCAAATTCAACTTCGGCTTCCATTCACAATCTTGAGGTACAACTTAGTCAAATTTCAAATATTCTTAATGAAAAAACTGCAGGAACATTACCACACAATACAGTTGTCCATCCCAAGGAGCATGTCGAGGCTATAACACTAGGAAGCGGGAGGACAATTGAACAACCACAAGAAAAAAATGGCAAACAGTATGTGGTTGAAAAGCAAAGTGAGCTTGAACAAATTGTAGAGGAATAAATTCAGCATGAGAAAGTAATGTATGACATTTTTAATTCCATAAAAATTCCTCCTGAAGAACAGTCATCCATTCAAGTAAGTAAAATTGATTTAATTGTGGGCGAGAAACATAAGGCTAAATTTGAAAAATCACTAATTGAAGTATGTCCAACAAATGCAGAAATTTTTGAACCTGAAAAAGAAAATATTTTTGAACATGTCATGTATTTGGATGCTGAACCTTCTATTTATTCATTTTTGCAGCATAAATTCAAAGAGGTGGGGGAATCAAAGACATCATCATCACGAAGGAAACGCCTCAATTTGGAACTTGAACCTGATCCACATCAGAAAAGAAAAATTAGAAAAGATGTGTTAATGTTGTTGGATCTTGGCGTTACTTAACCATTTCACCCCCATGTCTGGCTGAAGACTTAAAACTTAGCGCTTCTTGGGAGGCAACCCATGTTTTCTTTTATTGCATTCAGTTTTTATTATCTTTTAGTTTATTTTATTTTAATTTTTGATTTTATTTTGTAAGATTGCATCAATTTTTGAAAGTCGCCAAACGGAGCTGTTTTGAACACCTGCATTGATGGCTGTTTTTGAGCAGTATGGAGTCAGAATCTGGCAAAGTGATTCAAAGAGAAGTTGTAGACAATTTTCTTAGCTTTCCAGCAAAAAAAATTCAGCCCATTTCGACATCTACAGCTCCAGATATCGCCAAAATACTGAACGCTGCGCGCGCAGAAATTTAAAGACGCATCAGGGGAGATATTCTAAACTTTTTGCATTCCTTTTGTTTTTCTTTTTCTTTCCCATTGAGGACAATGTGATATTTAAGTTTGGGGGGAAGGTTTACAAATTTATTATTTATTTTTAGAAAAGAAAAACAAAATTTTACAAGGATTTCAATTAAGTTCACCATTACACTTTTAAGTTCTTTATTGTGATAAGCATTGAAACAATTTTTTTTTGGGATAAACAATTTTTTTTATAAAGCAATATTAAGCATACTTATTTACTTTAGGATTATTGAGTTTCAAAATTCCTTACAAAATTGTGTGGGTCATGCTATTATATATAAAAAAAAAAAAACAAATGTGATGTTTTTTCTTGTGATTATCCCCTTTAATCTAGTCCTAAACAGAGTTTAAGTAAATAGAGTAATAATGAAAAAAAAAAAAAAATTTGAATAAAGTCAATCTACTCCAATGTTTTGAGTTGCTTAGTAACTAGGGGTATTCATCACAAATGTCTACACTTACGTAGAACAGCAACTTAAAATATGAGTATGCAAAGCACTTTAAGTTTGTGACTTGTTGAGTAACCGGGTGAATTCATCACAAATGTTTTGCATTCGCGTCAAAAGGCAAGTGACAACTTAAAGAAGAGACTAAAAATAAATATATAAAAAAAAAAAAAAAACTCTAGTTTGCTACTCGGTTTGTAGTAGAGAGAAGGAATAATCACAGATTGAGTTGTTGCATACTATAATTACATTAATTGCATGACAAATGCGATTTTTTTTTGGGAATTATGAATAAATAATTACACTGGAGAAAGTGGGTATGCTTAGTTTTACTTTATTTGCAATTGTTTATATTTTTAATTGTAATTTTGATGCTTACATGATAAGATCTTTTAGTGTGATGGGTTGAGCCTACTATTATTATTCCCTTGTTTATGATTCTACTTTTTGCTTGAGGACAAGCAAAATCTTAAGTTTGGGGGTATTTGATGTGTCTAATTTATATACAAATATGTGTACTCATTTACCTATTAAAATGGCTTGTTTTCGCTGATATTGTCTATAATTCATCTTATTTCTATATGATTTCATTTAATTAATTATTTTTGAAGAAATAATATTTTTGATGCAAAAAGTAAAGAATTGTGGAAATAATCAACAAACAAAGTAAAATAATTGATTTATCATTTTTTATTGTTTTGTTGAGTTGAAGTTGCGACAAATAATTTGTAAAAGGATTTTTATACGCGAATATGATTTATAGTTAGTTTAATTAATTTTAAACTAATTAAATTTATTTTATTTAAAAATCCTAATTTCAGGTATTAATTTGTATATGCAGAAGCACGTGGTTAGCAGAAAAGGCAGAAAAGAAGGAAAGAGAAACAAATAAAATTCTGCATTATAAAAGGAAGGAAATAAAGGAAGAATGAGGACTTTTCTGCAAAAGTGCAAACCCTAATTGACCACTCCGTTCTCTATAAATACAAGGCAAAGAAAGAGGGTACAATTTAGGAGGTGACGGCTCATTATTCAAAAAATATATATATATATATTAATAATAATAAACATAAACAGAGAGAGAGATTCATCCCAATCTCTCTCTGTTTTAACGAAGGGCACATCAAACAAGAGAAGCAGCACGCACGCATATCAAACGACACCAGCAGACATCGACCTGGCGCTGACTGTGCTCTGGGACCCACACGCGATCTGACCTACTGGCGCGCGGATCGAAGCAGGACAGCAGCGACCTGACGCGCTGACGTGGCTCAGGTGCACGTGACAGGTGCAATTCGGCCGGTTCTTCTTCGTTCTGACAACGCGGTTTTCAAGGCAAATTTTGGCTCTAGTTTTGGGACACGCGGCCCGACAACGACAGTGTGACAGACTGATACGTTGATTGACGGCGCGTGATAGCAACACTTTTGGTTCGGCTTTTGAGACAGAAAAGAGGGGTTTGCTTTAAATTTTGTATTCTTTTTGTATCTCCTCTTTTTCTCTAAATTTTTATTTGATGCAATCCCAAACAAACATGAACTGAATTTATTATTGTTCTAGAGGCTAAGGTGTAGCCAAGTTTTGTAGAACACAAATTTTAATTCCTTATTATTATTCTATTTTTCCTGATTGTGTTTTAATTTTTATTATTTATGCGTACAACATGGTGGATAGACATTTGTATGATTTTTCCAATCATAAAGAGACCGAACAGGTAATTTGTGATTAATAAAAATTATGACCGTATATTGGAGGACGTGACCGTTAAGAAATCCAATTTCTCAATTAATAATTTGGTGGATAGACGAATGATTAATTGAGAATAATTTTTAGACTACGTTGATAGAGTGGTTAATATCTTTAGGATTTTGGTCGACAATTGAGAAAGATAATATTTTTATTTATAAGGAATAATAATTTGTGTGTGTGATAAACGAGGTGAACCAAAAGCCATAGAACTAATTTTATCATTAAACAAAGTACAAGAGCTTCATAGTTTAACAGCCCTCTCCCTCCTCACCAATTTAGTTAGATTAAATTAGATTAGAGTAATTTAGTTGTTTTATTATTCATAAAATTCGACCTTCCAAATAGTGATTCATCTAGCGATATCGGTACTCAGTAAAATATCTAGTCCCTGTGGGTTCGACACTCTACTCATCTATCTATATTACTTGTGCGATTTTGTACACTTGCAAATATCAACATCATTGGTCAAACAATTATAAGCATTAAGATGAAAAATTAAACACACAAGTACACAACCATGAAAAAATAGAATTCTAAAATAATATGGAATTAAAATTGTGTTCTCAAAGTTAGGCTACATCGAACACCTAGAAAAATAAGATTAGTTCATGATAATATTAGGACTAATAAACATTGTTATGATTGCATAATAAAAAAATTATAGAAAAGAGAGACGAAATAACTAGTTTGCTGCTTGAGCCGAAATCCAAGTTTTGATCAACTCTCAGGATCTGCGCGCCACCTTCCTTCTTCTCTTTCTTTCTCTTTCAAATTCCCGTGCAGCCTTTGCTTTCTCTCTCTTCCTTTCTTTTCTTTCGTCGGGACTCATGCCGCCCACCAACACAAAAACAGAGCCGCCTACCTTTATATAGGTTGAAAGAGGATTTTTAATTAGGGTTAGTTAATGTGATTTAATATAAATTAGTTAGTTAATTAATTAGACTTTTAAGATTAAGATTAATCTTCTTAAACTAATTAACCACCATTCAATCCGGCCAAGCTATTATTTTTTTATTTTTTATTTTTTTAATTACAAATTTTCTTTATACTCCTAGTTTACCAAAATATTTTCTATTTGTTCTTCAAATGGCCAATTAGTAAAAACATGCAATTTTAAGTGCTCAAAATTTTCAGAAATCTTCATATAAAATCAATTTTAAAATTTGAAATCTTGATCATTGTTTTCTTCATTGATTTTTCCAAAAAATCCACATTTTGCACTTATCCATCTCATTCCTTCAAAATCAAACAAATAAACAAAAATAAGTTGAAAGTGGATATTTTTTTAAGAAATAAACGAGAACTCACAACTTTAATGCGTAAAAAGAGTAATAAAAATTACACACATCAACTCCCTTAGGTACCCCTTTGGATGAGGGCCTCAATCTCGTCTTTGAGGGCCTGATAATTATCAGTCTCGTGTCTGTGGTCCCGATGGAACCGATAGTAGAGTCTCTGGTCCCTCTTCTTGTTGTTGTTGGATCGGGGAGGATGGCGGACGATCCCCTTATCCTCAATTTTCATGAGGATAGCTGACACACTATGAGTCAGCGGAGTAAATTTCTCGAAGCGGGGGATAGGAGCTAGTCGCCTTTGTCCAAATGCATCCTTCTTAGCCTTCTTCGCAGGCTCAGAATCATCGACCTTTCTCTTCCCTTTGGCTGATGTTTCTTTCAGACCTTCAGGGTGCAGAGCCTCCTCTGCTCAGATGTACTTTTCTACCCTGCTGAGGAGGTCAGAAAAATCAATGGGTGGCTTTTTCACCAAGGAGGCCTTTAGCTGGCTATGGCAAACATTGTGCCGGAAGGCCGTGGATGCAACATCAACGTCGATAGAAGAGACCACCCTAGCCTCAGTGGTGAATCTCCGCACAAAGTCCTGAAAGGACTCTCCTTCCTTCTATCTGAGGTCCAGAAGGGACGCACTCATCTTCTCGACCTTGCAACTGGTCACGAAATGAGCAGGAAAGCTCGCCTCGAGCTGGTCGAATGAGAAAATTTAGTCGGGGACAAGCTTTGAGAACCACTCCCGTGCCGGGCCATGCAGAGTAGATAGAAATGCGCAAAAAAGGAGAGGATCTGAGGAGCTTTGAATCATCATGAGGGTTTTGAACCCCTCCATGTGATCAGCGGGGTCATACTCTCCATTGTACGTCTCGAACTGATGTGGTTTGAGATTCCTCGGAATTAGAGCGTTGAGGATTCGAGTAGAGAACAGGGGTCGGGTAGGCTGATACCCCCGATTGGATTGTCCTCTGCCCTTGCCGATACGGGCGATGCAATCCTCCATCTCTTAAAGGCACTTGAGGATGGCATCATCCCATCTTGCCGACTGGGTCGAACCGTGAGACTCACTACCCTGGTCTTCCTCCTCCTGACAAGGGTTGTCATTTTGACGCTCAATTCTGGGACTGCCCCATAGGGCCTGGATGACCTCGTTCCTGAACTCCTGGAACTCAGCTCTCATGACCGGGATCTCTTCACCTCGAACATTTGAGGGTGGACAATCTTTCGGGGAGCGGCTGTGCCGCTGCTCCTAATCCTGGGATGGGTGAATGCTGGGGGTCGGAGCCTGGTTGGAGGGGGCAGTTTCACTTCTCGATAGGTTAATCTAGTGTCGGAGGTCATCCACAGTCTGCTAATTATTGATGACGTTCTGAAGGTCATCCAGCTCCCAGGCGCTCGAGTTGCCTCGCGACCGAGCGTGAAGCACTCAAACCTGGTCCTGATGGACCCTCGGCTCGCTACCTTTGAGACCCTTGTGTGTTCACATGAATGCGAGACGGATGAGGAGGAGGAGGGTCGGCATGACATCCTGCCGTGGCCGCTCTCTTGGCTTTGGGTGCCATGGAAGGGAGCAGTGGTGAAACGGGATCGGAGTCTAGTCCTGGATCTGTCTGCTTTCCAACAGACGGTGTCAATCTGATGCTGTTGTATTGGAGTGGGAGCAACAATGTGAGTTCTTATTATTTGGAGAGGGAGAGACAGATCTAGGGCACAGATCTGATCCAGATTCATGGCTAGAGAGTGGCTGGTGAGGTGGATCTGGTGGTGTTTGACGGTCGCCGGATACCTGTAAAACGCCTAGAAACACCGGGAAAGATCCCGGCGACAGGCTCTTCAACGATCTATTCAGTTACTGATAAAAATGGATTAGGGTCTGAGTGACAAAAAATGCATTACCCTCTAACAGTGGTAGAGACCTAGTATTTATAGGCAGGGAGTGGGAACCCTAGTGGGTTGGGTTAACCCTCTTCTGTGGGCCTGATTGGTGTAATGGAACAGTAGGCTGCCCATAGAGCATATGGGCCTAATTTAAGGGGATTTGCGGATCCTGAGCATACTTGATGTCTCAAGCGGAACCGGATTATTTACCCACATCACGGGTCTATTCATTTCATTCGGGTCCGGTTCTGGTCCAATCGGTTCCGAGGTACCCAACGAGTCTAAAAATACACGACAATAATTTATTTTTCAATGTTTACGAAATATTTCAACATTCAAATTCATAACATAATTTTTTCTCTAAAGGATCACATGAATTGGCTAGTTACATAGAGAAAGTGAAAGTAAAATTAATTAATATGTAAATTAATGTATATAAGTTGATTTTACAATATGAAGAGTATGAGATGCAAATTGGGAGTAAAAAAAAAGATTGCACACTTTATTAAGTTATATTAACATATTAAAGTTTATTTTCTTTCAAAAAAATATTTTTTTGAAATACATATAACTATCATGCTCTAATATACTAAAATTTAAGTTATTGATTTATTATCGGGTCCACGGGTGTGGTCCGGGTCGGGTAGGGTTGGGTCTGAGTCATGGGTAATTGTAAAATTACTACTTATTACCCAACTAGCTGCTCTGATTTTGTAAGGATGGCAGCCGGGTCGGGTCGACCCGCGACCCACTCCACTTAACCCGGCCCGCCTTGACCTAGTTCGGGTTCGGGTTCGGGTCGAACTCGAAACCCTTAACCCGGGTCAGATTAAATCGAAGTTCGACCCACTCAACCCGACCCGCCAACCCGCAAAAAAAAGCGAAACCCACCCGAAACCAGTCCGCCAACCCGTAGGTTTGAGAGACGTCGTTGTCTGATGTTGCTACTAGATGTTATTGCCTTTTTTTTTTCTTTTTTTTGGGGGGGGGGGGGGGGGGTGTTATAAAAACCTTCTATTTCACACCTTACTCTCTTACTCTCTCTACTACTACTACTACACTACTCAATTTAATCAAAAAATTTCAACAAAGAAGTGAACAATTGATTGTATCGAATTCGTGTTGATTCAACACTCTCAACTACG
The DNA here is from genome assembly GCA_017893485.1 of Hemerocallis citrina. Lineage (NCBI taxonomy): Eukaryota > Viridiplantae > Streptophyta > Magnoliopsida > Asparagales > Asphodelaceae > Hemerocallis > Hemerocallis citrina. The sequence goes on from CM030364.1 coordinate 78,360,372, forward strand.
TCAACTACAAAATCTCTCAACAAAATCTCTCTCTCTCTCTCTCTCTCTCTCTCTCTCTCTCTCTCTCTTTCGACTACTACGTGACTGCGTCTACTATAAACTCCATTGACTACATCTACTGCTAATATTATTTTCTCCCTCATTTCTATATACGATTGTTCGCGAAGTACGGTTTCAAAATTTCTCAACCCTCTCAACTCTTTATTTTTGTTGTAGCTTTAAATTTTTTTGATCATATTTGTTTGTTGTTTTTTCGCTACTCTCTCTCTCTCTCTCTCAACCCCCCTATTAATTTTTAGATTTTTTTTTACATATACCGCCTATATCGTATTCTTGTTGCATCACATACACTACTAAAACACTAGAAATCGTTTTTTTACATAAAATACTATTACAAACCATTTATCATGTTTAGATCACGAGGTAGCGGTCGTAGCCAAAGTGGACAATATTCCACTAGTTCTTCTCATCGGCCTCTAGCAATCCCACAATTAGAACCTGAATATAAGCTCATGCTTAACATATCTCACGATTTTCATACACACGACATAGAACAAGAAATGTATACTAGTGATAATAAACACATAAAACTGAATACGCACAACTCACATCTAGTAGAAAAACTAGAAGCGAAACTAGTGATTGGCACAAATTTTATGATTGTATCACCCGACGAAGAGAATCTTAGTATAAAACATAAGCTTTTTAAAACTTGTAACAATAGTTACAAATGGAAAAAGGGTAAGAAAACGGGTACAATTAAATGACACATTTACCCCGGACTAATACAAGACTAACAATTACAACAAAAAATCAACCTTATGACCAGACAAATAGATAGCCACCCATATGATCCCAAAATTATTTGTCGGGAAATGGTCATATCTTTTTCCTAATCTGAGAGTAGGAACGTAGATACATTTAACCAAAATACACTAAATCCACATTTTAAAATAATTCATATAAACACACTCAAAGCCGATTGTTTTAAACTTTACATTGACATGTGAGACGCTTTAATTACACTATTATATTCTTTGACTTGTAGAGTATCATTAACTTCCGATTGTTGGAAATATTGTAACAATATTCTAATGATGGACATAACTTGTCATTAGATCGATAGTGATTGGATGATTCAAAAGAGAATCATATCACTTGCCGCTTTATTGTATCCCCATAGTGGTATGGTTATCGCAACACGTATTTAGAAGTTTGTGATTTATTTCAAATTCATGATAAAAATTTTACCATTAATTTTGATAATGCATCTAACAACAATGTTTCGATTATTACATTAAAAACAAAATTAGCTACTCCACATAATGAAATTTTTCATGTTAGATGTGCATATCATATTTTAAATTTATGTGTACAAGATGCATTGAAAGTAGCCAATCCATATGTAAATGCAATTAGAAATTGTGTATATTTTATTACTTTGAGTGGTACTATGCTTCAGAATTTAAAGAATGGTGTAAACTTAGGGGAACACATTTTAGAAAATTTTCTAGAGATGTTGAACACCGATGGAACTCTACTTTCGATTTAATAAATATTATTACTCAATAAAAAGATATTATAAATGTTTTTTGTCTTACAAAAAACATGAAAATTTTTCAAATGACTCCCCAATCATGGTATTTTGCTAAACTTTTGTTAAGATTTTTGGAACCTTTTAAAACCACAACTGTGAAATTTTCTAAATCTTATGATTCTACTTCTAGTAGTATTTTTATTTCAATAATTACTATGATGCAAACTTTTCAAGACATGATTTTGGATGAATACATTAGCCATATTGTTCTTCCTGCTTATACTAAATTTTGAAGTATTTCAATTCTCCTCCAATGTTGTATGGTGTTACTACTTCACTTAGAGATGATTCTGAAAATGATTGTAATGAATTTTTAGTTAGCTTTGAATCGACATTGAATAACTTGTATAATTATTATGATAGAATTTTTGTATCTAGTAGTACAACTAGTATAGTTAGTTCTTTTCTTCTACTTCTAAAAGTAAGGGTAAAAGTACATTAGAAGATGTCACTGCTAATTTACTTGCTCGTATTCAATCAAAAAAAACTAAGGACTAATGCACCTAATGAATTAAATTAGTAAAATCAACAAAATAGTGAGAGTTATAGTACTAAGATTGAAGTGCTATAATGGTAGAAAGAACAAGAACTTTTTTCTTCTATTCTTTCACATATGGCTAGAGATCTACTAACTCCTCATGTCTCTACAGTTACTTCAGAAAGTATTTTTTTCTACAAGTAGCAGGGTTCTAATAGATTATAGGATCGCTTGAAGCTGGATTCGTTGGAGATGCTCATCTGCACGGAAGACTGAATGAAGGCTGAAGACAGAACTCAAGAAAAAGCAGTCGGCACCTCAACAAGTGGAAGCAACTCGCCTGAAGATCAACAACAAGAGTAGGAAATTTAAGGAGAATAGATCCTAGGTTTAGGTTAAGTAGATGTGCACGACAGTAGTCCAATGCTTTCTCTTCAATCTTACTCTAGGCTATCTCGAACTCTAGATTCTGATTTTCCCCTTAAACACGTAATTCAAGAAATTTGTATATTCTTTTTGGGTTTTTTTATTACTTGTATTTGTCTGTAAAAAGGTTGTAAAAATTCATAGAATTTGAAATGAATAATATATACAATTTTGTTTCACTCTTATACTTGTTGTACCTTTCTTTTGGAGTTAAAAAAAGAAAAATAAATAAAATAAAATAAAAACCCGAGCCAACCCTCGACCCGGCCCGACCCGAATCGGGTTCAACCTACACGGGTTCGCAGGTCGACCAGGTCGAGTTTTGAAGTTTCGAACCAGGGCCCTGCCCGGTTAATGTCGCAACCTGAGCCCGCCCGCAAACCGGATCAACCCGAGCGGTTTGGGCCTGGCCCGGCCTGGCCGATCGACCTGATTGCCATCTCTATGATTTTGGCAGGGCTTAATAACCTTGACTAAAAGTAGGTATGGCTTGAATTTGATGACAAAAAACATGAGCTGGATATGATAACAGAGAGCCCGAGCAGAATTACATTTGTAATGATTTAATGTTTGGGACCACGGTGCATTAATTCACGTTGGCATGCCAACGTGAACAAAGTAGAAACAGCGACTAGATGACATTCAGAGAATCATATATATCAGACTTTTGAACAGTAACTGCGTTCGTAGTTTGTAATTTTACTTAATAGCTTTGTGTGTTTGGTTTGGTTTTAAGCTTGTTCATACGGATCTTTAATGGACCAAATAATGTTGATTTTCCTGAGCGTAGGATTATGAATTGCTTCGCTTCTGATATCTACATGCTAACTGATATTGCTTTTACCTATAATATTGATCAATACTGAAGATGGTAATATATAACCGCGGATTGGTAACTGATACTGTTTTCTCTAAATTGTAGAGGGAGGTAAACTGTTATTTTTACCATTTTCAGAAGAGAAGAGGGATAATCAGTGCTCATCTCTGTTATCATGTTGTTTACGATCGTTTAAAAGAGGATGAAAATGGAGTTCATACAATGTCATATTCTATATATATTGTAGAGCAAGTTGGTAAAACTGCAACTTATGTTTAGTGTGTCTGAAACTTAAATCCAGGCTTCTAAGCAGGCTGTTATACATCTTAAATACTTGTTTACCTTGAATAAAACTAATCTAGAAATCGAATTCTTCCTTTTTACTATGTGGATCAATCTCACTATTCAACTTTCTGAACAAACAATACTGTCAATACATGTCATCTGGTGTGCTTAACAGAACATGCCTAGTTCTAACTCATAAAGGATTAGCTTTATTATTTCATTCAAAGGAGGAGGACAAAAATGTTGGATGCTTATCGATCAGAAGCCCCACAATTTACAACAGTCAGTAAACCAAGATAGGGCCGGCTATTGATGGATCAACAGGTGGAGCTGAATAAACTTCACCTGCATTTCGGGAGTTTTTGATCCCTCTGATCCGGTTCTTGATCCAATGTGGATTTATGACTCGTTTACGCAATAACCAATTCGTGGGGTGGTCGGAGTATTTCGGGAGGAATTGTTACGAATTCGGGTATTTGGAGTTATGAAGGCATGGCAAGGGTACATATTGTGTTTTCTCAAAGCAACATTAAAAAACCCTAACAAGAAGGGTTGAAAGTTGTCCAAGGAATACGCGGAAAAAAAAAAAAAAAAAAAAAAAAAAAAAAAAAAAAAATCCCTAGGAGAAGGTTACAAAGGCACCCTCTTAACAAATCTCCCTTTCATTCTGGGCCTCTTCTCTGCATTCAACTTCCGAACTTGGTATCTGATTTTCTTGGAAAACAACCTCGTCCTCCGCTTCTCGCGATATCTCGACACCCTAGCTTCCCTCTCCTCATCAATATGCACACCTCCTACTACGCCACATACTACTCCTTGTACCTCTTCTACACCCCACATACCCTGCAATATATCATGTAAACATACAAAAGTTCAGACCGATTGCACTCGTAATTGATTATTCATGTCTTTCTAACTAAATTTTAGTTAAATCTGAAAAGTAAAATTGATTTCAATTTAGTTTATTGAAATAAATAAAGTTACTGCTAGAGTTGTAAATGGCACTTACCATTGAGTTAAGCCAACAATCATCCAACCCCAACTGCGGTCGCTCTCCATTCACCCACGGCGACAAGCACCCATAAGCTGACCACTCAACAGAAACCGCCTCGTAGTCTAATCTCAACCCAATCTTCGTCTTCCCTTCCTCATACTCATCTGTCACTTGCCCTTCATCGGACCCTGACCTACAATCAAAGTCAATCTCTAACGTCTCCCTCGACAAATCAATCTCTTGGTACATCTTAACACCGTCAACAATAGTATCATTCTCATTGTTGTCGACGAATTCTTCCTTCACTAGCTCATTGGTCTTCGTATCAACAAGCCCAAGCCCCTCCATCGAGAAGGAATCATTCTCAAATCCACGACCAAGCAGTCTCTCCATGTCAGCCGCAAACTCAGCCAGCTCTGCATCAGACTGAATAAGCCCCAAAAGGCAATCACTATTGCTGTTTGAGATGGTGTTAGGGTGATCAGTCAACTGCACAGTTGGCTTTGCTTCTGCATTAGACTCATCAGCAAGAGTTGGTGAGTAGAATTCAGCGAGAACCGGGTCAAATGTCGGCACCCGGTATAGGAGTTGCTCCCCCTCTTCATTGCTTCCTTCATCAACCGCAGATGTCTCAATTTCTGGTACTAGGGACGACGAAACGCCCCTACCACCATTACTTTTAGCCTTGGGAGAAGGCCGTGGGGTGCGCGCCTTTCGCTTGAATCCATGGTGCCAAGTTGGTGCCAGTTTGTTGCACTTACTAATTTTTTTAATACAAGTTTGAAACCGCACACGGTGGTGGCGCCGTGCAAGCGGATTGGCAGAGTGGACCGACGAATCACAACTCTGACATAAAAATGCGTCGTCTGCAGCACAGTACCACCGTGCACGGTGGCAGACACAACTGTCGCATGCCCGAAGCGTCTTGCCACCAATTACCGACTCGGTGGCCATGTAATAATAATAATATTATTGTTTGTTTTGTTTTTGTTTTGAAGTACTACACTTTTCCCCCAAAAGCTCAAGCTGACAAGTAGTAGTATCAGCATTGGACTGAATGTAAGTTGCAGATATATGATGGGAGAAAATATGAAGAAGTGCAATACATCTAGAAAGGGTGGGTGGGCCTCCACAAGGGTGCTTTTTTGGGATGGGAGTGTACTTTCGGGGACCCATTGAGGTTGCCTTATCTGAAAGGGGATTGGGGGAGGGGAAGAGGTCATCTGTTATAGCGGAAGGCTATTGGTTGGAGTCACTGTAGGTGAGATTTCATGTGGGGCCCAAAAGGTGTAAATAGGCAGGACAGGCTTAGGCCTTTTTGATGGAGGTGTCTTTATCCAATTTACGGGTTTATTGGAGGTTTGTGCTCCCCATAACTATATGTTTCAAGTAGGAGACATGGTCCCCCTTAATACGTTCTTCGATCTTTCTTCCAACTAGGGCATTTAGTGCTAAATTTACAGAAGCATATTGGAATATCGAAGAAGGGATGAACGAGGTGGGAGCTAGAAGAGAGATTAATCGATTATGGAAGATATTGTAGTTTTGCATTCGAGACAAGGGAATCATACATGTGAGATAAAGCAGTTGTAATTACTGTTAGATTAAGATGAGTAATTAGGGTTAGAGTTTATATCTTATAGCCGCTTAAGATATTATACCCTGCTTATTAGTTATTGGAATATCATAGGATACTATCTCTAGACCAGCATTTATATGAGACAAATCTGAGTTTAGGGTACTGGGCTTTATGCTCACTCAACCCGTTCCAATAATCAATACATAACACGTGCAAAGCACGTGTTGCCCCATAGAACAATGTACACAATATTATTCTATTATATTGAGAATATATCTATATAATAAAATACAAAGAAAGTTATCAAGTGGCTCTCTTTCATTTGGAAGAAAATCAACGGTCAAGATTTTTGCCCCCAAAAGATATTTTTCCTCCCAAATGTTTTCCCCAAAACAAAACAACTCCTTCATTTATTACTCTCTCTCTTCCCTGTCTTTTCTCCTTTTTCATAATTCTTTCTCTTTCTTCTCCCCTTTTTTTTACCCAGGTATGTCAACAAAACAAAAAAAATAGTGAATGTTTTTTTTAGTTATGCAATTTCGGAATATGTTTTTTTTTTTCAAATTTTTAATTATGTTTTTCTTTCGGATTATGCTTTCATAACTCAATAACATTCACTTCCATTTAATTGTTTTTGAATTACCATATTTGATCTGATTGTATACTTCACTGAGTAATTGTTTTATATTAGAATGCCTCACTGAATTAATTTTGATTGGAATATTTTTTTTTTATTATGCAATTTCGGATTTCTCAATATATTAGGCAAAGCAATGTTATATTATTGGATCACAAAAATTCAAATAAATCATTGAATCATAAAAGAATATAGATCATAGGCTAAATCAATTATAACTTGAATATTTCACAACGACCATAACAAATAATTCTAAGACCATAACAAATGAATAGTTCACAAAGACTAAACCAAAAAAACAAATATCATAGTCTCAAGTCAGCCAAAATAATAAACTTCAAAATAAATGAAAAGTTTTAAGTTCAATCAAAGCAAAGAGTCTTAAATTCAAATAAAAGTTTCTTCAAGCAATTGACAAACTATTCTTGCGAGTTCTTTTTGTGTCTACTCCTCCATATCGAGCAAATCATCATTCTCAAAACCAAAGTTGACAGATGCATTTCCATTGCCTCTGCCACTATATATTTTTAAACATAACAAATAAAAATCTCATGAGTCACTTCTCTTAGAGTTCAAATAAAATGTATAAAAGTATCTAGTTCAAACTAATGAATTTAGTACAATTCAAAATAGATTTGCAAAGGTACAACATAAGCATCACAATCAAGTATTTTTATCAAAATAAAGTACAAGAACTATTATTGTTTCTACATATGAACTATTATAGTTTCTACATACTGTGTTTCGTATTGGAATGATAAAACTGTCAAATCAATTATTGTTAAATTCTGAATCATCAAGAATAGAATGAAACATAAATCCCATAAAAGAGATATATCATCAAAATTGGAATGATATAACAACAATTCTAAATATCAGAAACACATCGACGAATTTTCATGCTTTCTTTTGGAATAAAAGATGATTCTATGTAAGTTTTGAAATATATATCATCATCAAATTTTGAATGAAGTTATATATCAACAATAAATATATAGAACTTTTCTAATCATCTAAAGCATGTCAACTGTCTAAAGATTGATGCATATAGTTTGAACTATTCTATGGCTCTAGCTTTAGATTCTAATTTATCAAAATAACTAAGGTGTTAAAACTTATCCTCAAGAGTTTCTAACCTCATTTCCCCCACAATTTTGATAATTAAAACTCTACTCAGTCCTTTTGTAAAGGCATCAGCCACATTATTTTTTGATCGTACTTCAATAAGGGCAACAGTCTTTTATTTAATGAGATAGTTCAACTTAGCCTGTTTAAGGCTCACAACACGTCTCTTACCATTGTAAAAAGTGTTGTTAGCTACAATATTTATGCTTGGTTATCACAGAACAGACTGAGAGTGGTTACTCTAAACCTTCTCAAAGGAATATCTAATAATAGGCTTTTCATCCATTCAGCTTTTTCACTAGCACAAGATAGTGCAAAGAGTTCTGACTCCATGGAAAAAAAAACAAAAAACAAAACCCGGTTGTCTTTTAGATTTCCATGACACTGCTCCTCCTCCTAGTGTAAATGCATAGCCACTAGTGGACCTACTGTCACCATTTCCAGAGCACCATGATGCATCAAAGTATCCCTTTAGTACTGAAGGATATTCTGAGTAGCACAAAGCAAACTTTTGAATACCATTTAGGTATCCCATTAGCCTCTCAAGGGCATTCTAGTGTAATTGACTAGGATTGCTAGTGAACCTGCTAAACATGCCTATCGCAAAAGCTATGTCAAGTCTAGTACATGTCATAGCATACATGAGACTTCAAATGAGTTTAGAGTAGTCTAACTGTCTCACTGTTGCACTATCGTTAAGTGTCAACCTTTTGGTACTATCATAAGGTGTATCAAACCTTTTGCAATCATTGTATCCCCAGTTCTGCAACACAATTTTAATAAAGTGGGATTGACTAAGGGTTATTCCTGGTCTTCTAAAACTCACTCTCATGTCCAATATGGTATCCACAACACCTAAGTCTTTCATGTTGAATTGTTTGGATAACATAGTTTTAACTTTTATAACAATAGAGAGGTCACTTCCAACAACTAGCAGGTCATCAACATACAAGCAGATAATGACAATTTTATTCGATTCATCACGATAATAAAGGCATTTGTCAGAATTACTAAATTCAAAACCTAATCTCTTTATTGTCTTATCAAATTTTTCATGCCACAATTTTGGTGCTTGTTTTAGTCCATACAAAGATTTTATTAATTTGCAAACTTTATATTCTGAATCTTTAAGTACAAAACCTTTAGGTTGATCCATGTAGATTTCTTCATTGAGATCACCGTTTAGGAAAGCAGTCTTAACATCCATTTGATGAATAGCAAAATTTTCAATAGATGTTATGGCTAGAAGAATCTTTATTGTAACAATATGACATACAGGTGAATAAACATTAAAATAGTCCACCCCACATTGTTGAGTATAATCTTTAGCTACTAAGCGTGCTTTATACTTAGCTACAGTTCCATCAGAATTAAGTTTCTTCTTCAAAACTCACTTGCTTCCTATAATTTTAGCCCCTACTGGAAAATTAACTAATTTCCAAGTGTTGTTCTGCAATAAAGAATATATTTCATCATCAAATGCTTCTTTCCAATGCAAACCATCCCTAGACCTTAGGGCTTCCTTAACATTAACAGGGTCAACTGCTAGTACATTGGTCACAAAGTCATCACCATAGGTTCTAGGAGTTTTTTCTCTTGTGGAGAGTCTTCTTAGTTCAACACTATGTAAAGGTTCAGTGTCAGTTGAAATGTATCTAGATTCCTATTGTGGATCATTCCCTATTCCTGCATGTTCAGATAATGAGATGCATTTATCTTTGATGAACATATCTTCAAAGAATTCTGCATCTCTTGATTATATTACTCTGTTAAGAGATAGATCTAAAAATTTGTCTGCAGCACTATCAACTGCACTATCCAAATACACACACGTATTTGTTTGAGGTCCCACTTTAGGCCTTCTACAGTCAGGTATCTAACAAAAGCAATACATCCCCAAGTTCTTACTTTATTAAAATTAGGTGTGTGTTTATGCCATAGTTCATACGATGTAGTAGGTAACTTAGAGTGTGGAAACATGTTCAAAATATTATTTGCAGTCAGTACAGCCTTACCCCAAAAGTGTGAAGGTAACCCAATAGTCAACAACATAGAATTCAACTTCACTGTGAGTGTTCGATTCTTTCTTTCGGCGATACCATTTGACTATGGTGAGTAGAGTGTTGTAGTTTCTACTATGATTCTATGTGACTTACAAAATTCTTTGAATCCCAATGAGACATATTCGCCACCTCTATCTGATCTAAATCTTTTAATTTTAGTATCTAACTGATTCTCAACACGGTCTTTAAATTCTTTGAATTTTTCTAGTGCTTAATCCTTGGTTTTAAAAAAATAAATGTGACAATATCTAGAGTAATCATGTATGAAAGTTATTAAGTACTTCCGATCTCCTTGTGTCACAAAACTCTTGAAATCACATATGTCAGAATGTATCAACTCAAGTAATTATGTACTCCTAGAGACGGTACGAAAAGCTCTTCTAGTTATCTTAGTTTGAGCACACACTTTATGGATGTGTTAATTGGCAAGTTAAAAGTTTTAGCAACATTAAGAATCTTAATATAGTTCACATGTCCCAGCCTATTATGCCATGTACGTGGACTACACAATTTAGAACTAACATTACTGATTACTTCATCTGCTACACTAATTTTGTACATGCCATTAACCAAATAAGCACAGTAAAAATAGAAAGATTTTACAGACAAAATAGCTTTACCACTAATCATAGTAACAACCATACCAGCATGATTTAGTAAGCTAATAGAGATGAAGTACTTTGCTAAAGCAGACACATATTTAACATTTCGCAAAATTAAAATTTTACATAAGGAGATATTGAAATTTTCTGTCCCACTCTGAAGTACCTTCACTGATTCTCCATTTGCCATTGAACTGGACTCATTTGCAGCTTTCAGATCAAATAATAGACCTTCATCATTGCAAGCGTGGTAGGTAGCTCTCGAATCCAACAACCAACTAGCAGAGGTACTGGCATTGACTTCACCAATAGCACAAAGAAAATTGGTAGGCTTAGTTTTACCCTCTAACAAGTTCACCTTTTCCATGTTGGGTTGTTCTACTTTGGGTAGCCTGCACTCAGAGGCGTATAACCCCACTTTCTACAGTTGTAGCATTTTTCCTTCTTCTTAACAATTTTCTTTGTGATCTCTAACTTAGTTGGTTCACCTTTAGGATTAAACTTGTTCTTCTTGAACTTAGGAGTGCGTTTAGTATTGGTTAATACATTAGCAGTTGAAAGTTTTTTATTAACAAATTCTAAATTCATCCCAGTCTAGTCTCATCTTCAACTTTGATGCAACGTTTCAGATGTGCAAGTTTAATTTGTTCAAGAAATCTATACATCTCAGTCTTAAAAGATAGCCACGATGCAGGTAATTTATAAATTATTGCACCAGCAAGAAACTCATCACACACAGTAATGTTTTCTGATTTTAGTTTCCCTACAAGATTCTCTAGATCTGTTACCTGAGGAAGGATTGCTTTTTCTTCTTTAAAACAAAAACCCATGAATTTATCAACTAGATGTGCTTTAGACGCTTTCTCTTCCTTCTTAAATTCATCTAGTAAATTATCCCAGATCTGTTTAGTTGTTTCATATTTCATATACACGTCTGCAAGGCGATCTGGTATGCTATTTAATAAGAATTCTCTACTCAAGTCATCATCAGTTACCTACGTTGCATCATCAACATCTTCAACACATTCATCATAGGTTGTTTGGCATGTATAGAAAATTTTCATAAATTTCATTCCGTATTGTGCCTTTCTCTTCCAGCTATTAAATTCATCACTAATGAATCCCTCTAGTTTAGAAACCTCGTACAGACGATTATGTTTTTTCATCTTTAAAGAATAAACAATAGATTCCAAGAATTAGAGGGTTCGTTCCTTTTGAATGATTATTGTTTACGCAATTTCAGTAAAAGAAAATGTGTTTTCTGTAAAAATCCCTGATAATAAACAGAAATTAAATTAGGGTTTAGAATTTACCGAATCTTGATGAAGATCAAGAGTTATGAGGCACACAGCAGCAAAAGTGAGATCTGATGTGATCAATCTGAACACACAGAACAGATCTTGATCTGATCTTGGACTTCACCCCAGAACACCAAACACCCAATAAAATTCAATTAGAAATCCCAAATCGCGAAATGAGATCCACCCGAACTTGGATCTGACTTCTCCCCCGACTGCGATCTGATCTCGGAAAGGGAGGAAGAAGGTTGGCCGCGACCGGGCAAAGATCTACGGCGTCGTGCGGTGGCGTGTGGCGGCGTTAGCAACTAGAGCGGCGCCGTCGACTATAATGGGTGTAAGCGACAGCGGGTTGAGATTCTGACGAACAGAACTCAAAACTCTCTTAATCTCAATTAGAGATAATATCTTAAGATTGTTAGATCAAGATGAGTAATTAGGGTTAGGGTTTATATCTCATAGCCGCTTATTATACCTTGCTTATCAGTTATTAGAATATCATAGGGCACTACCTCTAGACCAGAATGTATATGAGACAAATCTGGGTTTAGGGTACTGGGATTTATGTATCCGTTCCAATAATCAATACATAACATGTCCCATAGAACAATGTACACAATATTATTCTATTATATTGAGAATATATACTCATACATCCAACAATTACTAGGTGGATCGTTCAGGCGATTCACTATGTTCATTTTGATTGATTTTTTTTCTCGGGCTAAAAAATATTGTTCATTAGAAATCAAGCAGTTTATAAGTCTTGCACCAAATAGGTTATTTCATTATGTTATGTTATGAAAATTACATTGATGTTTATATGATCACAGATGAATGAATTAGAGAATTTTAAACCTCACGTGTGCAAACAGATTTTATTATATAAAGATCAACGGCAACTAGGATGTGGAAATTTTTCCTAAGAAAAGAAAAAAAAAAAAAAACTTATATGAGTGTGGAAGTAAAACTTACTAAAGCTAACAATAGGCGAAACTTCTTTTTTGTCAATAACTTTCTCAAATTTTATTTTTCTTTAGTGTTATATGTCTCGGCATGTTTCCACGTAATTAGTAATGAAACATCATATATAGTATTTGGTTTAGGTGTCTTCTTATACTAAAAGTGAAGCTGTAAAAGATAAATTGTCCTATTTACTTTCTTCAAACCATATTCCTACTCTAAACTATCATACTTTTCTCCATTCTAAAATTATTTCTCTAAAAAAAATTCTCATATTTATCTTTGTTGATTCCTGCAACAACTCTCATAATTTACGGGTCTAACCAATAAAATAGTATTTCTTTCTTTGACGAGTGGGGAGGGATAGATTTGAGCTTTGCATTTGATACTTAGTATCTATGGCTTGGTGATTACGATTTGGGATGAGATATATGATTTTTGTTTTGTTTTGTTTTAGATTTACTTAGTCTTAAATTTAACTATGTTTTAATGAAGATGAATTTTGAGTTTTACCATTGGGGTAGATACTCAACACTCAACCACAATGAAATACGAGTTTATAATTTGGGTAGATGGTTAACGAAGAAAAATCAATAGAGAATAAACATGATTTTAAAGCTAGGAAGGAATGTTCGAAGGTATTTAGTTAGTCAAATATTCCATGCAAGTGCAAGACAAAGAAATCAGATCTAATGAAGGAAATTGATTAATCAAAACTGAAAATCTTAAAGTATGAAGAAAAGCGTATCAGGTTATCTATCATGGAAATACATACACGCTGCATCCTATTGAGACACAAGCTTTATTATACAAACTTGAAAGTTTTCTTTTCAGATATTAGTATTTACTTATCGGAAAACTTGACAGGATAGATACAAACTTCAATCTTCATTTACACAAAAAAATTTCTGCAATTCTTTTGAGAACATTCACTAAAAGATTATTTTTTTCTTCGGATGTTTTGAGAATAATCATAAAAACCATTTTCATGTGTTTTGGAGATTGCAAATTTGCAAGATAAAATTGTTTCTTTTGGGCTAAAATATAAAATTGCTTTTGCATTTATATCTAATCTCTAATATTATAATGGAAGAGTTGAGGTTGTCATTTGTAGACAACCTATAAGTAGCAATTCAACCATCTAATTTCAATTATTCATTTTTAAGTGAAAGTTATATTAACTATTCATTTACTCAACTTTTGTTAGTTACCATAATACCTTTAAAGTTCAAATTTATTTACGATATAATTATTTACAAAGTGTCACTCATCTCATATAAAATAAAATTTGTGTCATTAGAGATAATTTGTAAAGAGTATGTGATGAGTAAAGGGAGGTCTCAGATTTGAGGCAAATTACGTCTTATTATTTACTATATCTCTAATCTAATATTATAATGAGAGAGTTGGGATTGTCATTTGTAGACATTCAACCATCTAATCTCAATCATTCATTTTTAAGTGAGAGTTATATTAATTATTCATTTACTCAAGTGTTGTTAGTTACCATAATACCCTCAAAGTTCAAATTTATTTACGACATAATTATTTACATAAATGTCACTCATATAAAATAAAAGTTTGTGTCATTAGGGGTAATTTGTAAAAAGTATGTAATGAGTAAAAGGAGCTCTCAGGTTCGAGGTCAGATTACGTCTTATTATTTACTATATATATATATATATATATATATATATATATATATATATATATATAGGTTTCTTCCATTGCAAACGGGTCTGTTTGCACGGACCCGTTGCAAACGGCAATCTGAGCCGTGGAATATAGATCCAACGGCTCAAATCCATTCTCTTTTTTTTTGTGATTATTTTGCCTTAGACCATCGTTTCAACGACGGGCAAAGTTATTAATTTAAAAAATATATATAATTTAGTCCATCATTGGCAATGACGGACTAAGGCAAAATATCCACACACACAAAAATTGAACTGTATCTTCTCTCTCTCACTCTCTCCCTTCTCTATCTATCTTCTTCCCCGATCGATTTCCTCGTAACCCAACCGAAACCGACCCCCTCTCCCTCCGTCGACTCATTTTTCTCACTTCACTCTCTCACTCAGCATCGTTTCCTCGTTGGCACTCTTTCTCTCTTCCGAAGCACCTCCCTCAACCAAAGAAATCCTAACCCGGCTACTACTCCTCCTCCTCCTCCATCCACTCCTGCTGTGCCTCCTCCATTCCCACACTCTCTTTCACTCCCAATCTCTCCTCCTATCTTCGAAACCACTCCTCCTCTAATTTTTGAATGCAAATCGGAACCCTAGTTCGGCGACAACACCTAGATTCAGGAAATTCGCAGTAGTGTAAGGTAATGACTTCTACCAAGCTAATAACTTCGTAGTTGTATTTGTGACTTACTAGAATGGGAAAATTACTTGAATTGATTAAATTAGGCCAATAATTTTGTAGATGTAGTAGTTTGTAAGTATTATTTCGATGATTTTAGATGTTGAAATTTTATTTGTATTTTCAATTATTCGATATTAGTAAAACCGAATAAGCTGTCCAAAAAATTTCAAAACTTTGCGGGTAGGTCGGACTCTCACTACACAAGCCACCGCAACTTGTAGAAGTGTTTTTTGACTCACGGTTTGCGAGAAATTACCATGTATCGCTTTTGGTGTACAAAAACCAAAACAAAGTGGTACACGGCCATACTTCGCAAATCGTGAGTCGAAACTTACTTTTACAAGTTGTGTTGCCTTATTTTATGTGAATTCGATCAAGTTGCAAAGTTTTTGAATTTTTTTATGCCGTTTATGCGGTTTTCTCGCTTTACTCGAACAAGAACAAATAAAGTATGAATTTTTTTAGTACGGTTACACTAGAAAACCCTACAAACGACCTCCAAAAATTACGAAACATTGCAAGTATGTTGGACCCACATAACACAAGCCACCGCAACTTGTAGAAGTGATTTTCAACTCACGGTTTGAGAGATACGGCCGTGTATTACTTTTGGTGAACACAAACTGAAATAAAGCGGTACACGGTCGTATCCCGCAAACCGTGAGTCGAAACTCACTTGTACAAGTTGCGGTGGCTTGTGTTACGTGAATTCGACCAAGTTGCAAAGTTTTTTTAATTTTTGATGCCGTTTGTGGGGTTTTGTTACGTTTCTCAAACAAGAACAAAAAAAGTTAGTTTTTTTTACGGTTAGACTAGAAAACCCTACAAACGAATTCTAAAAAATACGAAAGTTTGCAAGTAGGTTGGACTCACGTAATACAAGCCACCGCAACTTGTAGAGGTGATTTTTAACTCATGGTTTGAGAGATACACCGGTGTATCGCTTTTGGTGAACAAGAACTAAATAAAGCAGTACATGACCGTATCTCACAAACCATGAGTTAAAACTCAATTCTACAAATTGTGTTGCCTTGTGTTACGTGAATTCAACAAAGTTGCAAAGTTTTTAAATTTTTTTGTTGTCGTTTGTGCAGTTTTCTCAAGTTACTCGAACAAGAACAAATAAAGTAAGAAACTTTTTAGTACGATTACACTAAAAAATCCTACAAACGACCTCCAAAAATTACGAAACTTTGCGAGTAGGTTGGACTCACGTAACATAAGTCACTGCAACTTGTAGAAGTGATTTTCGACTTACGATTTGAGAGATACGGCCGTATATCGCTTTTGGTGAACACAAACTAAAATAAAGCGGTACACGGCCGTATCTCGCAAACCGTGAGTCGAAACTCACTTGTGCAAGTTGCGGTGGCTTGTGTTACGTGAATTCGACCAAGTTGCAATTCGTTTTTAAATTTTTGATATCATTTGTGGAGTTTTGTCATGTTTCTCGAACAAGAACAAAACAAGCTAGAAATTTTTTAGTACATTTACACTAGAAAACCCTACAAGCGATCTTCAAAAATTACGAAACTTTGCGAGTAGGTTGGACTAACACAAGCCACCGCAACTTGTGGAAGTGAATTTTGATTCACGGTTTGGTGGATACGGGCGTATATCGCTTTTAGTGAACAAGTACTAAAATAAAGCGGTACACGGCCGTATCTCGCAAACTGTGGGTCAAAACTCACTTCTACAAGTCTCATTGTCTTCTGTTAGGGTAGTCCGATCCACTCGCAAAGTTTTGAAATTCCAAGTTTGTATTTGTGTATATTGTCTTGTGTATTTAAATATGCAAATAGTATAAGTAGGTCTATATGATTACTGTGTTCATAATTGTTTTATTTTTTTTTATGTTAGATATGGACAATGTTGAAGGAAGTTCCGTTGCCAGAGAAAAATTTGTTCGTGCTCAAGAAAGGGGGCCACAAGTTGACAAGCACCTAAAACCGAAGATAGGTATGACGTTTCATACTTTAGATGAAGCGGAGAAATTTTGTGCATCATATTGTAGATGTACAGGTTTTGCTATGCGTAAGGGTGAGAGTAAATACAAGGGAACCGATGTAGTAGATAAATCATATGTATATAATAAACCCGGGGAGTCACCGAGTAATATTGTAGAAGTGATTTTCGACTCGCTGTTTGCGAGATATCGCCGAGTATAACTTTCTTTCAAGAATATCCAAATAAAATGATACACGGCAGTATCTCGCAGACCATAAGTTGAAAATAATTTC
Organism: Hemerocallis citrina; assembly: GCA_017893485.1. NCBI lineage: Eukaryota > Viridiplantae > Streptophyta > Magnoliopsida > Asparagales > Asphodelaceae > Hemerocallis > Hemerocallis citrina. The sequence goes on from CM030364.1 coordinate 78,377,846, forward strand.
TACAAGTTGTGTTGGCTTGTGTGGGGTGAGTCTTACCTACTCCCAAAATTTCGTAATTTTTGTATGTCGTTTGTAAGGGTTTATAGTCTAACTGTACTAACATATTTCAGAGTTTAGTTGTTCTTGATCGAGATACGTGAGAAAACCATACAAACGGCATCAAAAAACGGCATCAAACATATTTCAGAGTTTAGTTGTTCCCGATTTGCGCTCGAAGATTGGAGGAGGACGGGTTTCAAAGATTGGAGGAGAATTGGCAGTGAGAGAGAGTGTGTGTGAGTGAATAGCGGAGCAGCAGTAGCGGTGGACGGGGGAGGAGGAGATTGGGAGATGGTTAGGAATAGGGTTTTTTGGATTTTACGAGGTGCTTCGGAAGATGGAGAAAAGGAGAAGAGGGAGAGAGAGAGAGTGAGAGAGTGAAGTGAGAGAGGAGGAGTCCCCGGAGTGAGAGGGGGTCGGTTTTGATTGGGTTTCGAGGTTTTAGATCGGGGAAGAAAATAGATAGAGAAGGGAGAGAGTGAGAGAGAGAGAATATATAGTTCAAAAAAAAAGTAATGGATATTTTGCCTTAGCCAGTCGTTGCCAACGACAGGCTAAGTTATATATATATTTTTTTTAAAAATTATAACTTAGCCCGTTGTTTAGAACGACGGTCTAAGGCAAAATAATCACACAAAAAAACGAGAACAGATCTGGACTGTTGGATCTAGATCCAACGGCTCAGATTACCGTTCGCAATGGGTTCGTGCAAACAGACCTGTTTGCAATGGAAGAAGCCTTTTATATATATATATATATATATATATATATATATATATATATATATATATATATATATATAATAATAATAATAATAATAATAATAATAAAACACAAAGAAAGCTATCAAGTAGCTCTCATTCAATATGGTTGAAATCAATGGTCCCGATCTAACCTCACAAAACATATTTTCCTGCCCAAAAGTTTCCCCAAAACTCAAATTCAAATCCCCCAAAAACAACTCCTTTATTTATTTATTTATTTATCTCCCCCCCCCCCCCCCCCCCCCCCCCCCCCCTCTCTCCCTTTCTCATTCTCTCTCTATTTACCCATAAATTTATATTTTCGTATTTCAGGTTTGTAAATTTTCAGATTTTTTATGCATTTTTTTATTACTCATGTTACATTGAAAATAGCAAATATCTCATCAATAGTTAAATATCATCATTTACACACTCAAAGTTCTAAGAAGTTGGATTTTACACCCTCATTTATAATTATTTTTTAACATATACTAATGGAAACATGGACTTTTATCTACAACTAATTATTGTTTTACTATTCAAACATGAACTACATAATTGTTGTTTTACTGTTTACAAGAATTTCATATGCTGTATCGTTCCAAAGACATGTCGTAGGCACGTACCCACGGGCAAATCTAGTACTATATATATATATATATAAGCTATCTTCCATTGCAAATGCAAATGTTGTGCAAATGCGTGCAAACCACTTAACCCATCATTGGCAATGACGGGTTAAGTGGTTTGCACGTTTGCAAACGCTACAGTAGCGTTTGCAATGGAAGAAAGCTATATATATATATATATATATATATATATATATATATATATATATAGGGAAAGCTTCGGTTGAGCACTACTCTAGTGCTCACCGCGTGAACACTATGCCTTCGGGCGTTCCTATCGAAAATCTGAACCATTCACATTAATCTACACATCTAAATTAGTCTAAATATGTAAAATCAAATCATTTGAAATTCATTTGCCCATCCATCATGTGACTATAAAAACAATAATTTCCAGCCATACAATTTTGTAACACTTCAATGGATGGGTAAATGAATTTCAAATAATTTGATTTTACATATTTAGACTAATTTAGATGTGTAGATCAATGTGAACGGTTCGGATTTTCGATATGAATGCCCGAAGGCCTAGTGTTCACGCGGTGAGCACTAGAGTAGTGCTCAACCGAAGCTTTCCCTATATATAGGGAAAGCTTCGGTTGAGCACTACTCTAGTGCTCACCGCGTGAACACTATGCCTTCGGGCGTTCCTATCGAAAATCTGAACCATTCACATTGATCTACACATCTAAATTAGTCTAAATATGTAAAATCAAATCATTTGAAATTCATTTGCCCATCCATCATGTGACTATAAAAACAATAATTTCCAGCCATACAATTTTGTAACACTTCAATGGATGGGTAAATGAATTTCAAATAATTTGATTTTACATATTTAGACTAATTTAGATGTGTAGATCAATGTGAACGGTTCGGATTTTCGATATGAATGCCCGAAGGCCTAGTGTTCACGCGGTGAGCACTAGAGTAGTGCTCAACCGAAGCTTTCCCTATATATAGGGAAAGCTTCGGTTGAGCACTACTCTAGTGCTCACCGCGTGAACACTATGCCTTCGGGCGTTCCTATCGAAAATCTGAACCGTTCACATTAATCTACACATCTAAATTAGTCTAAATATGTAAAATCAAATCATTTGAAATTCATTTGCCCATCCATCATGTGACTATAAAAACAATAATTTCCAGCCATACAATTTTGTAACACTTCAATGGATGGGTAAATGAATTTCAAATAATTTGATTTTACATATTTAGACTAATTTAGATGTGTAGATCAATGTGAACGGTTCGGATTTTCGATATGAATGCCCGAAGGCCTAGTGTTCACGCGGTGAGCACTAGAGTAGTGCTCAACCGAAGCTTTCCCTATATATAGGGAAAGCTTCGGTTGAGCACTACTCTAGTGCTCACCGCGTGAACACTATGCCTTCGGGCGTTCCTATCGAAAATCCGAACCATTCACATTAATCTACACATCTAAATTAGTCTAAATATGTAAAATCAAATCATTTGAAATTCATTTGCCCATCCATCATGTGACTATAAAAACAATAATTTCCAGCCATACAATTTTGTAACACTTCAATGGATGGGTAAATGAATTTCAAATAATTTGATTTTACATATTTAGACTAATTTAGATGTGTAGATCAATGTGAACGGTTCGGATTTTCGATATGAATACCCGAAGGCCTAGTGTTCACGCGGTGAGCACTAGAGTAGTGCTCAACCGAAGCTTTCCCTATATATAGGGAAAGCTTCGGTTGAGCACTACTCTAGTGCTCACCGCGTGAACACTATGCCTTCGGGCGTTCCTATCGAAAATCTGAACCGTTCACATTAATCTACACATCTAAATTAGTCTAAATATGTAAAATCAAATCATTTGAAATTCATTTGCCCATCCATCATGTGACTATAAAAACAATAATTTCCAGCCATACAATTTTGTAACACTTCAATGGATGGGTAAATGAATTTCAAATAATTTGATTTTACATATTTAGACTAATTTAGATGTGTAGATCAATGTGAACGGTTCGGATTTTCGATATGAATGCCCGAAGGCCTAGTGTTCACGCGGTGAGCACTAGAGTAGTGCTCAACCGAAGCTTTCCCTATATATATTTGAAATTTTCCGTGCACCAAGTGCACGTGGCTTCGTGAACGTGCCAGTTGACTATTTTAATAATTTTTATGTTATTGAGAAAATCAATCATAGAAGAAATATCATTAAGAACACAAATGAATATATAGTATGATCACTATATATTAATTATGTACACAAAATACTTAAAATTTTAATATTAACTCTAAATATTATACCTAGTCTTGAATAAATACAAAATAACATGTAAATAATTGTCTCATCTAAAACTTTAAAGATTAAAAGTAAAAACAAATTAGTGATTTCTAAACTCATATCATCATATGTTTTCATAAGATCAATTATCATTTTCGATTTTAACTTTTTTGAACTTAAAACTGCTCGAAACTTCTTGTTTATTTTTTTGTTTTCTTTATGGCGTAGAATTATCTCAGTCAAGGTAATGAAATCACTTTAGTGGGTCACTTCTTGGATGATCCACACAATGCATCTTGATCTACATACCTCATAATAGGCTAAGAATAAGAAATGAAGTGGTATGAATCTTGTTTGACCATAAACCACCTTATTCTTAGCTTCACTTTAACTTTAGCCAAGAAAACTTTAATTTTGCGTTCTTTGACAATATTAGTCATGTAGATCAAGATGCATGATGTGAATCATTTATAGAATAGCACACAAAAGTGATCTCATTACTTTACCTGAGCAAATTCTTTCATATTCTACCTAATACTTACTATAAATTTTGTCATCATATTATTAAATGTTTCAAAGGTAATGCATTGATCCAACCTTACAGTATATAATGACGAAAAAGCCATTCCATGCCCATTTAAATTAGACAAGTGATTTATTAACCACTGATGCATTTAGTGGTGGCTGCAGTGACCCAAATGTAACTGACCTACTTGCTTGCATATATGGCACTGACATCGGTTGTGATGAAGGCAAAGATTGACCTGATGGTGGAGGGAAATGCATTTATGGTTGGAGAAATTGGGATGGAGGCATAGCGGCATTTGATCCACCAGTTTCTTGTCCAACTGGTCGGAATTGATGGGACGCTGGTGGAATGAATGGATGAGCCGATTGAGGTGGAATCACAAGTCAAAACTAAAACATCCAAAGCAAAAGAATTTTTTAGAAACTATTAAAAGACAGATAATAAACCGACCAATCTAGAAGGTTCGCTTGTAGGATTGTCTTTTGACAAAAATTTTGAGGTGGACTTGATCCCATTATAGGTTCAAGTGGCTTCTTAAATTATATACAATTTGATGAGATTCATCTCAAAAAAGCTCTTATACTTCAAACTAATACATTTAACTCATAACAAGAATAGAAACTATATCGAAATTCTTTTATCTAGCTAGTAAAGAGGGGACTAATTATATGTGGTTAAAATACATGATGGCCAGAAGATTTTGGATTGCGGTCAATTTCACAAGTAATTAAGACTAACGATGAACAATGCAGACAAACTGCAATCACCCACAAATACAGGAATGGGTTAGTACAGTTCAACGACATAAAATAAATCATGCAAAATATAATATAATAAACCTAAATTTATAGTTTTCCTACATTTTAAAAAAAAGTAATCAAAGTAAAGCATAGCACAATAAAATTATTGCCTAACTTCACATAGCCATATAATATACATTCGTGTTGAAGGTGTCAACTTCTGAATATGACCCAAAAATTTCGACACTTCCATCAACTATTTGATCTTCTTCCCCTCTCATGTTCCCAAACTTTTCAAAAATTTCATCAGAGAAGCTCACAATTTCAATATATTCAATGTCTGTTCCTTTCTTTTACATATATTTCTGCTTTATTAGCTGCTTCCCTTTAATTACTACAACAATATTTTAATAAAAAAATTCATCTAGCTTTCAATTTTGATCAAGGAAAAACCCCCAATTTTGGTCAGACTAATTCAAATTTTAGTTTTCTTAAAGATAACTAATTTGGTCTATTACAAAATTTGTAACTTTCTTCTTCCTCTTTGTATCTCTGAAATATTACAACCTCTATAAACTAAATTCAGAAATTCCAAGCGAATTTTGTACGCATTGTTCAATTTCCTCCAAAATCTCAAATTATATCAATAACTAACAGTCCAGATTCAAAAGAAGCCAGCTTTCCTTCCAATTGTTTCAGATACGTCACAATTAGATTCTAATCAATGTTTCTTTTCGAATCACCAACAGATCTAAGAAAACCAATCCACATTGTTCATGTAACAGTTCAACAGAGGTATAAGTGGAAGTTTACAAATCAATTTGCTACCTACAATTAATATCTTCTTTGTATTTTTTTTTTGTTTGATAATGAGCCATAGCTCTTTCATCGAGAAAATGGACCCTCACAATTGATATCCAAGCATTTTCTATGTAGACAAGGCGGTAGAGTAAATTGTGGATGCTAAATACTTTTATTTAGAGAAACTAATATATCAAGTAATTTTTTTATCTATAATAATAATTTAAAGTTGTAGAAATTAATCGTGGGTTCTGTTTTTAAGTACATGTTGTAAAAATTTATCTACAACCAGAGGATTGAATTTACTTTTCAACCTATTTTTTCCTTTTTCAATTAATCCCTTGTAAATAAAGATTTATTTTGAAAGAAAATGGGATTCAGTTTTTTGAAAATATGGAAACATTTTGAAAGTAAATTCCATGTACAAATGGAAGGGCCAAAATCTCCATCCATGGTTGTTGCCGAGTGAACAACTATACAACCACTTGGCAGGGCCGACCCTGAGTTTATGGGGGCCCGAGACGAACTCCCGAAAATTCATCTAGCTTTCAATTTTGATCAAGGAAAAACCCCCAATTTTGGTCAGACTAATTCAAATTTTAGTTTTCTTAAAGATAACTAATTTGGTCAATTACAAAAGTTGTATCTTTCTTCTTCCTCTTTTTATCTCTGAAATATTACAACCTCTATAAACTAAATTCAGAAATTCCAAGCGAATTTTGTACGCATTGTTCAATTTCCTCCAAAATCTCAAATTTTATCGATAACTAACAGTCCAGATTCAAAAGAAGCCAGCTTTCCTTCCAATTGTTTCAAATACGTCACAATTAGATTCAAATCAATGTCTCTTTTCGAATCACCAACAGATCTAAGAAAACCAATCCACATTGTTCATGTAACAATTCAATAGAGGTATAAGTGGAAGTTTACAAATCAATTTGCTAGCTACAATTAATATCTTCTTCGTTTTTTTTTTTGTTTGATAATGAGCCGTAGCTCTTTCATTGAGAAAATGGACCCTCACAATTGATATCCAAGCATTTTCTATGTAGACAAGGCGGTAGAGTAAATTGTGGATGCTAAATACTTTTATTTAGAGAAACTAATATATCAAGTAACTTTTTTTTATCTATAATAATAATTTAAAGTTGTAGAAATTAATCGTGGATTCTGTTTTTAAGCACATGTTGTAAAAATTTATCTACAACCCGAGGATTGAATTTACTTTTCAACCTATTTTTTCCTTTTTCAATTAATCCCTTGTAAATAAAGATATATTTTGAAAGAAAAATGGGATTCAGTTCTTCGAAAATATGGAAACATTTTGAAAGTAAATTCCATTTACAAATGGAAGGGCCAAAATCTCTATCCATGGTTGTTTCCAAGTAAACAACTATACAACCACTTGGCAGGGCCGACCCTGAGTTTATGGGGGCCCGAGATGAACTCCCGAAATGGGGCCCCCATACAAAATTTGTTTTTTAAAAAAATTGTTAAAACAATGTTTTTGAATTATTTTTGCTATAATTCTTAAAAACCGATATATATAAAGAAATTGATGGAGATTTAGAGATTTGAGAAAAATAATCTTCATACTAATCTAAGTCCAACTAAAATAAGCTGGTCCAAGTACTAAACTTTTTTTAAAAAGCCCAAATAAATAAATTGGGGGCCCCTAAAAAAACTTTGTGCAAAATACGTATATATAAATACAAGAAAATTTTTTTTGGGGCCCCTAAAATTATGAAAAAATCTAGGGCCCGAGGTGGCCGCCTCCCCGTCCTCCATTTGGGAGCAGGCCCTGCCACTTGGGGTATGGAAATTCAACAGAAAAAAAACTAAAATACAAGAAGCTACATTTCATAATCCTCATCTGCTAAGTAATGAGCCATCTTGCTTCCTTTTCTAGCAACTGCAACCTCTCACCCAATCTAGGAGCAAAATCTAGAGCCTCCTTTCACTAACTATATTTTGTAACTGCACCTATAGTGGAAGGATAATCAAATCAATAACATTTTGCAACTCTACTTCCACTAATGCATCCCCTACCTTGCAACTATTTGTTTGATCTCACTGATGAAAATAACTCCATCAACATATATAAACACTACTGTCCCCGCTAATTCCATGGGAGTCTTTCAAAAGGAAGCCAACACCAGCCACCTCTATCCCCCCCTCCCAAAAGGTTCCAAAGGAATCAACCCACCAAAAAAATTCATCTACATACACATACACTGACCAATAAGTTATGCAATAATCAAGAAAAGTGAAAGTTTTGTTGCACAATTAGTATTAAAAAACCAAAAAAATAAAATAAAATAAACTACACATTTACAAACCTCTGCAACATCTCCTGTTTTAAATTTTTGCTTGTCCGCCGAAAACTCATTCTCATTTTGTGAAATATTTTCAATATTAATAGGCAGAATTTGCACAAGATCTAAAATGCAATATTATTTTCACTCTTAAACTTCCACCTGCACAATAAAAGGAAAAAAGAAAAGTACAGTTTAATAATAATTTGTTACTACTTTGGTGAATATAATAAAGACAAACTCATAATTAAATATGACCAATAGGCAATAGCTAACAGGTGCATGGACTAAAGTTTTATGGAAGCTACAATCAAGATTTATTACAGAAATAAAGTGTCTTTATTTGGTGGAAAAGAGGAAATTTTGTCTTCACAAGTCAGTATCGACATCAAAAGAGTATACGTCTACTCTCAATAATGGAGACATAATTAGTACTCCATTTAAAAATAGACGGCAATTATGATAACAAGAGGGCAAACAATGTAGGGTGATTATGGATGGATTTTGTCAACTACGCAACTCTGCTCACCTGCATTTGATATTTCTGATTGTCCTCTGCCAACTAATGTAAAAGACCAAATTTCCATTGTCTTCGGCTAAATCTCTGCCTAAACCCACATCGGATCATATCCCTATTTTCTTATCTTCCGGGGAGGATCAACCCAGGAAATCACTAAAGTTTAGATTCGAGAAAGCTTGGTTAGAAATACAAGGCTTCCACCACATGGTCAACGAGAGTTTGTCTCACCCAACTACGGGGAGTGAAGCGACCGCAATATGGTGTGAAAAGATTAGAAGACTTAGAGGCAAGCTCAGGAAATGGAACCAGACTAGATTTGCACTGAATTGGAGGGCAAAAGACTCCCTTCTTGAGGGTATTGAAGAACTTGAGAAGACTGAAGAAACTAGAGATCTGCTATAGAAAGAGCGAAATAGGTTGCTCCAACTCAGACAGGAAATTGACCAACTCTATAGACTTGAGGAAACTAAATGGCAACAGCGGTCCAGAATCTCGTGGCTCAAAGAGGGAGACACGAACACAGCATTCTTCCATCAAGTAGCCAGTGCCCGGCGTAGATCTAACCTCATTCACTCGATCCACTCGGACTCTGGAATGATCCAAGGTGACAAGGATATCAATATGGCATTCCAGTCCCATTTCAAACTTCTCTTTGGACGCAAAGCGGATTTCAGAGTCCCTCTCCACCACGAATTTTGGCAGAACTCGGCAAGCAACTCCGTCCTTATGATGCAATCCCTAGAAGCACCCTTTACTGAGAAGGAAGTCTGGGAGGCAATCCAACAACTTGGAAAAGACAAAGCCCCAGGTCCAGATGGTTTCCCGATGATCTTTTATTAGACATTCTGGGAGGAAATCAAAGGCAATCTGCTGAAGGTGTTCGATGATTTCTACGACCATAAGCTCAAATTAGAGAGAATTAGTTTTGCAAAAGTTGTGCTGATTCCTAAGAAAGAAGAGTCCCGGCGAGTGGGAGCCTTCCGCCCTATTAGTCTCCTTAACTGGTTTGTCAAGATCATTAAAAAGACTCTCGCTAATAGACTGGGAAAGGTGATGAATGGTCTCATTAGTCACGATCAGACCGGGTTCATCAAAGGGCGATGTATTCAGGACTGTATAGCCACGGCTGAAGAAACTATCCATCAATGCCACACATCGAATGCTAAGAGTTACCTGCTGAAGTTGGATTTCGAGAAAGCCTACGATTCCGTTGATTGGGATTGTCTACTAGAAGTGCTTGCTGGAAGAGGTTTTGGGGATAGATGGATCAGATGGATCCACAAATGTCTTACCACAAGCAGAACAGCAATTTTGGTAAATGGGGTGTCGGCCCACCCATTTTCGTGCAAACGGGGCCTCAGACAAGGAGATCCACTCTCACCCCTTCTCTTCACCATTGTGGCAGACGTACTTCAGTCCATGGTGGATAACTGCGGTAGAGCAGACTGGATTGTACCGTGGGCAAGGGTTTCAATCAACAAGGTTGCTCAATCCTCCAATATACAGATAATACTCTCCTTTTTGGTAATGGCAACCTCAGGAAAACAACCGCCTTCAAAGGAATATTATATAGCTTTGAAGCTTGGTCTGGCCTCAGGGTTAACTTCCACAAAAGTACTCTCATCCCCATTGTCCTGACAACAGAGGAGGCACTAGAACATACCACAATGCTCAATTGCTCCACCGAGAATTTTCCCATTCAGTACCTGGGATTGCCACTTAGGCCCAAGAAACTCAAAAAGGCTGATTGGCTATCCATTATTGACCGAGTTGAGAACCGTCTAGCAGGTTGGAAAGGGAAAACCCTATCATTGGGAGGGAGAGTCATGCTAATTAATGCAGTCCTCTCAAATCTTCCAACCTATTATTTGTCCTTCTTTGAAATGTCGCGATTGGTAATTCAGAGAATCGACCGGACTCGAAAACGGTTTTTATGGAAAGGGGTAGACACGGATCGAGGCGGCTATCACCTTATCAGATGGGAGAAGGCATGCATGAAAAAGATTCATGGAGGACTAGGTATTATTGACCTTCGAGATATGAATCTTGCTCTACTGGGTAAATGGTGGTGGAAAGTTTTCCACCCTAATGGAGAAGGGTGGCAAGATTTTGTCCAGGGATATCTACATGGGAATGGAACGAGAAATTTGGACTTCAGGGTAGGCCCACATGTCTCCTGGTTCTGGAAAGGTATCGCTAAAACCTATGATCCCTTCATTAGCTGTGTGACATCAGTTATCGGTAACGGCAGGCTAACCAGATTCTGGTGGGACAAATGGTGTGGTGACCACACACTTAGAGCCATGTTCCCCGATCTATATGATCATGCGTCACAACCATACTGCACAGTGGCCGCAGCCTGGAAAAGAGGCGCCTGGAAATAAACCTTTAAGCAATCGCTCGATCCGGGCTCTCAGCTTAGGCTCATCGAACTTCAGTCCTACATCGCCAATGCTGGTATTAGCTGCTCTCAGGGGCCAGATAAGAAATCCTGGGGTCTGAAAAAGAACGTCACTTTCATCGTTCCCTCCATGTATAACCGCATTCACTTTAGGGGATGTACCCCAAAGTGGGCATGCGTCATTTGGAGGACGAAAGCCCTGCTGAAAATCAAAGCTTTCTTATGGCTGGTGCTGAACGATGCGCTTTTGACTAGAGAAAATCTTACTAAATGCCAACCGAATGTGGACTCTCGTTGCGTGTTCTGCCACGATACCCTAGAAACTAGAGACCACCTCTTCCTACAGTGCCATAGGAGCAAAGCGGTACTCGTTGAGGTACTCAGCGCCCTGGGGATGAATCAGTACCCTAGTGTGTACGAAGAACTTTGGGTAGGGCCAAAATTTGCTACTGAGAGAAGAACTATAAGAGAAGCATGGTATATCGCTATCGCCGCAACGACCGGGGTTCTTTGGCTAGATAGGAATAATTTTTATTTTCGCAGTACTTGTAATAATATTTCTGGTAATTTGACTCACATTATGCATTTTATTTTATTTTGTGCTAATATGACTGCAGCAGGTCCCAGAGAGAGGATAGCGAGCGTATTCCAGGTTGAGAATTTTGATGATGATGAAGTCGAGATTGGTCCGACAATCGACTGACAGCTAGCTTTGCCTTTACTATTGATAGATACCCACCGCCTCAGGGTTTGTTGGGGGGATATGATGTATTTTGTTTAGTCGCATGTATGTTGCGAACTTTCTGGTCTTCTTTTATCTCACCCCCCATGCTAAAGGTGGAGTTTATGTTCTTTTGTTATGATTGTAGGACTTTGTATTTGGCTCAGTACTTTGAGTTTGCTTTATTAATCCCTTATTAATGAAACAGGATGGCCATACTCCAGTTTTTCTTTAAAAATAAAAAAAAACTAAAGTAAAAGACCAAAGTAAAACATAACTGATTTATTAAGCAGCATAGGACAGAGTCAACTGACGAACATTTTTTCAAGACTAAATTTTAAAAAAACACTTATCAACTATAAGTGTTTGGTGTTTATGAAAAAACACCCCTCAACTCTAATGGTTGCAAGTGGGGTTAGAGTTCTGTTAGGATTTATGTCACGTACTTCTCACGTTATCCTAATCTTAATTCCTTCATGAAAAGACACCCCTTAGCTTTCATTTTTTCTTTTTTTTGAAAAAACACTCCTCAGCTTACTTTGTTTTTTGTTTTTTGAAAAAATGCCCATAAACTTTGAAAATCATACAAAAATAACTTAGCACATTATGAATAGAACTTAGCACGCTTAGAGCATCCACAGTCGTCTGAGGTATAATATACATATATGCATATTATACATTAGCAATTCGAGTGTTTGTTGCAGTCGTCAAAAGATAAAAAATGCATAATTTCGTCAAAAATGAGACGGGCGAAACATGATGTTTCGTCTGTCGATTTTTAATTTTAATTTTTGGAATTTTTTGGGAGTTTTTGGAAATTGTTTGAAGCATTTTTTTAATAAAAAAAATTTCACGTGGGTCCCACATGAGACGAAACATCATGTTTCATCCAATGGGATTTCCTTAATTAATAGCCTTAATTAAGTAATTAATTTATTAAACTTAATTAACTAACTAATTATTTAACTAAAATTCTAATTAAAATACTAATTAAAGTAATTAACTACTAATTAAGAAGTTAAGATTTGAAAGGAATTTTTTTTGTTCGTCCGATCATGTAAAAATTAATTAAATAATCCAGACGAAACATCACACTATAAAATGCATATTGCTATCTATATCTCATGCTATATTTGGTTTTTTACTCTAGCAAAAAATGGAAAAAATGGGAAGAAATGGGACAATAGCTAACGAGTGTGGATTCTACAGTAGGAATTTATGTATAAAATGCATTTTTAGCTAACGACTGTGAATGTTCTTAGGACATTCTGAATATTCACATCCTGAATACATACAATCTGAACAAAATCTAAATAAAACCAAATCAAAATATGAACAAAATGATACAAGAACAAAATCTCACATCCATGATACATTCCCACAGCACGATACATGACAAAATCCTGAATACATCAAACCTGAACAAAATAAGAACAAAATCTCACATTTACAGCATCATGATACATGAACAAAATATGACTAAATCTCACTTGCATACTATAAAACTGAATACTGAAACTTAAAAAAAGCCTAGCTACTTTCCACCAAAATGTGGCAAATTGTACCAAATTTCCAAGCACAAGCAGAATCATAACATGTATCAAGACTTATAACACCACATAACCAACATAAATATGATAATCACTGATATGGCTAAAAATGGGGTTAAATCGGAACCGTCCAAACCATGCAAGAATCTTGAAGCCGAGGGGTAAAACGGTAATTTCACCTACCAATGGGTCTGAAGCAGGTACTGGTTCTCCTCCTCAAAGACCCACTAACCCGCGAACGGATCCACCTCAACTGGGTGCGGGTTCAACCCGCAGCAAACCCATCCAGAAGGGATAGAATTAGGGTTTCTGATTAAATCCTAATCAACGGCCCTGATTCATATCTATCCCTTCACTGGAGATTAGGGATTACATTCCTTATCTAACCACAGGGGGATTACATTCCCAATCTAATCCCAGCGGCGCCTATAAATACCCCCCATCCATCTCCATTAAGAGGTAATCAATCCTTTGCCAGTTTTTGCGCTCTTTCATAATCACTTCTGATTACTGACATGAGCGTCGGAGGGTGTGTCGCCGGGAACAACCCCGGTGTCTCGCACTTTTGCAGGTGTACGGCGGGAGTCAGCGTCAAACTCCGGTGGAACAGGTAACAGGTTTGCTATTCAAAGTTTCCCAAGAATCCACAAATACTATCTGTTTGCCCCCACACCAGATTCAGCGGCAACAGATTGGCGCCGTCTGTGGGAAACTAACGAATAGCAGCCTCCCCTCTTCCCGTTGGTCAGATCTTCTCCAGCCATGCCTCCTAGGAAAGCCAGATCCAGAGGGTCCAACCGAGGACCCAACCCCGATCAGCAACAGGAAGTCCCCCCTCAACCCGCTCAACAGCAGGGGCAACTTCCGCCGCAAGCCGAGGACCCTCTCCAACAGGACCTGCCTCCTCCTCAGAATCAACAACCTCCTAAGGGTCCTAACCCGCAGAAACAACCTCTCCATCCGGACCACGTCTCCATCCACAATGCCTCTTCGGATTCGATGGCCTCCCACAATCCCCAAGATTCCGACCTTCGCAACACCGTCCTCAATCGGTAGAAGGATGAGGATCTTCACCGCCGTCTGGATGAAAAGCGGGCCCAAGAGGGAGCCTCCCGCCAACACCGTCTGGATGAGCGATCTCCTCGCCGCCGACAATACAGAAGGTCCCCTACCCGAAGGGGGCAGAGAGAATCCCCCGAGCATCACAGAAGAAGACCACACTTCCCTGCCGGTCGGCAACAGCCTAGGAACGATGAGGCACCCATCACCCGTGCCGAGTTCCAGCAATTCCAAGCAACCGTCCTACAAGCTCTCAATCTCCGTCCCAACACCAATGCTCCAAAGATCCCCTCTCCTCCTCCGGTCCGAAGTCCTCGCCGACGGTCCCCAACTCCTCCTCCAGCTCCTAGCAACTCCTGGCATATGCCAAGTCCTCGCCGCTCCAGGAGCTACCGTCGTCGTAGCCCCCACTCTCCCTCGTACGAAGACGAGTCTAGAGGCTCGGCTAATTACCGTCGAAGGGATGACGCCGTCTACCGCCATCTCCACGAAATAGAGAGGCGCTTGGGTCAGTTAGACCGAGAAGAAGAGCTTAGAGGAAGGACCCTTCGTCCTGGTCGACCTCCCTTTTCCCAAACCATAATGGATGCACCCGTACCAATCGGCTTCAAGCCTCCTCAATTCGAGACTTATTCCGGGGAGACTGACCCAGTCAATCACATCGAAAGCTTCAAGACCCTCATGCTCATCCATCAAGCTTCCGATGCTCTGCTTTGTAAAACCTTCCCCGCAACGCTCAAGGGCCCAGCTCGAGAATGGTACTCTCGCCTTGCCCCTTCCTCAATATTCTTCTTCGAACAATTTGAGACACTCTTCGTCACCCACTTCGTGAGTAGCCGCAGAACTGAGAAGACCAGCATTTCGCTACTCTTCCTCCACCAGAAGAAGGGTGAGAAGCTGAGAGACTATGTGAAAAGGTTCACAGCTGAAGCCAGGTCCATAGAATCCCTCGAACAGTCAGTCGCTGCAGCAGCATTTCAATCCAATGTCCTCAACTCCAGCCTCCGCTCCTCCCTCGCCAAGAAGCCCCCACAGAACTTCTCTGACCTCCTCCTCTGGACTGAAAAGTATATTCGGGCCGAAGAAGCTGAGCACCGCCCCAACTTGGAGGGGTCTTCCTCCAGGTCTAAGAGAAAGGGAACAGAAGAGGAGGGAGCCAAGAAGCTCCACAAGGATAATGGCGGCCAGTGCCGACCTCCCCCCAGATTCGAGAAATTTACTCCTCTCACCACCAATGTCTCCACCATTCTAATGGAAGTTGAGAAGGAGGGGGTCATACCTCCTGCTCCGAGGATGAACACCCCCGCCAAGAAGAGGGATAAAGAGAAGTGGTGCCGTTACCACCGGGACCATGGCCACAACACCAATGATTGTCGGGTCTTGAAGAATGAGATAGAAGCCCTTATTTAGAAGGGGCAGCTGACCAGGTTAGTGAGAAAGGACCGAGCCGACCTTCCTCCCCCTCCTCGGGGGGCTAATAAGCGTCCTGAACGCGATGAACTGCCAGACTTCGAAGAGGAGCGTGTCCTACACCTCATTCATAGGGGTCTAATGGGGGGCTCCTCAAACTCCTCTCGAAAGGTGTTCATTAGGGAAGTCAATTCGGTTCGCGCCACCCCTCCTCCTAAAGGCCTCAGAGTGCCCGTCACATTCTCAGACGAAGATCTTGAAGGTGTCCACACCCCCCATTGTGACGCACTCGTCATCAATCTCCATTTGGCGAACTTCAAAGTGGAGAGGATCCTAGTGGACAACGGCAGCTCCGTTAACATCCTCTTCCTCGCCACTTTTAAAGGCCTAAAGCTCTCCCGAGACAGACTCAAGCCCGCTGGCTACGTGCTCCATGGGTTAACGGGAGTGCTAGTGACTATTGAAGGGGTGATCATCCTCGATGTAACAGCTAGCAAAACTCCTACTACCCGAACGGAGTCGATGGACTTCTTGGTCGTAGATGTTCCTGCAGCTTACAATGTCATTCTGGGTCGGCCCGGCCTAGCTGCCCTTGAAGTCGTCCCTTCCGCCTATCACCTCAAGATGAAGTTCCCCACCCGGGCAGGAGTAGGGGAGGTAAAAGGCAACCAGAAAACGGCCCGCAAGTGCTACATGACCTCTACCCTCGGTCCAATCCTCTCCCTAGAAACTCTGGAAATCCCCAAGATGCTGTCCGACCAACGTCCGAGCCAGTGGATGAATTGGAGGAAGTGCTTTTCTCTGAGCAGGATCCAGCCCGAAAGTTCTTTGTTAGCAAGACCCTCCCATCCGCCCTATGCTCAGACATAGTCCAGTGCATCCGAAGGAACCGAGACCTCTTTGCTTGGTCAGTTGCAGACATGCCCGGAATTTCCGAAGAGCTCTTGGTCCACCACCTCAGCGTTGCTCCGGGGTCCAAACCGGTTCAACAGAAGAGGCGCAAGTTCGCCCCCGAGCGCCAGCTAGCTATAAAAGAGGAGGTGGACAAGCTCTTGAAGGCCCAGTTCATACAAGAGGTGAACTATCCCGAGTGGTTGTCGAATGTAGTAATGGTGAAGAAGTCCAATGGGACTTGGAGAATTTGTATCGATTTTACCGATCTCAACAAGGCTTGCCCCAAGGATCCCTTCCCTCTTCCGAGTATTGACACTCTGATTGACGCCACTTCGGGTCATGAACTCCTTAGCTTCATGGACGCCTTCTCAGGCTACAACCAGATCCGGATGTTCCCCCCAAATATCCCGAAGACCTCATTCGTGACCGACCAGGGCCTCTACTGCTACAGGGTTATGTCCTTCGGTTTGAAGAATGCAGGCGCAACATATCAACTCCTCGTCAACAAGATTTTCCAAGCTCAAATCGGCCAGAATATGGAGGTGTATGTTAACGACCTGCTTGTAAAAAGCATCCGAGGAGCCGATCATGTGACCGACCTACAGGAGGAGTTCGATGTTCTGAGAAAGCACAACATGAGACTCAACCCGAACAAGTGTGCGTTCGAAGTCTCGTCAGGAAAGTTTCTCGGCTTCATGGTCAGCCAACGAGGAATTGAAGCAAACCCTGAGAAAATCAAGGTCATATTAGACATGGCTCCTCCCAAGAATGTTAAGGAAGTTCAAAGGCTAACAGGCCGCCTAGCCGCCATAGGGCATTTTCTCTCGAAGTCCGAGGAGAAATGCCTCCCCTTCTTCAAGGCCCTCAGGGGGACTAAAGGTTTCGAATGGGGTCAGCAACAACAGGAGTCGTTCGACCAGCTCAAGGCTTACCTCGTCAACCCTCCTCTCCTTAGCAAACCCATTCCTGGTGAACCCCTCTACCTCTACCTGGCAGCCTCCGAACAGACCCTCAACGCCGTTTTAGTAAGGGAAGAAGACCGGGCTCAAAAGCCCATCTACTATGTGAGCAATGTACTTCGGGATGCCGAGCTCCGCTACCCGAGGATAGAAAAGATGGCTTACGCCCTGGTGATGGCCGCGAGAAAGCTTCGCCCGTATTTTTAGTCCCATTCGGTGGTCGTTCTTACCGACCAACCGCTGAAGCAAGTGCTCCACAAGCCGGAGACCTCCGGTCGTCTTATGAAGTGGTCTATCGAGCTGAGCCAGCATGATATAACTTATCAGCCTCGGACCGCGATCAAGGCTCAGGCCTTAGCAGAATTCATAGTTGAAAGTACCATCCCCGAGTTCAGCCAAGCAATGAAGGGACCACCTGTCCGGTCGGTTTATGTGGATGGCTCCTCTTGTAACGAGGGAAGCGGGGCTGGGGTCATTCTGGCAGGCCCAGATGACTTCATCCTCCAGTACTCCTTCCATATCAACTTCAAGGCCTCTAACAATGAAGCGGAATACGAGGCACTCATAGTCGACCTGGGAATGGCTCGCAATGCAGGGGCGTAACACCTCCGGATCTTTAGCGACTCTCAGCTAGTCGTAAATCAGGTCCTCGGCGAGTATGAAGCACGTGATGACCGAATGGTTAAGTACTTAGCCAAGGTCAGGAGCCTCATGGCACTATTTGAAGAAGCCTTCATCCAACAAATCCCCCGGGAAGAAAATGCCCAGGCCGATGTCCTCTCCAAGCTAGCCTCTTCCTCCCTCCAAGGTCTCGAGCAAACCGTCTTGATAGAGGTCCTCCTGAAGCCAAGTATAGAGGATGAAACTTTCAACTCTATGGAGTCGCTGCCTGTCCTGCTTGAAGATAACTGGATGAAACCCCTTGTCGAATTCTTAAGGGACGGGCTCCTCCCCGAAGATCCAAAGGAAGCTCGCCGAGTAAGAACCCGAGCAGAGCGATACACACTTATCGAAGGCGTCCTATACAAATGCTCCTTCACACAGGTAGACGGCAGGCCTTATTTGAGATGCCACTCCCCCAAACAGGCTGACTACGCACTGCAAGAACTTCACGAGGGTATCGGCGGGGCACATTCAGGGTCCAGATCTCTAGCCCGCAAAGTGTTGAATTACAGATATTTCTGGTCCACTCTCCTATGAGACATCGAACGACACGTTCGGCAATGTAGCTCTTGTCAGAAGTACTCCGACATCCGACACCTCCCACAAGCTCCACTCACTTCCCTATCAAGTCCTATCCCCTTCACAATGTGGGGAATGGATTTACTAGGGCCATTCCCACCCGCTCCTGGCCAGTTCAAATTCTTAGTCGTGGCAATCGACTACTTCTCAAAATGGATAGAGGTCGGGCCCTTGGCCACGATCATCGAAAACAAGGTAGTTCAGTTCTTTTGGAAAAGCGTAATCTGCCGATTTGGTGTCTCTAGGGTCCTCATAACAGACAACGGAACCCAGTTTACCGGGGCTGCCTTCCGAGCTCTATGTGAAGACCTCGCCATCCAACACCGATTCTCCTCCGTTTCCCATCCACAGTCAAATGGCCAAGTCGAGAATGCTAACAGACAGATCCTCTCCCGTATTAAGAAGAGGTTAGATAAATGTTCCAAAGGCTTATGGGTCGATCAGCTCCCCAACGTGCTGTGGAACTACCGCACCACAAAACAGACCCCCACGGGCAAGTTCCCATTCAACCTCACCTATGGGTCCGAAGCTATGATCCCCCTAGAAGTTGGTATACCCTCTCCTCGTCTAACGGCTTATGAAGAAGAACAAAATGCCAAAGAGCTCCGGGCAAATCTAGACTTAATTGACGAGATCTGTGAAAGAGCTGCCATTCGTCAACAAAGCTACCGGAGAAGGATCGAGTTGGCATACAATAAGAGAGTCCGTCCTACCGACCTCAAAGAAGGGGACTTGGTCCTCAAAAGTTAGCCATCTCTTTTCCTGATCAGAAGAGCAAACTGGCTCCAAATTGGGAGGGACCCTATAAGATCGTCAAAGAAGTTCGGCCCGGGACATACAGACTAGAAGACCTCGAAGGTAGAGAGATCCCCAGGACCTGGAATGCCGACCATCTTCTAAAATACCAAGAGAGAGCACCAACACCTCTCTAAGTATTTTGGGATGTCGAACCGTTCCTCTCCTATTACTTGTAATGTTTTTCTTTTATTTCTCTCTTGTAATAACGGCTAGTAACTTTAGAAGCGGCCGACCATTAGTCATCAATAAAGAAAGCTTTTTCATATTTTACTTGTAAAAATTGTTTACATCTCTCTGCTTTTACTCTTCACTCCAACGATGGTTCGGAGTCCAACACTTGGCTCGATTCTACTTCGCATGTTCGCTCTTAAGCGAGCTAGAAGTAGGTCGCCATTCGGAATTGCTCCCACAACCGTTGAACTACTCTAATGATGGTTCAGAGCAACACTTGGCTCGATTCTACTTCGCAAGTTCGCTCTTAAGCGAGCTAGAAGTAGGTCGCCATTCGGAATTACTCCCACAACCGTTGAACAACTCGAACGATGGTTCGGAGTCCAACACTTGGCTCGATTCTACTTCGCAAGTTCGCTCTTAAGCGAGCTAGAAGTAGGTCGTCATTCGGAATTGTTCCCACAACCGTTGAACTACTCTAACGATGGTTCGGAGTCCAATACTTGGCTCGATTCTACTTCGCAAGTTCGCTCTTAAGCGAGCTAGAAGTAGGTCGCCATTCGGAATTGCTCCCACAACCGTTGAACAACTCGAATGATGGTTCGGAGTCCAACACTTGGCTCGATTCTACTTCGCAAGTTCGCTCTTAAGCGAGCTAGAAGTAGGTCGCCATTCGGAATTGCTCCCACAACCGTTGAACTACTCGAACGATGGTTCGGAGTCCAACACTTGGCTCGATTCTACTTCGCAAGTTCGCTCTTAAGCGAGCTAGAAGTAGGTCGCCATTCGGAATTGCTCCCACAACCGTTGAACAACTCCAGCGATAGTCCCCAGTCCAATACTCGGCTCGGCCCTGCCTCGCAAGCTCGCCCTTAAGTGAGCAAGAAGAAAGGACTTCGGGAGCAACAGGCAGAAGCGGAGGCTACCCCTCCACCGCATAAGGCTCACTCATCTTACAAATTCATGAGGTTAAAGGACCGAAGCAGAGCTCGGCACCACTGGCCGAACGCTCATGACGCCGACCCCCAAACGAGCAGAAGACCAGCTTGGGGACCTCGGCACGATGAACACAGTCACAAACAAAACAACCACACAAAGCCACTGAAAATGCACAAGTCTAAGAAAGAAATATCATTAAGAGTAGGGACACAATACAAGGCAACTCTTCCTTACAATCAGATTACAAGGCGTTAAAAAGCAAAAATTACAATGCCGACTTGTTACACTTAGGCTAAATACAAAGGCCTCAAAAGCAAGATCTTCAACACCTCCTTGGCGCGGGGATGTTCCGCTTCAAGGACACTCGAGGGCGGCGACGTTTGCCTCCGGAACTCGACCCCAAGCCAGCGAATTGAGAAGTGTCTTCGGCGCTACTCCTAACAGTCGCTCCGACGGATGCTCTGCTCGATGAAATGGCAACCCCGCTTTGTGCATCCCCCGGACTAGGTTGGCCGATGGGCGAACGGGTCGCGAGCTCATAAAATGAAATGCCCCGCTCGCTCTCTGCACGAGTACACGAAGTGCTCCGAACATTGATCGGCCCCGAACGCGGTCTGAGGCGAGCCACCTCCGCCTCCAGCTCTGAGATCCGCTCCTTCAGAGAGTCATCTTTTACGTCGACCTCGAAGCGAGGAGGTATTGCGGAGCTCGGAACGCCAGAGCGACTGGCGATAAGACGGCGGAGATGAGTGACTTCGATGCTCTTGTCCACCGTGGCTCTCTTCAGCGCGTCGATCTCGGCCGTCAGTTCGTCACGTTCGGCCGTCAGTTTGGCCACCTCTGCTGTCAATCCCTCTCCCTCCGTCCGAAGCTCCGTCTCTACCGTTTGCAAGTGACGAATCTCAGAAAGCAGATCGTCCCTCTCTGCTGTTATTTTTGATAAAGTATGGCGGATGCACTTGAGTCGAAGGCCGTAGCTAAAGGTGGTAGATGAACCATCATCCTCTCCTAAGGGGGCCATCTCGGCGAGCCTGCTCTCCAGTCGCCGAATCTCGATGTCCCGCCGACCCAGGATGAGTTGCAGGTGGTTCCGCTCGCTTACGGCTCTGCGCAACCCCAGCTCGACTTCATAGAGCCGCTCTCGGCACCTCGTCAAGCACAGCCTCGTCGCCCCTAAGCCAACCTCGGGACGAGCGCTGTCCCCCGAGCAAGTAGGCTCGACGACTTGAGTCACCACCGCAAGCTGAAAAGAAGTCGAAGCAAACAACAAATTTTCAACACATAGCCGAACCCCTACACTTAGCCAAATTTTAAGAGTTTTTGAGAAAAGTTATGATAGAAAGACGCGAAGTCGAGCCCAAAAAGACGTTTTCATTCATTACACAAAAAAGCGGTGGCCAGTCCGCGATTATGCATTACATTTAAAAACTCAAAAAAGCAGAAGAAAAGAAAAAGCAAGCGAAGTCAGGGCGCGACCTCTTTCCCGGGACAGTGAGAGTGGGTAGGGGCAGACGTCCCGAAGGGGTCACCACCGCCAGCGGGGTGACCACAGACCCCTGGACCTCGGCGACGACCTCGACCTCAGTCTCGACTTCGTCTTCCCCTTCTTCTTCTTCTTCTTCTCCCTCCGACTCGGGGTCAAAACCTTCGACGTGGCTCGGGAATAATCTCCACCCTGAACAGTCCACCTCGGGGTACGTCTTCGACACCCGGGCGAGGGCCTCGGCATAGGCTTTGGCCATGTTCTTGGCAAAAAAGCCTTGCGCCTTCACCATGGTGGCGTCCTCGGCCTCCTTCACCGCGGCAGCCTTGGCCTCTGCCGCTTCGGCCAGTTGTTTGGCTGCCTCCTCCTTCTGGCGAAGAAGGTCGCTCTCCAGCTTCGCGACCTGACCCTCGAGGTACTCGACCCTCGTCGTCCTCCCTTCGAACTCGACCCTGAGCTTGTCGAGCTCGTTCCCCATCCGAGCCTTCTCCTTCCAAGCTTGGTCGGACTCCTGCTTCAGCTCCTTCTCCAGAGCCATCAACCTCTCCAAGAGGTGACCAATGTGGACGATGATCTGCGACAGGAGACGAGGTGTTCAAAGAGTTAGAGAAATTAGACATAAGAAAAACCAATGATTGTAAAAAATTCAACACTTACCGAGACTGCCGAGCGAGCAATCTCGATGACGTCATCGCCTTCCAGCCTGGCCTCCATGGCGGCCCGATCCTTCGGCGTCGCCAGGTGCTTGACCACCTGCATGCTCGCCAAAGAATTGCCGAGGAACCCGTCATGTTTCCGAACTTACCAGTCCGGAACATGAATCCTCTTGTGCTCCTCGGTCAGGAGCTCCTCGGCCACCACTGTCAGCGGGGGCGTCGCCATCTTGAGGGCTGCGGCGATGGCGAAGTCACCAACCTCGGTTGATGCCGAGGCACCTACTTCGCCAATGGCTAGGCTTCCCTGGGTCTCCACCTCCTCGACCACCTCCGTGACCCTCAGAGTCTTCGCGGTTGGCAACTTGGTGGCCACCCTCTTTCGCTTCTTCGGCGCCTTGCTGGCAAAACTAGCCCTCAAAGCCAACACAGCCTTGTCGTCCATCGCCTCTGCATTAAAAACGAAGTTTGTTAGCACAATACAAGTCATAAAAAGTGAAGTATGAAAAAGAAAGCATGGAAATGTAAGAGAAGCCGCGTACTGGGATCTACGCGGCAGAGCCGTCCCCTGAACAAGACATCCTCGGTCAGCTCCCGCCAATCATACTTCGGCCGATCGAGAAGTGTCCGAACTGCCTCTTCATCTTCGGGGCAAAGCTTAGGCAGCGCCTTCACCCTCTTTGGCACCTCTTCCACCCAACTAGAGGGGATAGGCCAGGCCTGCGCACTCCGCACTATCAAGTACTTTTCATGCCAGTGCTTTATGGAGTCGGGGCATATAACGAGCCTACCGCCATGCCTCGGAGCCAAGTAATACTGGAACTCCGACCGGTTCGCTTGATGAAGTCGGTAGATCGTCCGAAGTACACTTAGCTCTGACTCAATCCCTGCGGCTTGGCAGTGAAGCACGAAACCATTTATGACTCTCCATGCGTTCGGCATAAGTTGGATGGGGCTGACCCCAAACCACCTCAGAACGAGGATTTCGAACGGATGGAGAGGTAGCCGAGCCCCGGCGATAAAGGCATCAACCGGCCAGCAACACATAGTCACTGGCAGCGGCGAGTTGGCCCTAACCCCAGGGCCCGGCAGCATAAGTTCGTACTCCTCCGGAATGTGGAAACCATCCTGGATCACTGCCAAGTCTTCTTCGCGGAGGATCAACACCGTCTCATCCGCCTCGGTCGTCTCCCTCGCCTCGTTCTCATCAAAAGTCCTCCCCCTCCCGTGAACAATGCGCTCGGCATGTTCCTCTGGAAGTTCTCGAACTCTGTGAAGCCCCGTCAGTGGCCCCGGCAACCTGCCAAACGACCCCATGCGCTTCGGATCCTCCACGATCGTATCTCGGCCAAACACATTCTTACCCTTATCTGGGCAACTCGGAGTGCAGGCTTCGGCAACTTCAAGGGAGGGCTCGGACCAAGAAGAAGACGACTCAAAAACAGAGGGAAGAGACATATTGATACTTGGAAAGAAACTAAGTATAAATTACCTTAAAGATATGCTGTCGGAAACTTCGCCGGAAAACAGACGACGATCACCTGAAGCTCTCGCTAAATACGAGTCACTGCCTGAGTAAAAAAGTGGAGAAGTGAAAAATGAGAGGGGGTGAGGTTTTATAGAGCGAGGCACGCAAAACGAGGTTAATGGGCCCAGACTGCCAGCCCATTTACGCAAAACGACAAAAGCAATTTAAACCGTCGCCTTGTTTGCCATGCCAAGCCGTACATCGCATTAATTACTGTCCCATCTGACAGAAGCTCAGAGGTCATTGCATTAAATAAGCATCTCATCTGTCAGAGCTGTCAGAAGTTCAGAAGCCATCACATTTAATGGCTGCCACATCAGCCAGGAGTGCAGAAGCCACCAACTCCGCAGGGCGTGCTCCGTAAGAAACGACAAGTCAAGGAGTTCGGCACCAGCTGCCGAGCGTTCTTGACACCGACCATGTTACATGAAAAGTTGGACCTCGGCACCAGCTGCCGAGCGTTCTTGACACCGACCATGTTACATGGAAAGTTGGACCTCGGCACCAGCTGCCGAGCATTCTTGATACCGACCATGTTACATGAAAAGTTGGTCCTCGGCACCAGCTGCCGAGCATTCTTGACACCGACCATGTTACATGGAAAGTTGGACCTCGGTACCAGCTGCCGAGTGTTCTTGACACCGACCATGTTACATGGAAAGTTGGACTTCGGTACCAGCTGCCGAGCGTTCTTGACACCGACCATGTTACATGAAAAGTTGGACTTTGGTACCAGCTGCCGAGCGTTCTTGACACCGACCATGTTACATGAAAAGTTGGTCCTCGGCACCAGCTGCCGAGCGTTCTTGACACCGACCATGTTACATGGAAAGTTGGACCTCGGCACCAGCTGCCGAGCATTCTTGACACCGACCATGTTACATGGAAAGTTGGACTTTGGCACCAGCTGCCGAGCATTCTTGACACCGACCATGTTACATGGAAAGTTGAACCTCGGCACCAGCTGCCGAGCGTTCTTGACACCAACCATGTTACATGGAAAGTTGGACCTCGGCACCAGCTGCCGAGCATTCTTGATACCGACCATGTTACATGGAAAGTTGGACTTTGGCACCAGATGCCGACCGTTCTTGACACCGACCATGTTACATGGAAAGTTGGACTTCGGCACCAGCTGCCGAGCGTTCTTGACACCGACCATGTTACATGGAAGTTGGACTTCGGCACCAGCTGCCGAGCGTTCTTGACACCGACCCTGTTACATGGAAAGTTAGACTTTGGCACCAGCTGCCGAGAGTTCTCGACACCGACCATGTTACATGGAAAAAGCTACCTCGGACCTCGCCGAACTCCCTCTCTGCACTCACAACCTGGCCGAGGTGCCTCTGCTCTTCGGCAGAAGGCGCAGAACCACCCATGGACTTCGGCCTCCTTGGCAGCGAGCGCTCGAAGGGGTCGGCGGTGTGATACAAGCATGTAGGCCACACAACGAAGGAAAACAACTGAGTCATTCGTCAAAAAATTGCGAAAAAACAATTAGAAATTTGGGAAAGTTAAGGAAAACTCTTGGAAGATAATTATGAAGTTGGGGAAACATGTTCTAATCCCTAAGCGAGTGATTATCGCTAAGGACAAACTATTAAGACCCCCGAACAACGGATCGACACTCCGCAAAGTTAGACAAATATTCCTGCAAAAACACCACATGACCAGAAGAACTCAGAGCGCAACCAACTTGAAAAATCACCGTACTACCTCCTTCAAAGATTCAAAACCTTCCATTTGGACTCCGATACAACTCCACTAGCCATTAAAACAATAAAACTACTTCCCAAAGGCTGATCAAACTCAGTCTTCGGGAGTGGGGGGCTCGTGATATGGCTAAAAATGGGGTTAAATCGGAACCATCCAAACCAGGCACGAATCTTGAAGCCCAGGGGTAAAACTGTAATTTCATCTACCAATGGGTCTGAAGCGGGTACTGGTTCTCCTCCTCAAAGACCCACTAACCCGCGAATGGATCCACCTCAACTAGGTGCGGATTTCAACCCGCAGCAAATCCGGTCCAGAAGGGATAGAATTAGGCTTTCTGATTAAATCCTAATCAACGGCCCTGATTCATATCTATCCCTTCACTAGGGATTAGGGATTACATTCCTTATCTAACCACAGGAGGATTACATTCCTAATCTAATCCCAGCGGCGCCTATAAATACCCCCCATCCATCTCCATTAAGACGTAATCAATCCTTTGCCAGTTTTTGCGCTCTTTCATAATCACTTCTGATTACTGACTTGAGTTTCAGAGGGTGCGTCGTCGGGAACAACCCCGGTGTCTCGCACTTTTTGCAGGTGTACGGCGGGAGTCAGCGTCAAACTCCGACGGAACAGGTAACAGGTTTGCTATTCAAAGTTTCCTAAGAATCCACAAATACTATCTATTTGCCCCCACACCAGATTCAGCGGCAACAATCACCACATTCAAATTCTTCATAAAAACCTATCCCAAAATGAAGTAGTCTCTGACATGCATCCAAAATAAAACATGTCCATATCTTCTGAGGTGCTTCTTCATATACAAAGTCTTATTTTTACCATACAAAAGTGAATATTGTTGCTTTGTTGGTTGGATACAAAAGCAATACACTCCCACCAAAAAAGAATCTCAAAAGAAACCCTAGATTTGAGTTCGGTTGGGGGCGGTGGCTAGGCCTCGTCGCCGCCGCCCCGACGCGATGGTCCCTGTCGTCCCTCCTTCCCATTGATCTCCTCCCCATTGCGCTCCCCGATTTCGTCTCCCGTACCCTCCCGATCCCCCCATATCTTTCAGAGATCTGTTGCCCTAGATCTGAGGTCGTCTCCATCTTCGCCATCCCCAGATATGTTGGAGATGGCAAGCCCTATGGTGGGGAGCTCGCGACGACGACGTGCCCCATATCCGCCACTGCTTTTTCGGATCTGATAAATGGCGGGCGGGGTGTCAGAATTCGTAAGGCACGCCTTTGATCTCGACACCGCCACCGATCAGCCATCTTCGTCATCGCCAGTCTCTTCTTCGGCAACCGGGTTTCTTCGACACCACTCACCCGCCATCGTCCTTCCCCCTCTTCGGCGCCGGAATCGGCACATCACCGCCGCCACCATGTCCAAGTCCTTGGTGCCAATCATGGCGATCTACCGCTATGATTTGGATTTCGAGGGTTGGTTGAGTGTGCGAAGAAGTAGGGGTTTGGGATGAAGGCAGAGCCGAAGAAAGAGGATGGTTCTCATGCTCCGTTATGTATATGGTAGATGGGAATATGGTAAATATGTATGGGGATTTAATTAAATGAATGAGTTGGACTTTGGTTGCTACCATGTGCTTTGGCAGCACATGGTTACGTGGGTGATAGGGGCCCACACAAAAATGGAGCAGGGGATCTGTTTGGCTGGGTGTGCTGACATCAGCAGAGGGGTCCACCCGAGGTAGGATGGGAGTTTCCATGCTGACGTCATGTGCACAGGAAGAGGGGCAGATGTGAATAGAATAGTCTCATATCGAGAATACAATAGATTAAAATAATAATAAATAATATAGCCTATGATCAAGAGTCACAAATCCAGTTAACCACCTTTTAAAAGGCAGCCTGTGGTGGGCAGTTGTACTATACTATAAATAATTTGTTTGATAAATTGTATAAATTGTCTGGGCTGGGACAGGGGCATTACACAAAATCCTGCATGTGGGGCTTGGGCCCAAAGAAGGGGTCCCCCCAGCGATGAGATGGCAGGATTCGGCGAGAGATAAAATCCCGCCTGACTAGCTTCATATGAGTGTGCACGTACCGTGGAGGCAGTGTACGAAGCTAAATTGATGTACATATAATTTTGCTGGGCCGAGCTTTGTGTTTGGGCCCAATATGAGGTCCAATACAATATTAGAGGAGTAGGTTTGTCCTCTTCGATAGTGTGTATGACTATCGGTTTATCGGCCCACCCTTCAGCGTTGTTGGAGGGATCTGTTGTTTGTACGAGTCATGTTGCTTCATGTTTTATTTCATATTTGTAGTTTGTATATTTTGTTAATTTCTGATTAATGAAACAGGGTGACCATATTCCACATTTTCCTTCAAAAAAAGTGACATAGTACTCAGAACATACAATAGTGCAACTCTAAGTTATAGCATCTCAGCACTTCCAAAGGTCAGTAGCAAGTACTCCATATTCTTTCAGCCCACAAAATAACACCACTTCAACCTGAATTTCAAGCAAATTGATCATGTCTTAGAAAACACAATACACAATTTGACAACATCTCCGTATCATGTTTCATATCATACATTATCTTATAACATACACACGTCTCAAAATATGGGTTTAAAAGATTCCAAGATGAATTATCTTTATGCATGCATAAATATAATATAAATCGCTTTAAAATCACCTATAGTTGTTCATTAAGCTAACTTCATAAACTAAGTAACACATTTTGTAATACTAAACTCAATCAAATTGGTAACTAATGGAAGATAATCAATTCAAAAATCATGTCAATTAAGTGCTCCATCATGAATAATCACATATATAGTTAGTTCTCCAACATATTCCTCTAAACTAATCCATGTACTCAATCACAATATGTGCTTCAATGAATGATCAAACCACATTCAAACGCTAACCTCACAAGTCACACACTCATATTCAGAAAGCAATTCTGAACCCCACTTTTGTTGTCCCCTACACAACTGTGGAGGTAAGCCATAATGGAAGTATGAAACCCCATTAAAAACCCTAACCTCCAATGATCTCCCCCACCTCCATCATCCCTCATGTCCGTACTCTTAAAAAATTTCAAAAAGATTTCTTTTTTGTCCCCCCTCCCATTACGTAGTCCACGAACATTACGTAGTCCACCAACAATCATTGAGATAAGCAAAATACCGGAGTTCGTCACTTTAATCAATCCATATTCATTAACATTCTTCTATCATCCTATAGACAGTTTAGCGGATTAATACTATTTGCTAGAAGTTAATATTTTCATATAATATTATATATACAGACATGTGTTGTAGATGGGAAAGAAAATATGAAATTTGATTTAAATATCAGCTTGTGTTTTATAATTCATTGCGAAAAAAAGTACTGGTTTTTTTTGGAAAAAAGACAATCCAAAACATGCTAAGCACAATTTAATATAAAAATTCCTACACCTGCAAGATCAATTTAGAATAAAATTTCCTGAACAAAATAAAAGAAATACATTAATATTGTTGAGTGTTTTTGTAAATTTATTGAATAGTAGAAAAACAATTGAGATGAACTGAATGCTAAAGATGAAATAGATTGCATGAACCTGATTCCCTATATGATTATACATGTAATGGGAGAGTCAGAAAATATACGTAGTAAGAACTGTTGTGATTCAATATTGCTACAAAATTCATCTATTTACAATGTATATATTTAATAAAGATAATTAGAAATAACTCACGAAAACATGAAAAATTATAAAATAAAAAAATAAAAAGAAGAATTAAGGATATCGAAGTTGACGTGCGTTATAATCTTCAAGAAGGCTCCAATATATCTACAAAATATTGCTCATGGAAGTTCTGGAAGAACTCGACTAATTTTCAGCTGCTTGTTCTTGTCTCCTTTTGTTGATTTTGCAAAGGTTAAATAGTGCATTAATGACCTATGACAAATAAATAAACAAAAAGATATATTAGTTGTTTGGCAATTAAGGGCATATGACAAATCTAATCATGGAATCATTGGATTTCAGTAATATAATCTAGAACAAATCAGAGCAAAACATCGAACTTAATTATTGAAACTTGAACTAGGCAGTTAAAATCGGTTTTTGGAACTAATCGGTCTAGAAGCAATTAGTGATTAATCGGTTAATCGGAAAATAATCAGGGATTAAATCGGAAAAATTGTTTTATATATATATATATATATATATATATATATATATATATATATATATATATATATATATATATCCTCATTATATAGCAATCCTAAATCCTAACATAAAACTATTATGAGATTATCAAATAGGAATATATAGTTATAGAGAAAAATAAGAAAGTACTTGGTTTGAGTTGAGATTGGATTCTGGATGTGGGTCGGGTCGGGTTTACTAGTTGGTTCTATCAACCAAAAACAATCGGGGAGGAGTAGCACGAGCAGCAAGAGGAGGTGCAGCCGATGTGGGCCGGGTCAAATATGATACGTCGGGTTGAGTTCGGGTTTGCTCGAGGAAGAAGAAGTGAATCAATTTGGGCTTGGATTTGGGTAACTGGGTTTGCACGAGAAAGAAGAAGAGAGCAGTGACATGTCTGGTTTGGGTTTGCGTGAGGACCAAAAGGGGCTTGGATTTTGGATCGGATTGAGCCTAAATAATGCAAACGAATATTAAAATTAGAGGATATTTAATCAATTAATCGGCCACTTAAAATTGGCCGATTAACCACTAATCGGCCGATTATACCCGATTAAATCGCTAACTATTTGTTGCTACTGATTTTTGGTGTGGGAGCAAACAGACGAATTTGTGGATTCTTGAAGGAAACAAGTAAGCAAACCTGTTGACTTTCACCTGCGTGTTGATTGGTTTCTCGCCGCTGCCTTGGACCTGCATAAAGTTTGATACACCGGGATGGATCCCGGTGACGAACCTTCTGACGCTCTTGTCAGTAACCAGAAAGATTATGAAAGAACTTCAAGTAGAAAAAGATTGATTACCTTGTTATGGTAGGGTGGAGGGGTATTTATAGTTGCCTTTAGAGATAGTTTAGAGATAATAATTTATCTCTATGTCCCGGTGTTTCTGGATAAGATGTATAGAGTTTAAACTCATTTCGTGATAAGAGAGACTGTTTAAACTGCCTCTTAGAGATAATTACGAATTCGAATTACTCTTTAAATATCTGAATTAGTTTGTACAGGGTTGTTTACCTGTACCCAATAAACAGATCCGTTTATGGGTTATTGGGCTTTGAAGAAAGGCCCAGTTCCCATTTCATACCCGTTTCTCGGTGAAAATACTATTTTACCCCTGAGAGCTTTAAGATTCATGCCCGATTTGAATGATCCCAATTTAATCCCATTTTTAGCCATATCACGATCCCCCTACTCCCGAAGACTGAGTTTAACAGCCTTTGAGGAGTAGTTTTACTGTTCTAATGGCGTATGGGATCATATCGAAGTTCTTGAGGGAGGTTGGATCTTGCTCAACATCTAACGATGCTTTTTCTGAGCTTGCAGAGTGCCCAAGATTATTCTCGGAATTTTCTGGTTTTTTTCTAATTTTTTAATTATTTTCGAATTTTTTATTCAAATTTGGGAAGTGATGATCTATTTTCAAAAAGTATTAATTAATCATTCTAATTAATAATTATTTATCTAGAAGCTCAAAAATATTTCCCTAGATTTATTTAAAAAATAGAATTTTTAATTAATTTTCTTGAATTTTTGATCATTTTTCGCAATTTTTATATAATTAATTCGAATTATAATTAAAATAAAATAATTAATCATACGAATATCGACGTAGCGCAATTTGGAGCATCGATCATGTTATCGACATAAATTTCCAAGTGATCAGATGGTGGATCTGTCGCTTGGAGACGTGGCGCAATCTGGATGCTCTGATCTCGTACACGCATCGGGAGGTAAGCGCTTTCGCCAATATGCAGCTCGGTAGCTCGGTAGCTTGGATCGTAAATCCGAGCTGTGTGGCACGATCTGGACGGTTGATCAAGATCAGGTGCGCATTTTTAGGCGACAGTTTTCACCAATTTGCAGCTCGGATCGTAATTCCAAGCTATGTGGCACGATTTGGGCGGCTGATCAAGATCTGGACGAATTGTGAGGCAACAGCTTTTGCCAATTCGCAACTCAGTAGTTCGATAGCTCGAATCGTAATTCCGAGCTACGTGGCACGATCTGGGCCCCTTGATGAAGATCTGGCACGAATTGTGAGGCAAAAGTTTTTGCCAATTCGCAGCTCGGTGGCTCGGTGGCTCGGACCGTAATTCCGATCTACGTGGCACGATCTGGGGCTCTTGATGAAGATCTAGCACGAATTGTGAGGCGACAGTTTTTGGCAATTCACAGCTCGGTAGCTCAGTAGCTCGGATCGTAATTCCGAGCTATGTGGCATAGTCTAGGCCCCTTGATGAAGATCTGGCACGAATTGTGAGGTAATAGTTTTCGGCAATTCGCAGCTCGGTAGCTCGGATCGTAATTCCGAGCTACGTGGCACGATCTGGTCCTCTTGATGAAGATATAGCACGAATTGTGAGGCGACAGTTTTTGCCAATTCGTAGCTCGATAGCTCGGTAGCTCGGATCATAATTCTGAGCTACATGGCACGATCTGGGCCCCTTGAAGATCGGGCACGAATTATGAGGTGATAGTTTTTGCCAATTCGCTGCTCGGTAGCTTGGTAGCTCGGATCATAATTCCGAGGTACGTGGCACGTTCTGGGCCTCTTGATGAAGATCTGGCGCGAATTGTGAGGTGATAGTTTTCACCAATTCGCAGCTCCGTAGCTCGGTAGCTCGAATCGTAATCCCGAGCTACGTTGCACAATCTGGGCCCCATGATGAAGATCTGGCGTGAATCGTGAGGTGATAGTTTTTGCCTTTACAAATTCTGTCGTTTAGCCTTCTAATGGGCCTCCTTGGGGGTCGTAGGGGGCCAAAGCATTCGAAAGCCCAAGCGACGCTCCCTTTTTTACTATAAGTCTCCCCCCCCCCCCCTCACTACTCTCTCATTCTTCACTTTTCACTATGAGAATTAGACTTTGCTCATGGGTGGCTCTACTAGCGGTAGCGGCCAAGCTCTCAATTCTCCGACAAACTATTCCGACCGTACCTGTCACATCAAGGTAAATATATTTTTTATTTTATATATTTTTCAAGATGTCTAGAGTGTCATCAGGGAGTGAGACCTCCACCTCGGGACCAAGGGATTGATCGGCCGTTGGTAGTTCCATCTGCGGTGGACAAGGGGAAGGAGGTTACTGGGTCGGTGATCGTGGAGACGATAGTGGATAATGTGAGGAGAGCGGGTGAGTTAGGTAGACTTTCGTCCACGCTATCCAGCCTCGGGAAGGTTAGGGATTATTCTGCCGACCTTCTGTCCAAGACGGTATACGGGAGGTCGGCTTCATACGAGAAGAATAAGCCGAGGGAGCACTCCGAAGTTGATGACATCCCCTCGGTTCTTATGAAGAAGGACCCGCAACGTATCAGGAGGAGCTTCATGATACCGTCGGAGTTCACCCTCCTCCTCCCCAGTCCAGGGTTTCGAGCGTGTTCGACGACCTTGCCCGACACATGCATCTTTCCGTATGACGCGCTCAATACCGGTCTCCGCTTTCCACTACCGCCCTTTGTGACTGAGGTACTACAGTGGTATGGATTGAGTCCGATCCAATTCATGTCGAACATGTAGCAGCATGTCATCGGCTTTATTCTCCAATGCCAGTCAGTGGGGACCGAACCTCAGCTCGTTTGCTCCGAAGCCTATATCGGATCAACCGTATGAGCAAAATGGAGTACCGGTACTACTTGTCGTCGCGGTGGGGCGTCAAACTAATCAAGAACCCAGACTCCATCAAATCTTGGAAAGAGAAGTACTTTCTGATTCGAGGTGTCAAGCTGTGGGGCTTCCCGACGAGGTGGAGGGAAGATGTTCCGAGGTGGGCGAAGGTCGAACCTGTGTTGACTCCAGAGGAGGATGAGGTCATGTCAAAGCTCCTCAGTCTCCGACAGAGGAGGATGAAGTCGTGTCAAAGCTCCTCAGTCTCCGACCTTGAGTTGAAAGGATATGACCGAGGAGGTTCTCTTCGGGGGGGGGGGGGGGGGGGGGGGGGGGGGGGGGGGGGGTCTCATTCCGATCGACCCCAGTATGCTTCAAATATTTTTCTTTTTATATTTATTTCTAATATTGTTTTCTTCTCGCGCTAAGTTTTCTTTTGCTTTCGTTCCCCAGAGGCCCCGAACATAGATTTCCGAGCTATGCAGCTTGACCAAGGTGTAGGCAATGGGAAAGGCATCGATAACAAGAAAAGGAAGAGAACGACAGCGGAACCCTCGTCTGGCCGAGCTACTAAGGGACCAACGGCGGGGGCCCCAACAATGGTCTTGGCATCCCCTTCTCCGTCTGCTCCCTCTGCTACTCTCCCCCGTCCGCCCCTTCCGACCCCTCTACCGAGGCCTTCTCTATTGGGGTTGCACAAGCGCTCGAGGTGCCCCCTCTTACCACCGAAGCCGAAGCGATTCTTACCGAGCAGCACAAGGGGCTCTTCATCCCCGACTGGCAGGTAATGAAACATGACGGCTTCCTCGGGGATTTCGTCATGAGCATGCAAGCACACTGCCACTTGCCGACCCCGAAAGATCGAGCGTCGTTGAAGGCGGGGACGGTGGGCGATGATGCCCTCGAGATTTCTAGGGCAACGATGTCGGTGAGTAACTTTGTTGGGTTCTCAAAATTTCCAAGTGTCTTGCGTCAAACCTTAGCCTCTTTTTTTCAGTTCACGTGTCACTTCAACCACCTCTTAGAGTAATTCGCCGAGCAGGAGAAGGAGCTCAAGGCGACGAGCGATAAGGATCGGATGGAGAGGGCCAAGGCTGTGAAGATGTATGAGGCAGACCGGCATCTGTCGGAGTCTCAGGCTACTCAGATCAGCCTCCTTGAGTCGGCCTTGGCGAAGGAAAATGAATGGATTGCCGTCGAGGCTACAAGGGCTGGCAAGGAGAAAGAGAGGGCCGATCAAGAGAAGGAGAAGGCTCTGAAGGCTACCGAGGATGGGGTGAGGGAGAGGGAGGCAGCGGTCGCAGCAGCTGCGGAGGCAATCAGGGCCCAGTTGAAGGCGCATATGCACGCGAACATGGAGCAGTCTTACGCCAGAGCCCTAAAGCATGTGGAGGCTCGTCTCCCCGGTTTCGACATCTCGGGGTATAGCCTATATGCCCCTCTCGAAGGCGAGTATGCCCCTCCTGAGGGTGAGGTTGTTGAGGGGATAGAGGGAGCCAGAGAAGAAGATGAAGGGGAGGAAGAAGAAGAAGAAGAAGATGAGGAGAACGGCTTGGCAAACCCTGAGTCAGTGATTGTGGAGGTGCCGAAGACGACTGAGGAGCAGCGCCCCAAAGTGGCTCTTTGACTCTTTGTCTGCACTCGTTCTCTTTCTCTTTGTTTTTGTACTGCCTTATAGAGGACTGGCCACCGCTCTTGTATCTTCTTTTTTGTCAATGAAATGAAGTTTTTGGACTCAACGTTGCACTGTGAGGCTCAAAGAAGATTAGAACTATCTTGTAGCGTTGTTCGAAACCTGAGCGTTTAACATTGTAATTTTTTTTATTGGTTTCCCCAAGGTAGCGAAGTATCAGCTCTCCGCCATAAGTTAGGTGTTACAGAGTTAGGCCTCACTCGATCTCGGGAGATGCTTTATAAAGCAGAGCGGGAGTTAGGCCATGTGAGGTTGACCTTGGCTCGCCGAGATGTTGAGATAAGGCGTCTCGAAAAGAGAATTCAGGAGGTATCTCTCTACGGCGAGGAGTCTTGTCCTTCAATGGCTGCCCACGAAGGTCTGAGGCTTAATTTTCTTTGTCACTCTCTATTCGAGGCGAGATCCGAGAGGGACAAATTGAAGAACGTGGTGCTTGAAAAAAGTCTAGAGGCGGCGCTGATTGCCTCGCTTAAAGATCAGAGTAACGGACAACTCACTTAAAGAGCGGGTTGTCGAGCTAGAGGCGGAGAACCTTCGTCTGCGATGACTTTCAGAGGGGAGCAACGTTAGAAGCACTTCGTGTCCTCGAGTTGAGTACGCCCAAGGAAGATCGTTCCACGAGTTAGCAATTTGTTCCCCCCCCCCCTTTGCAAAACCCTGGGGATGCACAGAGTGTAGTGGTCGGCTCTTCGAGCGGGGCATCTGTTGGGGCGACGGTGAGACTCTTGGGTTTTGGTGACATGACTCAGCTTGCTGACTTAGAGACTTCTGCAGAAGCGAGGCGAGAGAACTATGGCGCTAGCGTCCCCGAGTGTCACTTAATAGAAGCATCCCACTCCCCTGAAAGGGCTAAAGTAAAATTTTGTAGTCTCTTGTATGAATTTTTGGTCTAGAATTAGACTTGTAACTCAAATTTTGATGAAATAATATACCCATTTTTCGAGCTTCTTGTGAGAATTTGTGTTTTGCTAATGTTCGTGAGGGTACCAACAGTCGTAGGAGCAATTCCGAATGGCGAGTTCGCAAGTAGCTAAAACGGCATCGAACCAAGTGTTGGACTCCGAACTTGTCGTTAAGAGAATATCAACAGTTATAGGAGCAATTCCGAAAGGTGAGCTACTTTGTACTTGCTCGTTTGCAAGTAACAAAAGCGGCATCGAACCAAGTGTTGGACTCCGAACTTGTCGTTTTGAGAGTATCAACAGTTGTAGGAGCAATTCCGAATGGTGAGCTACTTTGTACTCGCTCGTTCGCAAGTAGCAAAAGCGAAACCAAGTGTTTGACTCCGAACTTGTCATTTAGAAAGTATCAATAGTTGTAGGAGCAATTCCAAATGGTAAGCTATATTGTACTCGCTCGTTTGCAAGTAGAAAAAGCGGATCGAACCAAGTGTTGGGCTCCGAACCTGTCGTTTAAGAAAGTTTGTGCTCGGTAAAAGAACATTAAGACAATAGTTTTTTTTTCTGAGAGAAAGAACTGCTTTTTATTAAAAATAACTGCTAAGTGGCTACTTCTGAGTTGCGAGCCATTATTACATTTGCAAAAACGAATTAAATAAGAAAGAAAGGCTTAGAAACACTCTTAGAGCTAGAAGTTTCTTGGAGCGGCGTTCAAACACCCTCTTGGTACTTCAATAAGTGCTCCACATTCCATGTTCTCGGCATCTTCTTGCCCCCCGGATCTTCAAGTTGATAGGAGCCAAGTCAGACAACTTTGGAGATCCTGTATGGTCCTTCCTAATTAGGTGCTAGCTTGCCTTTCTTTCTTGGAAAAGAAATTGACAACTTTCTGAGCACTAAATCTTCTTCTTTGAGATTAGTAACCTGGATCTCATCGATGAGATCCAGGTTACCGCGAAGCTCGTTCGCGTTTTGCTCTTCGTTGTAGGCGATCAAGTGGGGGGAAGGTAGACCGACCTCTAGTGGGATAACGGATTCGGAGCCGTAAGTGAGGTTGAAGGGAGATACTCCCGTAGGGGTCCTCTTAGTGGTGTGATAGATCCAAAGCACATTAGGGAGCTGCTCTTCCCATAAACCCTTAGCAGACTTGTTCAGCCTCTTTTTCAGGCCGGAGAGAATTTGCCGATTAGCGTTCTCTGCCCTGATCGTTGGACTGCGGGTGGGAGATCGAGAAGAATCGTTGCTGAATGCCCAGGTCTGCACAAAAAGTGCGAAAGGTTGCCCCCGTGAACTGAGTCCCATTATCCATCACCAAGATTCGAGGCACACCGAATCTGCAGACAACGTTTTTCCAAAAGAAACGTTGCACTGTATTCTCTGTGATTGTCGCTAGGGGCTTGGCTTCGATCCATTTAGAGAAATAGTTCATTGCCACAACAAGGAACTTTAACTGACCCGGCGCTAGAGGGAAAGGCCCGAGCAGGTCTGTTCCCCACATTGCAAAAGGGGTTGGACTAGAGAGAGAGGAGAGTTGTGTTGGGCAATCTAGTCGATCTAAATAAATAGATAAACTAGACACAAATTAAAAACCCCGCAAGTGTACGAATCGTTTATAGAAGCGTAGCAATAGCAAGGGTCGATCCCACAGAGATTGTAGAAGTTAACTTACTAATCAATAAAAAGAGTGAGAATGACAAAGAGTTGTTCTAAAGGTCTAAAAGAAATGACAAGATTTAAACTAAATTAAGAAATGCTGAATCACAAATATTTATTATGTAGTTGGGTTTAGATCTCCACCAATAGTCAATAATGCTAAGTCACCTTCTGAACTACTTCTTATTGCTCATGTTTGTTCTCTTCAAGGGCATGGTATCTACTCCTTAAAGTAATGTTTTCCTAAGCCAAGAATTAGGCATGGTATCTACTCTAATTCGTTTCTTTCATTAAGTATTCAGCATGGTATCTACTAAGTTGCACTTAAAGAAAACATAAGAACAGTGGAAACGAACAAACACTCAAGGTCCTAAAAATTGGTATCAGATCTAGATCCCTCAAGTTGATTAAACCAAGAACCCCTAAGGACTCCTGTGTTACTAGTTATGAGCACGAGATACGGGTCGTCTCAATATGCTCATATAACAGCTTCAGATCTACACTGCACAACTTGATAATCTTAAGTTCTGTATGTCAGTCGACTGGCTGTCACTTCAGTCGACTGCCCCTAGAACATCTGAACAAGTTTGATTCATGCAAATTTTTATTCTTTTAATCAGGTTTAATCAATAAGTAAAAGAGTAACATTCAGAAGAACTTAGTACTACATAACTACGGCTTCAATCTACCCAACTATGAAATTAGTTCCACATAATAAGACTTTTATTGATCAACAAGTTCAAATACATGATTAACATAAAAGAATTAGAAAGAGAAGGAATAAACTGATGTAGTTCGGCTAGATGAGTCGGCTGGCTGTCACACAGTCGACCGGCCGTTCTTCTTCTTAGTACTTGATCTCCTTTCTCCTTCTTCTATGCTTGATAAGTATTACTCTTGGTTGATATGTTGATGATTCTGGAACTCTTGTGATCCGGCTGATGGTGTGTGCAGAAACGCGTGAAAGATGTCGAGAGAGAGCGATAGATGGATAGGATAGGGGGTCCCGAAATAATACTTCTTGGTTGGTATTTATAGATCACGGCTAGAGAATTAGGGTTTGCACTCTTCTTTTTATAGAAAAGTCCTTTTCTTTTATTTATTCCCTCCCTCGTTGCCCTGCGTATTATTTCTTTCTCTTTTCTTCTATTCTTCCTTTTCTGTTCTGATTTGGTTTAGATTTGGACGAATCTTCAAATATTTTATCTTTTAACTCTGCCGCCTACCAGTTGACTTGTCTTCGAACCAGTCGACTGTTGTTTTGGAGTAAGTTGACTGCACCGAACGGCTGTGGAAAATCAACTTCTCTGTCCAGTCGCCTGCTGTGGGGAACCAGTCGACCGATGATCTGCAGTTTTCTGTGTATCATCCTTAAAATCCTGAATCTGCCTCGTTTCTCTGTTTTAGGCTGTTTCCTATGAAAAAGAGAAAATAAGAGTTAAATACCACATATAGAGCTTTTAAGTGTCTAATTGCATTAAGATTATTGCTCCTAAATGTGAATAATAATGTGTTCATCAAATACCCCCAAACTTAGATTTTGCTTGTCCTCAAGCAAAAAAGTGAATTTAGGAACAAGGGGAAAATAATAGTACTCTCAACCAAGAATCTTTATTATGTGAGCATCAACATATAAAACTATAAACAATTTCAGATAAAGTAAAATTAAACATACCCACTTTCTCTAGTGCAATTGTTTATCCATAACTCCAAACTCAACCACACTTGTCATGCAATTAATTATAGTTATAGTATGTAACTACTCAATCTGTGATTATCCCTTTTCTCTACTACAAACCAAGTAGCAAACTAGAGGTTTTTTTTTTTTTAGCCTCTTCCCTAAAGTTGTCACTTGCCTTTTTACGCGAATGCAAAACATTTGTGATGAATGCACCCGGTTACTCAGCAAGTCACAAACTTTAAAGTGCTTTGCATACTCATATTTCAAGTTGCCGTTTGACGTAAAGGTAAACATTGGTGATGAATACCCCTAGTTACTAAGCACCCAAAACATTGGAGTAGATTGACTTTATTCAAATATATATATACTTTATCACTCTATTTACTTAAACTCAATTTAGGACTAGATCCAAAGGGAATAATCACCAGAAAAAGCATCACATTTATTTATTATGTATAATCGCATGACTCATATAATTTTGTAGGGAATTCTGAAACTCAACAATCCTAAAGTAAATAAGTGACCTTACTCTTACTTTATAAGAAATTGTTTATCCTAAAAAAATTTCAAGATTCTAAATATAAACAACTACCCCCAAACTTAGATGGAACATTGTCCTCAATGTTTGCACAAAGCTTAAAATATAGGCATGTGTTACCATCTAGTAAGAAGGAGAGACTGAAAATAAAAAATTGAAGAACGAAAAGAAAATGAAAGGAAATTATAAATACTCCCCTGAAAATTGGGTTGCCTCCCAATAAGCGCTGTGTTTTCTGTCTTCAGCTAGACTTGATGAGGTCATGCAATGTATTGAATGGTTTGAAGATTCACATCTTCCTCTTGCGGTTCTATGCTCATCTCTATGTATGGCTTCGCTCTATGCCCATTCACCTTAAATGTTTGATTCTTCTCTTTGCTATGAACCTCCAATGCACCATGTGGAAAGACTCTTGTAACAATGTATGGGCCATACCATCTTGACATGAGCTTGCCTGGAAAAAGTCTTAATCTTGAGTTGTATATCAATACCTTATGTCCTTCATAAAACTCCTTCCTTGCTAGCTGTTTATCATGGTACAACTTGGTCCTTTCCTTATACAATTTTGCATTTTCATACGCGTCGTGCCTCAACTCTTCAAGCTCATTTAATTGCAATCTTCTTTTGTCACCTGCTTGTTTCATATCAAAATTGAACTTTTTGATGGCCCAATAAGCTCTGTGTTCCAACTCCACTGGTAGATGACAGGCCTTCCCAAAAACCAAACGGTATGGTGACATGCCGATGGGTGTTTTGTATGCTGTTCGGTAGGCCCATAATGCATCATTCAAGTGCAGCGACCAATCCTTTCTCCTTGTGTTGACTGTCTTTTCCAAAATGCTCTTGATTTCTCTGTTGCTAATCTCCACCTACCCACTAGTTTGAGGATGATATGGGGTGCCCACTCTATGTGTGATACCATATTTCTTCATCAAAGAAGCAAATGGAAAGTTATTGAAGTGGCTCCCTCCATCACTAATTATTGCCCGTGGTGTACCAAACCTAGTGAAGATGTTCTCCTGCAAAAACTTGACAACAACTTTGTGATCATTAGTTTTTGAGGGGACAGCCTCGACCCATTTAGACACATAATCCACACCCACAAGAATATATAAATAACCAAATGAGTTAGGAAAGGGACCCATGAAGTCGATTCCCCAAACGTCAAACAGCTCGATTACTTGGATGTTTTGCAGCGGCATCTGATTTCTAGAGGAGATGTTGCCTGTCCTTTGGCATTTGTCACAAGTCCTGCAAAAAGAAAAAGCATCTTTGAATACATTAGGCCAATAAAATCCAGATTGTAATACCTTGAGTGCTGTTCTTTTTGGTCCAAAATGTCCTCCACATGCATATTGGTGGCAATGTTGTAAAATACTCATTTGTTCTTCATCTGCCACACATCTTCTTATAATTTGATCGGGGAAAAATTTGAACAAATAAGGATCATCCCAATAATAGTACCTGCACATGGCCACCAGTCTCTTTCTTTCCTGACTTGTCATACCTGGAGGAAAAACATGAGCAGTGAGATAATTTACAATATCTGCAAACCATGGAAAATATGAGCAAGGAGATACCAGTCGACTGGTTCCGTTACCAGTCGACTGCCCCTGTGGTACATTTGTTTCAAATAACTGTTCATCTGGAAAATTTTCATTCAGTGGGGGCACACTTCCCTCTTCCACATGCAGTAGTCTGGACATGTGATCTGCCACAACATTGTCACTTCCTTTCTTGTCTCTAATCTCAAGATCGAATTCTTGAAGCAACAGCACCCATCTGATCAACCTAGGCTTAGCATCCTTTTTAGCAAACAAATATCTCAAAGCAGCATGGTCAGTGAAAACAATAACTTTAGAACCAATTAAATATGATCTAAACTTCTCTACAGCAAAAATTACAGCTAACATTTCTTTTTCAGTAGTGGAATAATTTAGCTGTGCATCGTTTAGAGTTCGAGAAGCAAAGTAAATAACATGGGGTATCTTATTGATTCTTTGACCTAAAACAGCCCCTAAAGCATAATCACTTGCATCACACATGAGCTCGAAAGGATGGCTCCAATCTAGTGCCATGACAATAGGTGCAGTAATGAGAAGATTTTTCAATGTAATAAAAGCATTTGCGCACTCTTCTGTCCATACAAACTCAACATCCTTAGCCAACAAGTCACAAAGGGGTTTGGAGATTTTTGAGAAATCTTTTATATGTCTTCTATAGAACCCTGCATGTCCAAGAAAACTCCTAACACCCTTGACTGTAGTGGGAGGGGGTAGTTTTGATATTATATCGATTTTTGCCTTGTCCACCTCTATGCCTCTTTTTGACACCACGTGTCCCAACACAATACCTTGTTGTACCATAAAATGGCACTTTTCCCAATTCAGCACTAAATTGCATTCTTCACATCTCTTAAGCACAAGCTGCAAATGGTTAAGGCATTCATCAAAACAAGATCCAAAAACACTAAAATCATCCATAAATACCTCGATGAACCTTTCCACCATGTCTGAAAATATACTCATCATGCATCTCTGAAATGTAGCTGGTGTATTGCACAATCCAAAGGGCATCCTCCTGTATGCAAAAGTACCAAAAGGACATGTAAAGGTGGTTTTTTCTTGATCTTCTAGAGCAATAACAATTTGATTATAGCCACTATAACCATCTAAAAAACAATAATGACTATATCCTACTAATCTTTCTAACATTTGATCAATAAAAGGAAGAGGGAAGTGATCTTTCCTGGTTTCGTTATTCAGTTTCCTGTAATCAATGCATACCCTCCATCCTGTGGTCACTCTCGTAGGGATGAGCTCATTCTCTTCATTCTTCACCACTGTGACTCCACTTTTCTTAGGCACCACATGTATAGGACTCACCCACTTGCTATCTGAGATCGGGTAAATGATTCCAACTTCTAGTAGCTTCAAAATCTCTGCTCTTACCACTTCTTTCATGTGTGGGTTGAGCCTTCTCTGTGCTTCCCTGCTTGGTTTTGCGTTGTCTTCAAGAAGTATTTTATGCATGCATTTGGATGGACTTATTCCCTTGATATCTGCAATGGTCCATCCTATTGCACCTTTGTGTTCTCGTAGTACCCTCAGCAACTTCTCTTCTTCCTGTGCACTCAAGTTTGCAGCAATTATCACTGGTAGCGTCTGGTTCTCGCCCAAATATGCATGCTTCAAATGGTCGGGCAACTGCTTAAGCTCTATGTCTGGAAGTCTCTGTGCAGTCGACTGATTCCTGGTTGTGGTCGGGTCAGTCGACTTGTCCTGTCTGCCAGTCGACTGATCCGAAGAAACACAAATTTCATCAGTCACAATATTTTCAAATGCTGGTGCGAGTTTACCTGAATATGACTTTGGAGTTTCAAGGTGATGTATCGTTTCTGCTATCCTCCAGTCATCGTGTTCCTGTTCAACATTAGACAATGTTAGAGACTGTGTAATTGCAGCTTGTAGTGGTTCTATGCTATGTACCTGAAATGTTGATCAACAATCTCTTGCACCACATCAACATTATAGCATTCGTGATCATCATGTGGTAATTTTAGTGTATCAAACATTTTAAATTCAACCTTCTCTCCATTTATTTTCATGCTTATAGTACCCTTTTTAACACAAATTTTTATATCAGCCGTACTCATAAAGGGCCTACCTAAAATGATTGGTAGAGAAGATGGCATTGAAGATTCCTCCATGTCTAACACAACAAAATCAGCAGGCAAAATGAAACCGTTTACCTGAACTAGGACATCTTCCAAAATACCTCTAGGTCTTTTGATGCTGCGATCCGCCAACTGCAACGTGATGGATGTTGGTTGGAGTTCCCCCAATCCTAGTTTTTCATAAACAGTGTATGGGAGGAGTTTGATGCTTGCCCCCAAGTCTAGTAGTGCTTTCTCAAAGAAGTGCTCACCAATCCTGCAAGGAATGGTAAAACTACCTGGGTCCTTTAATTTGGGGGGTAATTTCCTTAATAAAACAGCACTCACTTCCTCTGTCAACGCCACATCCTCCCTAACCTGAAATGTTCTTTTGTGAGTACAACATTCTTTCAAAAATTTAGCATAAAAAGGAATTTGTTTTATAGCATCAAGTAGGGGGATATTAATTTCTACCTTTCTGAGAGTTTCAAAGATGTCAAATAAATGTTCTTTCTTATACTTGACTAACCTTTGAGGGAATGGTGGCAAAACTGTTCTTTCTTTTTCACTTACCTTGTTGGATCCCAAAACTTTTGATGGTTGTGTTTCTGTTTCTTCAGTGTGTGTTCCAACCTTGTTTTCAATTATCTTACTACTTCTCAGAGTTGTTACTGATTTGAGCTGTTCTTGGCCTCTAGGATTTGGTATAGTTTGTGAAGGGAGTTCTCCTGCCTTTCTCTCACTCAACTCCTTTGCAATTTGCCCGATTTGAGTTTCCAATTTCTGAATTGCTTGCCCTTGTTGGTTGCTTGTTTGATGTTGTTGTTGGAGCAATTGAAGAACGGTGGATTCAAAATCCAACT
Source organism: Hemerocallis citrina (assembly GCA_017893485.1). Taxonomy (NCBI): domain Eukaryota; kingdom Viridiplantae; phylum Streptophyta; class Magnoliopsida; order Asparagales; family Asphodelaceae; genus Hemerocallis; species Hemerocallis citrina. The sequence continues at coordinate 78,422,719 of CM030364.1, forward strand.
TCTTCTGTTCTTGAACTGGCCTATCAAACCCACTTCCCATTTGGAAGTTCCGTGCATGTCCTTGTGAAGGTTGGGTTCCTTGATTGTTGCTCCATGAGAAATTTGGATGGTTCCTCCATCCTGGGTTGTATGTGCTCGAGAAAGGGTTATTCTTTGGTGGGAACACTCCTTGCCCCACATAGTTTGCATGCTCCTGATCTGTGAACGAAAATATGGGACATGTATCAGTTGTATGATCACAATGAGAACAAATTGCACAAATTTCTTTTGTTAGATTTTTCGCATTGCCCATTGTTGTCATTGCATTAACAAGCATATCAATTTTTTTATTCATGTTTGCCATTTCCACTTGTATGTTATTACTACCAGAAATTTCATAAACTCCCTGTTTTTTAGGAATGCCTCTTCCCCTTGTTGAGAATTGCTGTGAGTTCTCGCTAAGTTCTTCAAATAATTCGATGGCCTCCTCACCACTTTTCCTCATCAAGATCCCGTTGCAAGCTGAATCCACAATTGCCTTGTTAGTATCATTTAAACCCTCATAAAAAGCTTGTACCTGATCATCTTTTGGCATGTTGTGTGTAGGATACTTGAGAAGCTTGTTCTTGAAATCCTTCCATGCTTCGAAGAATAAATCTCCATCTTTTTGTTGGAAGAGTTGAATCTCCCTTTTCAGCTGTTTGGTCTTTTGGGCTGGAAAGAATTCTTTCAAGAATTTTGTCGCCAATTGCTCCCATGAATTTATTGATCCTGGTTCTAAAGAATTATACCACAGTTTAGCATTAAGTTTTAAGGAGAATGGAAACAAGATTAACCTGATTTGTTCAGGGGTGAGCCCTTGGACGCTTTGTGTTCTGCAAAGATCGAAGAAGTCTTGCAGATGGAGATGAGGCTCTTCATCTGGTTTGCCACTAAAGTGGGGAACCATGCTAAGTAACTGAGGAGATAGATGCATGTTCCCTGTGACATTAGGTTGATACGCAATGCAGGAAGGTTGCTCAATATTCTTCGGCGTGAATTTATCCTGCATTGGTACTCGATTTGGCATTTCCTCACCCATTGCTGTATGTGAACTAGGTCTCTGTGCAGTCGACTGGTCGCGTGTGGCAGTCGACTGGTTTGCTGCAAACAGCTTACCTAGTCTGTGCAAAGTGCGTTCTGTTTCTACGTCAATAGGTAGTAGCTCTGGACGAAGTGATCTCCTTCCGTGCATCCACCAAATCCTGTAACCCTAAAGAAAAATACTTATTAATAAAATTAAAAGAAAGAAAATAAAAGCTTCCTACTGATCTGTAAGTTAAAATACTAAACAATCCCCAGCAACGGCGCCAAAAACTTGTTGTGCAATCTAGACAATCTAAATAAATAGATAAACTAGACACAAATTAAAAACCTCGCAAGTGTACGAATCGTTTATAGAAGCGTAGCAATAGCAAGGGTCGATCCCACAGAGATTGTAGAAGTTAACTTACTAATCAATAAAAAGAGTGAGAATGACAAAGAGTTGTTCTAAAGGTCTAAAAGAAATGACAAGATTTAAACTAAATTAAGAAATGCTGAATCACAAATATTTATTAAGTAGTTGGGTTTAGATCTCCACCAATAGTCAATAATGCTAAGTCACCTTCTGAACTACTTCTTATTGCTCATGTTTATTCTCTTCAAGGGCATGGTATCTACTCCTTAAAGTAATGTTTCCCTAAGCCAAGAATTAGGTATGGTATCTACTCTAATTCGTTTCTTTCATTAAGTATTCAGCATGGTATCTACTAAGTTGCACTTAAAGAAAACATAAGAACAGTGGAAACGAACAAACACTCAAGGTCCTAGAAATTGGTATCAGATCTAGATCCCTCAAGTTGATTAAACCAAGAACCCCTAAGGACTCCTGTGTTACTAGTTATGAGCACGAGATACGGGTCGTCTCAATATGCTCATATAACAGCTTCAGATCTACACTGCACAACTTGATAATCTTAAGTTCTGTATGTCAGTCGACTGGCTGTCACTTCAGTCGACTGCCCCTAGAACATCTGAACAAGTTTGATTCATGCAAATTGTTATTCTTTTAATCAGGTTTAATCAATAAGTAAAAGAGTAACATTCAGAAGAACTTAGTACTATATAACTACGGCTTCAATCTACCCAACTATGAAATTAGTTCTACATAATAAGACTTTTATTGATCAACAAGTTCGAATACATGATTAACATAAAAGAATTAGAAATAGAAGGAATAAACTGATGTAGTTCGGCTAGATGAGTCGGCTGGCTGTCACACAGTCGACCGGCCATTCTTCTTCTTTGTACTTGATCTCCTTTCTCCTTCTTCTATGCTTGATAAGTATTACTCTTGGTTGATATGTTGATGATTCTGGAACTCTTGTGATCCGGCTGATGGTGTGTGCGGAAACGCGTGAAAGATGTCGAGAGAGCGATAGATGGATAGGATAGGGGGTCCCGAAATAATACTTCTTGGTTGGTATTTATAGATCACGGCTAGAGAATTAGGGTTTGCACTCTTCTTTTTATAGAAAAGTCCTTTTCTTTTATTTATTCCCTCCCTCGTTGCCCTGCGTATTATTTCTTTCTCTTTTCTTCTATTCTTCCTTTTCTGTTCTGATTTGGTTTAGATTTGGACGAATCTTCAAATATCTTATCTTTTAACTCTGCCGCCTACCAGTCGATTTGTCTTCGAACCAGTCGACTGTTGTTTTAGAGTAAGTTGACTGCACCGAACGGCTGTGGAAAATCAACTTCTCTGTCCAGTCGCCTGCTGTGGGGAACCAGTCGACCGATGATCTGCAGTTTTCTGTGTATCATCCTTAAAATCCTGAATCTGCCTCGTTTCTCTGTTTTAGGTTGTTTCCTATGAAAAAGAGAAAATAAGAGTTAAATACCACATATAGAGCTTTTAAGTGTCTAATTGCATTAAGATTATTGCTCCTAAATGTGAATAATATTGTGTTCATCAAGTTGGGCTTAAGGTAAGCAGCGGATTGTTGAGAATTTTTGGCAGGGGCCGCATTGCCGAACGTGTTGTTCTGCATCGCTAAGGAGAGTGGGCTAGAAGTATCCATAATTCAAGATTTTGCGGGCGAGGGACCTTGCTCCCAAGTGAGCGCCACACATTCCCTCATGGACCTCCCTCAAAGCATACTGGGCTTCCTCGGGGGAGAGATATCTCAAGTAGGGTCTGCCATCTACTTGAGTTTAAAAGCGTTTGTACATGATTCCCTCGATGAGTGTGTATCGCTCGGCTCTGGTTCGGATCTTTCGAACCAAGGTCTAAGGGGAGGACCCCATCTTTGAGGAACTCGAGCTGGGGCCTCATCCAGTTCTCCCCGAGTTCTAAGGGCAGCATCTCCATTGGCTCGGGATCTTCTTCTTCGATACTGGGTCTCAAGAGAACTTCTATTAAGACGGTTTGTTCGAGCCCTTGGAGGGAAGATGAAGCTAGCTTTGAGAGGACGTCCGCATGCGCATTCTCTTCTCGGGGGATTCGTTGGAGTTGTGCATCCTCGAAAGAGACCATCAGTTCTTTGACTTTGGCCAAGTACTTGGCCATGCGACCGTCTCGCACTTCATATTTTCCTGCTATCTAGTTCACCACCAGTTGCGAGTCACTGAATATCTTGACGCGCTTAGCCCCGGCCTTGCGAGCCATACACAGGCCGGCTATAAGGGCTTCATATTCAGCCTTGTTGTTGGACGCCCGAAAGTTGATACGGAGTGAGTATTAGAGGATGAAATCATTGGGGCTTGTCAGGATGACCCCCACTCCGCTCCCATCGGTGCACGAGGACCCATCAACATACACTGTCCAGAATGGGGGTTCATCTATCGCTTTGTTGGTGTCGGGAATTCTGCTCTCTACTATGAACTCCGCTAGGTCTTAGGCCTTGATGGCGGTTCGGGGCTGATAGCTGATGTCATGCTGGCTTAGCTCGATGGACCACTTCCTAATGTGCCCCAAGGTCTCGGGCTTGTAAATAACTTGTTTGAGCGGCTGGTCAGTAAGAACGACCACCGAGTGAGACTAGAAGTAGGGGCAGAGCATTCAATGCATAGGCCATCTCTTCTAGTTTCGGATAATGGAGTTCAGCGTCCCTGAGGTCCTTACTCACATAGTAGATGGGCCTCTACGTCTTGTCTTCCTCTCTTACTAGAACAACGCTTAAAGTCTACTCCGAAGTGGCGAGGAATATGTAGAGGTTTTCCTCGGGCTTTGGCTTGCTCAAGAGTGGGGGGTTGACTAAGTAGGCCTTGAGCTGATCAAAAGACTCTTGTTGTTGTTGCCCCACTCAAACCTTTAGCCCCTCTGAGGACCTTGAAGAATGGGAGACATTTTTCTTCGGACTTGGAGAGAAAACGGCCTATGGCCGCAAGGCGTCCGGTGAGTCTCTGCACATCTTTAACATTGTCTGGAATGTCCTGGTCGGATCTCCTTCTGAGAATACCACCTTTTCCAGCTCATCGACCGGCTCTGATATAGGTTGGCTACTCCCTTGGGGGAGTTCAAGAGCTTCAAGGGAGAGGACCGGTCCTCCCACCGAGGTCATGTAGCATTTGCGAGCCGCCTCCTGGCTCCCTCTAACTTCTCCCATGCCCGCTATAGTGGGGAATTTCATCTTCATGTGGTAGGCCGAGGGTATGGCCTGGAGAGAAACTAGGCCTGGTCAGCCCAGGATGACGTTGTAAGCGGCTTTCACGTCTACTACCATGAAATCCATCGGCTCTGTTCGGGTGGTTGGACTTTTGCCAACAGTTACGTCGATAGCTATGACACCCTCGATCGTCACTGGCACCCCTGTGAACCTATGGAGAGTGCAGCCGGCGGGCTTTAGTCGATCCCTAGATAGCTTAAGACCCTAGAAGGCCTCTAGAAAAAGAATATTGACCGAACTACCGTTGTCGACCAGGACTCGACGCACATCAAAGTTGGCCATATGGAGGTTTAACACCAGTGCATCACAATGGGGCGTTCGGACACCCTCCAAATCTCTATCTGAAAAAGTGACAGGGACCCCAAGGCCCTTGGGGGGAGGATGGTTATGTACGGAATTTACTTCCCGGATGAAGGCTTTTCGGGAGGAGTTTGAATCTTCCCCTATTGGGCCTCCGTGTATGAGATGCAGTATAGCCTCAGCTTCAAAATCCAGGGTCTCAGCGTTCCTCTCAGTTCGCTTATTAGCCCCCCTGGGGGGGGCGGAGGAGGATATGCCCTATCTTTTCTCACGAACCTGGAGAGTTGCCCTCTCTGAATAAGGGCCTCGATCTCGTCTTTTAGGACCCGATAGTCATCCGTGTCGTGGCCGTGGTCCCTGTGGAAGCGACACCACTTGTCTCTGTTCCTTTTTTTGCCCGGAGTGTTCATCTTTGGAGGTGGTAGGAGAAGACCCTCTTTCCCGACCTCCATCAGGATAGCTGAGACACTCGCGTTGAGTGGAGTGAACTTCTCTAAGCAGGGAGGAGGGTGACGCTCGCCTCCATTGTCATTCTGGAGATTCTTAGCTCCTTCTTCTTCAACGCCCTTCCGTTTGTTCCCGGAGGACGATCCCTCAAGAGTGGGGCGGGGGAGAGCCTCTTCCGCTCGGATGTATTTCTCACTCCTAAGCAAAGAATTCTGAGAAATCTCGAGGAGGCTTCTGATGCTCTGAGTATGTCGTTAGTGACATTGGATTGGAAGGTGGTAGAGGCCATGGACTGGTCCAGGGAGGCAATGGATCGGGCCTCTGTAGTGAAACGTTTAACATAGTCTCTTAGCCGCCTGCCCTTCCTTTGATGAAGCAACAGCAAAGAGGTGCTCGTCTTTTCAGCCCGACGGCTACTCACAAAGTGAGTAAGGAAGAGCCCTTCGAATTGGTCGAAGGAGAAGATGGAGGCCGGGGCTAATCATGAGTACTATTCTCTTACTGACCCCTTCAGGGTGGCCGTAAAAGTTTTGCAGAGAAGCGCATCCGACGCTTGGTGTATCATCATGAGAATTTTGGAAACTCTTGATGTGGTCAGCGGGGTCGGACTCCTCGTTGTATGATTCAAAATGAGGGGGCTTGAAGTTCTCTCGGACTGGTGCTTCCATTATGGTTCGGGAGAACGAAGGTCTGCTGGGGCGGAAATTCCTCGCTCGTTTCTCCTCTTCTCTGTTCAGTCGGCCAAGGCGCCTCTCCATCTCGTGGAGACGGTGGTAGACCGAATTTTCCTTTCGGTCATACCTTGCTGAGCCCCGGGACTCATCCTCATGCGGAAGGGGATTGAGAGTGCGATGACGATAGATCGGGGTAGATTGAGGACTGGGAGTACGGCGCCGATAGCTTGGGGTAGGTTGAGGACTGGGCGCCTACTGATCGTGGTCGGGAACCACATTGAGGGCCCTCAGGACTGCCTCTTGAAATTGCTGGAACTCTGACCTTGTGACAGGTGCCTCCCGCTCTCGGTGGTCCTGTGGGGCGGGTCAACCGATTGGAGAGCGGCTTCTCCTTTGACGATGCTGGGGTGACTCCCTCCGGCTCCTGGGAAAGTTGGATCTTCTACGATCTGGTCTACGGGGGGATCGGGCTCTAGGGGACCGGATCACTGGACCCCTTTGATGTTCACGGTGGGGTATCCCGTCATGGGTCTGCCTCTCATCCAAGCGGTTCCGGAGATCTATCCCATGCTGCCTGTTGACAATAATGTGCCAAGATCCTTCGGCATTGGGGGACTGTGTAAGGCCATGGAGTCGGACGAGGGGTTATGTATCGAAACATAGTCATGATGAGGAGGTTGCCCCTGTCGACTTCGGCGGGAGGGTCCTGTGGTATCTCCTTGAGGCCCATGAGGAGCCTGCTGGGGTTGAGGTTGTTGAGGAAGGGGTCATCCAGGCTGCGGTTGTTGGACAGATTGAAGGAGAGGTTGTCCGGGGTGCGGTTGCTAGACTTGTTGAGCGGGTTGAGGGGGGACCTCCTGTAGTGGAGGAGGAGAAGGAGCGGGAGTGGCTCTGCGGTTAGAGACCGTCGTCTTCCCCTTCTTTGGAGGCATGGCTTGAAACTACTTTCACTGATGAAATAGGGCTGGATTGCTATTCGAGTTTCCAACAGACGGTGCCAATCTGTTGCTGCTGATTTTTGGTGTGGGAGCAAACAGATGAATTTGTGGATTCTTGAAGGAAATAAGTAAGCAATCCTGTTGACATTCACCTGTGTGTTGACTGGTTTCTCGCCGCTGCCTTGGATGTAACGATTTCTAGTAACTGGGAAACCGTGATATAAGCCAGAATCTTTTCTTTAATTAGTCACAATACACCGAAAAATAGGAAAATTTAAAATTTTTTATTCAACACAAAATGTATTACAAGTCTGAATGTTATACAACTGTAATACATTACAACAGTGTTACAATAATACCTTTACAATCCCAAGTATTATAACTTTCAACAATTTACGTCAGAGTACAATGAATGAAGAACAACACTTGGTAATTCCCACTTTGGTACTTTTCAACAATTAGATAATCAACAAAAATATTACAGCGGAACTTAAATGACATCGACTCCTCGCTTTCCTTGCCTTGAGTCCTCCAGAATCTCGCACCTGTACTTCTGCGATCCAGTACCTATTGAAGTGGGAACGTCATTATTCACTGACGCTTTAAGGCTGATAACTAGCAGCAAATCTCCCAAAACAAACATACAACCATGGCAAATGTGTCAGTGTAGTTTAAGTGTTCGTGAGTGTTATGACTAGAATCTAATGCAATATCAACTAAGGCTAGGATGCTCCTATTCTAATGTAAGCAAGTCTCCGGAACAGTATGCAGCCCATACTACATACGCCCCATCTCAAGCCGTTTCTTCATATATAGGGATTTGAACCCGCACCATGTAATCTACTTTGGTACCCATCCTGTTCCTGACATAATACTACATGACTAGCAAAGTTGCAGGTACGGTCTAGTTTCGTTACTGCAGTCAATAGTGGTGTTATTGTTTGCCACTATTGCCCAGTCACACCAGACCCCACTCAAAAGCCAACACGAACTACCATACACTTTTCAACCTTCTTCCGTGCCCCCAACTGGTCATGAGAAGGCATAGAACATGAAGGAATCACAGGGTCTATTTTCCTAGGAAACCCTCTCATTCTTATCATGGCACATTCAGGAATTAACAATCAAGATACGAAACCCGTGCTCCCAACTTGTCATGAAAAAGCACCGCTTGTATCCCTTTGACAGGGGAATACATCCCAATAACACCACCTAGTGTCAACCTATAGGAGAGGTTGGATTATAGGGTATCACCCTTAACACCAACTCTCACCTTTTGGCAATTCATAAATAAAAATGGTTAAGTAACTGTTACTACCCTAACGATGTCACTAACCCTAACCAAACAAGCGAGACATGCCACTGTGCTTCCAACTAGACATGAAAAAGTACCGTATGTGTCCCTCTTCTAACCAAACAAGCGAGACACGGCACTGTGCTTCCAACTCGGCATGAAAAAGCACTATACGTGTCCCTCTTCTAACCAAACAAACGAGACACGACACTGTGCTTCCAACTCGGCATGAAAAAGCACCGTACGTGTCCCTCTTCTAGAGAGTGCAACAATTAACCTGTCTTAACCTAGACTTCACAAGGTCTCATCGGATCCACTCATAGCCTACAATACCTACATACGAGCCAAATAAGCTACATATAAGACCAACCGTTACATACGGCCCAGGTGAGCCACGTATGAGACAACTACATACAATGACCACACTAGAATCAACCTAGAAGCAACAACACGCGCTTGCTAGCAAAGTTTGTTCTTCTATAATTAGAAGCAACCGAAGAATCTACTAACATTCTAAATTTGGCGTTCTACCAATGAGAAGCCCAAAAGCGACATAACAACCTTTATCAAGCTAACAATTATTAGTGACATTCCCCAACCCTTATTTCCCATGAAGGTGGAGAGTGTTCACATGATACGGTCCAATCTTAAGCAGAACCTCATACAACAAAAATCCACAGTTTCTTTTCCCAAATTGAACTAGAACTACATGCAACTAGATTCTTGGGTTCTCTCACAAGTTTGAGCTAGAATCACCTAGAAGCTAGGTGCATGGGTTCATGGGTTCTCCCTAATCCTTCACTACAATACTACCATGTACAATTCAAGCATGGTTTCTTTTATCTAGAAAGCTACAATATATCATTCAAGCATGCATGGCTCTTGAATCTAGAACAACTAAGCAATCTTAACATGGGTTCCTCTTAGGGGATTAGCTAGAACAACCTCACAACTCAATATTGCAACTACAACATGATTGGTTCTTCACTAACGCTACAACCACCACATGCTAGTTTTTTACTAACACAATTTATTATAACATGATAGTTCTTCACTAACATTATAACTACAATGTGATAGTTAATACTACAACTACAACATGAAGGTTCTTCATTAACACTACAACTACAACATGAAGGTTCTTCATTAACACTACAACTACAACATGATAGTTTCTTTGCTAAGCACTACAACTATAACATGGATATCTACCATCACTTTATACATGAATGTTTATTACTATCTTAAGCATGGACTTTACTCACACTTAAGCATGAATGTATACTATTTCTTAAACATGGATTCTTACTACACTTAAGCATGAATGTCTACTACTTTAAGCATGTATATCTACTACCCATTTTAAGCATGGATCTTCACTACTTAAGCATGGATAGTCACTACACTCAAGCATGGATACAACTTAAGTAGGAAGCTACTATAAGTTTAAAGCATGAATAGCTACTAGATTTAAGCATAGATATCTCCTACTACTTTAAGTATGGTTAATTACTACAACTTACCATGAGTATTAACAATTTAGCATGGTATACAACAAAGCATGATTTTCTTTACTATTTTAACCTTCCACAATTATCATGGTATGCAACTTAGCATGAGTTTCTTTACAACTTTAACTTACAACAATTAGCATGGTATACAACTTTAAACATCATTCTACAACAATCTCAAGCATGGTAGGAACCTATAACAATCTTAAGCATGACATACTACTTAAGCATTCCTACAACAATCTTAGGCATGATATGTAACGCCCCGAATCCCAAATACAACTGAATTCGAGAGTTCTACAGGATCTTTACACTTCATTTAGTACAATTTTACAAGGAAATTTGAACTTTTCACTTTACCTCAGAGTTAAATGAAAAACATTACTCTTTACATTGCACAGCGGAAGTAAAATTACAACATTAAAATAAATATACAACAACATTGAATAATCTTTAAGCATCTGTTCCTCTTTAATCTTTATCATGTCATTACCCTGCATACAAAACTGTGAGTACGTCAGTTTATTCAACCGACGAACATTATACATGGTCATCCTCTCTATGCCGGAAATAGTATAACTCATTTTCCATACTTAACAAACACAAACTTGTCACATATCAAACTACAGGAAATACCCTAATGATGTCGTGTCGTGATTGTGCACTTAGTCCTTAATGCAATTATTTATATTATATGACACTAATGCACACTTGTTCGGATTCTATGCATCCCATACTACATAGGTCTGAGGGCAAGCCTCTTAATCGTTCTTCATCTTTGTAGGGTTCAATCCCTTATCATGTCTTAATCTACTACTGTAACTACGGTGAGTATCCTAGATGATCTATGAGTACAAGCTCGTGTACAGAAAACCTGGAGGGGAATCCCATGCCATGTCTTGACTTATCAAGCATGCATTCTGTGGCAATTCAGCCTCCTTCATGGCACACGATCCTCTTGCAGTCACCAAACATCCCACAAGCGTGGCTAAAGTTCGATCATTACTGAGTAGTGCCCACGCCATGTCTTGACTCATCAAGCATGCATTCTGTGGCTCACACCCACACCGTAAACTCTAGTTTTCATACTCGTGTTTTTTTCCCACTTTCATCACGTCTCCACTATGTACTAATCCTTAGTTTTTATTAGAATCATGAACAAAATCAAAGCTCTAGAGTGAGCCTCTCCACTAAACCGGACTTATTCATTCATTCAAACATGACCAACCTTGGTCTTTCATTTCAAATTTCATTTCATTCCTTTCCAATTGCCGGGGGAGACTTAGCTACTCTTTTGTTTCAATTCCAATTCACAATTTCCAAAATTGAGCGCTCATAAGTTCATTTTCATAAACATAACATATTTTCTTTTTCAATAGCATGATCTCTAATTTATTCATAAGTCCATAGCCATACCTGGAATTCAATCATTCCTTATGTATTTCATCAATAACAATCACAACACTATTGAATATTCACATTTCATATTTTTTACACTATTCTCCAATGAGAATAATTTCTATCACATCCCATAATATAATTTCTATCTTTATTTCACTTCTTTCCTATCAATTTATTTCAAGTCCTTTTGCAAAGTGCAATTTTCATAATGTACAAGTGTATAACCATAGCTCTAAATTATACATTTATTTTCAAAACATACTCCATTTAATGCCAATAATTCTCAAATTATTTTTCACAAGTCCCACATAGTTTTAGGCTAATAACCACATTTTTTAAATAATTTTTTTAATCATTAAAAATCCTTTTAAAAAAATGTTTTTCCCCACAACTAAATACTGGCCGAGCCCAGTATTCGAACCCACGAACCCAGGGAAAACCACCGAAGGCACAGACCACTAGGCCGAATGCTATATGCGTTAGAATGAGAGGCTAAGATCATCTAATGCTCTCGGCCACTGTTATTTTTATTTTTTAAAAAAAAGGAACAAGAGTATGGTGCCAAGGGGATTCGAACCAGCAACCTGAGACCCGAAACCTACTGTAGCAAATAGAGTCATCCCAACCACTTGAGCTATGCGCTCGGGTTGTCAATAGTGCAACACGAAGTTTATTTAAAACAATTCTCTCTGTTTATTAAAACATTTCGATATTCAACAAGTTCTCATTTCCTTTTGCTTTTATAAGATTTTATGTAAATTTCCAGATTGACTAATACCATCATAATTTATACTCCAGTATATAGAAAATAATTTTTTCAATAATTAAAACATATTTTTCATACAATTAATTCGGATTATAAACTATCACTGCCACATTTCTTCTTTTTCGACATTTCTTACAATTAACATCACTAATCTCTTTATTTGCAATCTTCATATTAATTCTCTATTTTTAATCATTTCCCAAACATACAATCTATACCTTAATTCATTCATTTCAACATTATCACAAAGATCCATTTAAACACATAAAGTAGCATTGTCAATCTACTAACTTTTGCATATAATTCTTGATGTAGATAATGAAATTTTCTTCAAGCAATCCATGGCTACAATCAATTCGTACACAACTTAAATTTTAATAATGGAACCACATACAATTTCATATCACATTTCAATCAATCAATAGGTCATTTTTCTAATTAAAGTGTACTCTTATTAATCTTTTTCATGCATCATCATTCAATTTAATACTAGCATGCTTCCTAATTAGAAATACGAAAAATTACCCACCTTAATTTGGAGAGAAATATAACTAGCAACCTCCTAAACGAATGTCCTTGCCACGAGAGCGGTCCTCCTCCTAGATGCGCGCACCCGAGCTTCAAGAACACCAAACCCGAGCCTCGCTTGGATTGATGCCGGGCTCTCATCTTCTTGATGCAAGCACAATTCTCCACACACATAAACTTAATCTTTTACTCACTTGCTAGACTACTAGATAATGTATTTTGAACTATAGGTTTGGAGGAAATAATAAGCACAAGAATAACTAGGCTAGGGGGGGGGGTATTTATACTAAAAATCTAGGAAAATGGAAGGTTAGGATTAACTTAGGAGTTAGGATTGAAAGGCTAGGATTCAAGGAGGAGTTACAATAACCAACCATGATCAAGTAACCACCATCCATGACTCCACTTGAATTTTTCAATTCCCTCCAAAAGATCAAAACCGGCCTACCTTGTGTGCATTTGCACGTGTACGTATAGTGCACGTGCATGCAACTTGGTCTCCATTTTTTTTGTACATTATATTTTACATAAAAATAATCTTTAAAATGTATTCTACATTACAAGTTGTATTTAAAAATAAATTAGCTCATGGACTTTAGTTTATGGGCCAAAAATAATAATTAAAAATAATAATAAATTGAATTAAATTTGGTCTTTAAGAAGAAAGGCTTTTTGTCTATTTGAAAAGGGGCTTTATACAAAAATAATTAAAGAGCACATATATAAATATCTATACTCATCATAATGAAAATAATTATCAAACTATTGCACGTGCACACTACGTGCAAAATAAAATAATTTTCATTAAATAAAAATCGGGGCATTACATGATAGGTAATTTAAATATTAATCCTACACATTCCTAGGCATGGTATATGACATAGCATGAATCTATAACATTCCTAAACATGGTATACTACTTAAGTATCAACCCTAAGCACATTTTAAGCATGAATCTACAATATTCTAAACATGGTATACTACTTAAGTATCAACCTAAGCATGGTATACATTTTAAGCATAGATAAACATGAGTTCTCTACTACAATCCCTACAACATGCATACAACATAAGCATGAACTCACTACAACTTAGCATGAATGATTACTATGCTTAAGCATGGATATCTTCTACTACTTAAGCATGGTATACAATGTAGGTAAGAGTTTCTTTTCTACCTTATTCAACAACAAATTAAGCATAGTAGATAGCATGAGTATCAAGCCTACAACAATCTAACATGGTCCATAGCTTTCCTACAACAATCCAAACATGGTATATAATTTCCTACAATTAATCTAAGCATGGATATTTATTTTAACTTAAACATGGAAAATTTCTACAACTAAGCATAGATAATTAGTACAACCTAAACATGGATACTTACTTCAACCTAGGCATGGATACTACAATTTATCCTACAACAAAATAAGCATGGTCTACAACATAGTATGAGTTCCTACAACAAATTAGACAATTTAAGCATGGATCCTTTACTACAACCCCTACAATAATTCAAGCATGAAAATACAACATACACATGGACTTCCTACAATAATCTAAACATGGATGTCTACTACAATTCAAGCATGGACAATTTCTATACTTAAGCATGGATAGCTAATACTATTTCAAGCATGGATCTTTATGATTCTACTACTAAGCATGGATATCTTACAAAGATATTACAAGGCTACTTCTCTTTTTTAAAAAATACAAGCCTTGAAATAATACAAAAATTTTAACTTTGTGAACTACAATTCCTACATCACACAAAAATCTACTTTCTTACAAATTACAAATCCATCTACCTTTTATAAACTAGGAATTAGCAAGAATTGTTATTTAATAAGTTAGAGAGAAAGAAACAAATAAAAGACTTTATTCATTAAAGTTGTCAAGTTCCATAACCCAAAAGAATGGTTATATAAATAAATCTTCATATGCCTTTGTCCCATAGTCCAAGTTGTATGTTCTACAACCCAAAAATGGGTATGTACACAAGTCCTTATGCATATATGTATGAGTCTAATGTCAAGTCCTACAACCCAAAATGGGTGTATGCACAATTCTCCATATACTTGGTTCATTAGTCCAAAATAATAACAACAAGAACAACAATTACAACCATCAAAAGTTCAATCTTTATGTTCTCCATTAATTAGTTCTACCCTTTACTTTCATTCATGAGGCTCATTCTTTGTCCATACAAATGTTAGCTCAAGTTTCTAACATAACAATATACCAAAACAAAAAAAAACAACAACACAACAATACCCAAAAAGAACAAGAACAACATAAAACAAAAGAAACAACACACACATAAACTTGGAGAAATCCCCACCTTAGTTTCCCTTGAAGGAAGGACTTGCCTAGCACTCCTTCTCCTTCCTCCTAAGCTCTTAGAAACTCTATGGAAAACCTACAAGTAAAAACTCTCCTATTAGTGCTTTGTTCTCTCTTTCTTTTCCTTCCTTTTTTTTTGTCTTTGTAAAATGAGACGAGTGAATGGAGGAGGTATTTATAGGATGGAGAGAAGGTGGAGAGTGCTAAATTACCAAGGCAATTTTGCAAAAACCCCCATTCCCTTAAAAAAGGGAAGGCCATACCTAGGTGAGGTGGAGGTATGGTGAAACATGGTGAGGTGGAGGAGAGAGATCTTCTAGAAGAGAACTCTCCTAAACTCTTATGCACACTTAATCCTAGGTTTAATCCCTTCATCAAAACTTAAACTATCTAATTAGGTTTGTAATGACAAAAGAGAACTATTTTATCCAAAAATACATACCACATAATTTGCACAATGTACTAATTTGGTACAATACACATGTGTGTGTGTGTGTGTGTGTGTATATATATATATATATATACCTAAAATCTTTGCATAATCCGTATAAAAATAATTTAATTTCGAAATAATAATAAAATAAATTTATACAATGTAATATCCGTCCGAGATATTACATTGGACCTGCACAAAGTTCGATTCACCGGGATGGATCTCGGCGACGAACCCTCCGACGCCCTTATCAGTAAAAGAGCTTTAGGTAGAAAAAGATTGATTACCTTGTTATGGTGGGGGGAGATGGGTATTTATAGTCGCCTTTAGAGACAGTTTAGAGATAATGATTTATCCCTATGTCCCGGTGTTTCTGGATAAGATGTATAGAGTTTAAACTCATTTCGTGATAAGAGATACTGTTTAAATTACCTCTTAGAGATAATCACGGATTCGAATTACTCTTTAAATATCTGAATTGGTTTGTACCGAGTTGTTTACCCGTACCCAATATGATAGATCTGTTTATGGGTTATTGGGCATTGAAGAAATGCCCAGTTCCCATTTCAGACCCGTTTGTAGGTGAAATTGCCGTTTTACCCCTGAGCTTTAAGATTCGTGCCCAATTTGAACGATACCAATTCAATCCCATTTTTAGCCATATCACTATTGAAATATTATAAATCTCTAAAATATAATCGCTTAGCCTCCGATTAGCGATTAATCGGGAATTAATCGAGCGTAATCGGGAATTTTAACTGCTTAGAACTTGAATCAATAAAGAAAATGGATACTCACTTCTTTATGTATTTGAGATTCAAGAGACCCTTCACGGAGCTCAAGGTTTGGAACCAAATGTTTAATTGCATTAGCACGCTGAAGATTCTACAAATAGTTCGGGTCGGTTGACAAATGATTGATACATTTAAGAATCTACATTTGTTAAGAGGCATTTAACTAACATGTACACAAAAAAGGCTTGTAAGAATAGAAGTTATAAAATGAAATATTACCTTTAGATGGGCTGGAGATTCTATCCTATTAAACATTTGGAAGAGTCAACCAAGCAAGCTTTGGGTACACATATCGGATTTTACGAATGAGTCAGCTTGAGCAAACTCAAATGAAAGATCCTCTGCTTGATATTCCCTTGCCACATCAGCACTGAATGATGATAACATTTGTGAAAGAAAACCAGATGTATTACTCCCAAGTCTGCCATTTAGAACACTAGATCCAGATAGCACACCAGATGATGTCTGGGATGCTAACCCATATGTTGAAGCTCCGTCACTTGAAGTAGTTGAACTCGTAAGTTGTACTGGAATTCTTGTTCTTGGTTTCCTTACTAATTTTGTATTAGGATTGTCACGCTGCTTCCCAAAAATAAGGAATACGAGTACATGATATTGGCCCAGTGAATAACTAAAGTCACCCATAAGCTGTAGTAAAACGGGCATGACTTTTGCTACAAAACTCAGAATTTAAAAATTCAAGATGTTTTGGAAACTACAAAGATAAGGCTACAATTCTTGTTCAGAAAGAAATTCATTTTAAGATTGTTTACTGGTTCAAAAACAACAGTCAATATACAGGTCAGCAAGCAATATACAGGTTTTATGCAGTTTTCATAAAACAAAATTTAATTAAACGTGATGGGTATCAATTCTTTACTCAATAAATTGTATAATCAGCATGATGGGTATCAGAACATGCTAAATAAAATTAGAACATGCTCATAAATCAATTTATCATCAATCGATCAAACAACATACAACCTAGCAATTATCTCTACAATAATTTATTTGTGTGACGATTATATGAACAACCCTATTATCAATTCTATATGCACTCATGAAAGATCCAAACTTTAGAGTCAAAAGTGGCACAATGTCAAGAATATTGGGGTTAGCTCGTGTAAACCCTCAATAGACCCAACGAAGAGGTGAACAATGGATAATACGATAATAAAGAGATCTACTTGCAAGAGTTTCAACAAAACTTGAATTTGATACAATTAACAATTCAAGTGGACGGTGACTTGCCTTATAATCGGTGAATTTGAGCACCAAGAATAATGGGATAAGGATCCCGAAGCAACGAACCCACGAACTAGCAATTTATAACACGTTCAATATACGTGCACACAAGGAACCCAAATCAACACAGCACTCAAAGAGACTGCAGCAACAGTAGCCAGAGAACACCACGAAAACAAGGAGCGGCATCACTAGCGGTGAGCGACGGCAATGCTGGCGGCCAGAGGTGGCGAGGTCGACATCAAGCGGCGCACTGGGTGGTCGTCGATCGAAACAGGGAAGAAAGCTCGGGGTTTTGGGGTTTGGTCGCTGTCTGTCGTCGAAAGGGAAAGGGGAGGAGCAGCCAGGGGGCTTAGGGCCAGGCGGTGGATGACTTTGATGAGCGACGTCGAGGGCGGCGCTTGACTGGCTGAGGAAGGCGCCAGAGTTCGAGCTGATCGGAGAAGGGAGATGTACAGTAATGGGTATTATAGATTGGGTGGGAAACGGCTGACGGGGAGAGAGGAAAAAGAAGAGAGAGAGAGAGGAGAGAGATTAAGCGGCTAGGGTTTCAATAATGTGCAATATTTAGGGTTTGCAGTAGAGTTGTATTTATAGGGTATAATTAGGGTACTGAATTAGTGAATTAGGGTCCAATAATAGCCGATTTGGGTTAAGAACAAATGAAATTGGGTTTTAGGATTCAATTAAGAGACAGATCAAAATCAATAGGGTTCCAATAAAAATACCCACAATTAAATAAAAGATAATAGGTTCAACAAGAAAAGCTCAATCAGAAGAACGGAAATTTCGTGAACAAATTTAATCAAAAAAGAAAATAATCAAGAAAGAACAATATAGTATTTAAAATATACATATATATATATATATACATACATTAAATCAAATAGTGAAATGTATATAAAGTTGAGCATGTTCGGGCTTAAAACAAATTAATAATAATAATAATAATGCTAATAATAATGATAAAAATAGTAATACTGATAACAATAATAATAACAACAATAATAACAAATATTAATACCAATAGCAATAAGAATAACAATAATAATAATAAATAACAATAACGATAATAATAATAATACTACTAATAACAAAATATAAATATATTAAAATAACCCAACTATCAATAATACATTTAAATTGAGCTCAAACACAAATAGCCGATCAATAAGATATAGAAAATATGATCAAAATACACCACTATTCGGAATGAATAAGATTTTCGATTAGAAAATACTTTAATAAAATCCGAAATGAATTTATCACAAAATAACTTTATAAAAATCAAATTATAAGAAATATATGGAAAATACTTATTATCGGGAATGGGGGTTACAAGGATCTAAGCTTCAAATTTCTCTTTCATGCCACAAATAAATTAGAGAACTGTGTTCCAAATCTCACTTTACAACAGTCAATTAAAACAATCAATATCAGAGCTAAACCACAATCAATTGAATGAAAATTACCAGACCAAGATTTTTACAATTTAATTTTCTATAGGTTTAACCAAAACAATATAATTCGAAGTCCTACTGTATGGAGAAAAACTTGATAATATTCTTTGACTACAGATACATTATTTACAAATGTATGCATGTATAACATATTTAGCTACATAAGAACCAAATTTGTGTTACATACTTTGATGCAAGTATCAAACTGAATTTCTAAACGTTTGAATTGTCTGAAACAAAGAATAGTAAATTATGCAGTATTTATCATAAAAAGGATATCAAATGGTTAATATAACTAAATTAGCAAATGTAAAGATGAGTAACTACAGAAACTGTTAACTGACATAAAAGTCAATTTTTTTGTACCGTGCTTTAACCACATACATTGCACATTCATAGTCAAAAATTATTTTAATTGAACCTGCCAGGATCCTCTCAATTATCAATTTAGGATTGCATAAATCGACATTAATAGAATAGAGAGAGAGAAAAGGCAAAAAAGTACAAAGCGGGGATCTTTAAGGAGGTGACAGGGACGAGGCAAGAGTGGCCGTAGTGGACGAGGAGGTTGCAGCTGAGGGAATCGGCGGCCAAGTCATCAACGCAGCAGGCACCGTAGGTGGGCGCGAGGACGATGATGTCAACTTTGGAGAAGGAGATGATGATATCGGCAGTGGGGAGGGAATACATAAGGAGGTTGTTGGGGAACTAGAGGGCGACGAGGGAGGCGGCGGAGGTGGTGATGCGGTGGAGGGTTTTGTGGATTTCGAAGGAGTGGTTGGGAGGGAGGAGGAAGATCGCGGAGAAAAGGACAAGGTTGGTGAGGAGGGAGACCGAGATTTGGGATTTGGTGAAAGCATTTGGGTTGAGAGTCTTTGGGGGCGATGGGTTTGGAGAAAGAAAGAGAGCAGCGGCGAGCGGAGGGAGAGAAGGGGGTATAAGTGAATTTATTTGAGAAATTCGTATGGTCATGATTAGATCTAAGAATAAAATGTGTGGTTCAGATCTAAGTATTTGAGAGATTTTTGTAAGGCACATATTAGATCTAGAATATAATAAGAATTAGATGTGTGCTCCAGATCTGTCCTGGACATATTTATTCTGTCCTGGACATATTTATTCTTGTTTTTATAATATATATATATATATATATATATATATATATATATATATAGGCTTCTTCGGTTGCAAACAGGTCTGTTTGCACAGACCCGTGCGAACTTTAATCTGGGCCGTTGGATCTTTGATCCAACGGTCCATATATTTTTTTATAATAATTTGCCTTAACCCGTCGTTGATAAGGACGGGTTAAGGCAAAGATATAATCTCAAATCTGTATACAGTCCTTCGTCTTCCTCGTCGAAACCCAACCCAAAAACCCTAGCACACAGACCCATTTTTTTTGGGCGAAACCAAACCCAAAAACCCTAAAAAATTCCAAACTCTTCTGTTTTCTCCTACTCCTCTTCCACTTTCATACAATCTTTCTCTCCAAATATCTACTGTTGATTCTTGATTTCGATGATTACAACACACTGCAACATGTATCTGTGCTATACTGAATATAATTGCAGGTTGTATCAGAAGATACACAAAGGCTTCATTTCTCTAAAGCTGAACCAATGAACAAGCATAGCTCAGGATAAAGACAATGGCTTCACTCAAGACTCAAATCAAGACAAATGTTTCAATGTCATTTATTTATGTGTCTTGTAAACAAATGTAATATTTTTCTTTATTGAGTCTTAAAATGATGTACAGCCTTGTCACACACATACACTCACATATAAACTTTTTATAACTGTGTGTTTTCAAATCCAAAGGTCAAAATAGCTTGAACTAGATTAGCTGTTGAGTACCAGTCGACTGCTACTTGTTCCAGTCGACTGAATCTGTATAAAACTGCCTAATCTTATTCAAACTCTGATCAGTCGACTCATTATGGCAACCCAGTCGACTGTTCAAGTGCTTTTGACAGTTTTCTGTTTTAAAATCGCTTTTTCAAATTCAAATCTTTTTATTTCCGTTGGTTGACAGTTGGAACAACTGTTTCCCAACGTCCAGTGTATCTAACTCTATAAATAGAGATTAGAATCCACTGTGAATGATACAATACTCCAAGCAATTTTAAAATCTTAAGTTTTATACTTTCAAGAGATAAAAGCTTTCAATTCACTAAGACTTGGTTCTCTGTCTTTAGTCCAGTATAACATTTGATTTCGTTTTGGACTGGATATAGAAGTCAACCATTTTAGCCACGTACTATATCACAATCGCAAACAAGGCTATAGGTTGATTGTAAACAATTTTTATTGTTTTCTTTTCCTCTCGGTTGGATAGTAGGACTCTAGGGTGTAGAGTCAGGTTTGTCACACTTGGTGGAAGAGTGGGTTGCTTTCTCTGGTTGAGAGAAAGGACTACGGGTTGGACAAGTTTGTTGTCTGAACGCCGTAGGGTATTCTTGTAAACTTTTTCAAGAATAGTGGAAATCTCAAGTGGGTTGCTTGGGGACTGGATGTAGGTCGGAAGGACCGAACCAGGATACATCGTGTGCACTCTGTGGTTGTATCTCTCTACTTGCATTTTTATTTTCTCAGTTTGTGTTTTTACTATGAAACTTGTCTGGACTGTCGACTGAGTACTCAGATAAGTCGACTGGTCAGACTCGTACTCTCTGAAGGTTATTTGCATGTTAAGTCGACTGTCTTAACTCTAAGTCGACTTCACAGACTTATTTAAATTAATTTTCATTTTGTTAATACAGTCGACTGGTGTATCCCTTAAGTCGATTGTACAGAAGAAAAATCTCTATTTCGCATTTTAATTTCTTATAAACACTATTCACCCCCCCCCCCCTCTAGTGTTTGTTGCCTTGCCTACAGGATCCAACACTTGGTATCAGAGTGAGGTTAAGGGCTATGGCAACTTCTTCAAATGCAAATCAGTACCATGAAGGCCAATCTATACAAAGGCCACCTCTCTTCGATGGAACAAATTACAATTATTGAAAGTGCAGAATGAAGATCTACTTTCAATCCATCAATTATGAAATATGGAACATGACTGAAACAGAATACACTGCTCCCACTATTCCATATGCACAATGGAATGATGACATGAAGAATCAAACAATGAATAGTGCAAAAGCGATGAATGCATTATTTTGTGCTCTTACAAAGGAGGAGTTCAACCGTGTGTCAAATTCAACAACCGCACATCAAATCCGGCACACACTCGAGGTAACTCATGAAGGAACAAACAAAGTGAAAGAATCTAAAATATCTGTTCGTGTCCACAGGTTTGAAATGTTCCGCATGAAGGAAAATGAAAGTGTGTCCGAGATGATCACCAGATTTACTGACATTACAAACTCACTTGTGGTACTTGGAAAGATATACACTCAAGCAGAGATGGTGAGAAAAGTTCTTCGTCCACTTACTCCTGAATAGGAAAAGAAGACAACTGCAATAGAAGAGGCCAATGATTTATCACAACTTTCTCTTGATAATCTTGTGGGAAATCTAATGGCTTATAAGGTTCAAATTGAAGAACGGAAGAAGGATGCTGAATCACAACAGTCAAAGAAGAAATCATTAGCATTCAAAGCCATGACAGACTCCGAAGATGAAGAAGAAGATGAGGAGGGGATTGCTATGTTCACAAGAAGATTCAAAAAATTTCTAAGGAAAGGTAAGTTCAATTCGAAGTTTAAAGATTCTAATGATCCTCCAACTTGTTTCAGGTGTAACAAAACAGGCCATATGAAGAAGGATTGTCCACTAGAAAATACAAAATCTAAGGGAAAGATATCCAACTTCAAGAAGGACAAGTACACTAAGAACAAGTTCGCCAAAAACAAAAAGGCATATCAAGCAACTTGGGATGACAGCGATTCTTCTTCAGAAGAAGAAATTGATGAAACCAACGAAGTTGCAAACATGTGTTTCATGACATCACAGAATCAAGTAAGTAATGATTATGATTCAGATGATTTACTTGATGCATTCAATGAAATTTTTCAAGAATTGAAAAAAGAAAAGATTAGAGTTAAGAACCTAGAGAAAGTTAATCAAACACTTTCTCAAGAGAATCTTAACCTTGATAAAGAAGTAAAATCGTTAAATTCTCGTATTTCAAGTTTAGATATGGATCTTGAATCTCTAAAGAAGAATTATGAAGAGATATCTAAGAACGTATCTAAGTTCAATAAAGGAAAAGAGAATTTAAACGATGTTCTTCAAAATCAAGTAAAATCTAGTCAAAAGTTTGGACTTGGTTTTAAAAAATCTCTTGCAAAGGATCTTTCTTCTAAAAGCACTAGTATAAATAAACCTGAATCTATTTTTAGTGTTAAACATAAACTGTATGAGTTCTTTGAAAAGCCTAAGCTTGTAAGTTTTATTGATAAAGGCAAATCTAAAGTTCAGCCAAGTCGACTGTATCCATCCACCAGTCGCCTGTCCAGAGGTACTGAGTCTTATTCAACAAGACCAAAACCTCATATAAGTCGACTTACTTTTTCATCCAGTCGACTGACATACAGTAGAAGTCGACTGAAGGATGTTATAAAGTCGACTGGACAGAGCAAACTTGTATGGGTTCCAGTCAATTTGAGTTTGAATGATAGAATTACTTATATCAACTCATATATGTTAAACGTATGTAATTCTGTTAATTTTATTCCTGCTTATGGAGGAAGATCAAACTCATTATGGGTTTGGTTTCCCACAAACTAATATGTTTTGGACCCAATGAAAAGGGTTCCATATTCACATTGAAAATTTTATAGGTACCAAAGAAAGATCGTTGGATACTTGACAGTAGATGTTCTAAGCATATGACTGGTCATGCCAACCTCTTATCCACCATACAAAGCATCAATGGAGGAACAGTTATTTTTGGTGATAATAATAAAGGAAAAGTCATATGAATCGGCATGGTTGGTAAAAACACTAACCCTTCTATAGAAAATGTTTTATTAGTTAGTGGACTTAAACATAATCTGTTAAGTATTAGTCAACTATGTGATAAAGGTTATAAAATTGTGTTTGAAAAAGATGCTTGCTTAATTTATGATTCCACTATGCAAAACATTATTTTTCAAGGTTTTCGCAAAAACAATATTTATGAATTATGTTTGAATACAAATGAGTTTTCAAATGATTTCTGTTTAATAGCTTCTAATAATGACTCTTGGCTTTGGCATAGACGATTTGGTCATGTGAATATGAAAAATCTCTCTAAAGTATCCAAGTATAACCTAGTTAAAGGACTGCCAAGACTATCCATTAAAAAGGATAAGTTATGTGGTGCATGTCAACTAGGGAAACAAATCAAATCTACTTTTAAAATAAAAGAAGTGATTTCTACTAGTAGGCCTCTCGAATTAATTCATATGGATTTATTTGGCTCTACTAGAGTTGCTTCTTTAAATAAAAGTAGATATGTATTTGTTTTAGTAGATGATTTTTCACGATTCACTTGGACATTCTTCTTAAAACATAAAAATGACGCGTTTGGTGAATTTGCAAATTTTTGTAAATGAATTCAAAACCAAAGATCTCTAACTATAGTCACTATTAGAAGTGATCATGGTGGAGAATTTGAAAATGAAACGTTTACAGAATATTGCAACAAGAATGGTATAACACATTCAATTGCATTTCCTAGGGCTTCACCACAAAATGAAGTGGTTGAAAGGAAAAATAGGACTTTGCAAGAATGTGCACGTACCATGCTTGTTGAAAGCAATTTACCTAAGTATTTTTGGGCTGAAGCTATTGCTACAGCCTGTTATGTTTTAAACAGGATCTTGATAAGACCTAAGCTAAAGAAGACTTGTTATGAGTTATTTTTTAACAAAATTCCTAAAGTCTCTTACTTTAAGACATTTGGTTGTAAGTGTTTTATTCTGAACACTAAAGATAATTTAGATAAATTTGATCCTAGATCTAATGAGGATATCTTTATAGGATACTCAAATAGGAGTAAAGCATATAGAATCTTCAACAAGTCAACAATAACTATTGAAGAATCAATGCATGTTACATTTCATGAATCTCTGCCTTCATCAAATTTAATTAAAGATGATGAAACTGATTCATCACCTTTAAATAAAGTAATTATATCTTTAGAACAAACTAGTCTCGCGGATAAGTCGACCGATCAGGACATCAAGTCGACTGATGTAAACCAGTCGACTGAGACACTTATCAAGTCGACTGATCCTATTGTGATATCTCCAACTTTACCAAAATTTTTTGTTGAAGTTAGAGATCATCCTCATGACTTAATAATTTGTGACATCTTCCATGGTATTCAGACAAGATCACATATTAATATGATATCTCACACAACCTTCTTGTTGTATTTTGAACCGAAAAATATACAAGAAACATGTGAGAATGAATTTTGGATGAATGCCATGCAAGATGAATTAAACCAATTCATAAGGAATGATGTATGGGATTTAGTTCCATGACCTCCTGATCATACTATTATTGGTACCAAATGGGTATTCAAAAATAAGTTAGATGAATCAGGACAAGTTGTTAGGAACAAAGCTAGACTAGTTGCTCAAGGATATAATCAAGAAGAAGGCATAGATTTTGATGAAACATATGCTCCTGTTGCTAGATTAGAATCAATTCGTATTTTATTATCTTTTGCTTGTTTTATTAATTTTATACTTTATCAAATGGATGTTAAAAGTGTTTTTCTTAATGGGTTTATAAAAGAGAATGTTTATATTAAACAACCACCAGGTTTTGAACATGAACAATTCCCAAACCATGTTTTTAAATTGAAAAAGGCTCTATACGGTCTTAAACAAGCACCACGTGCTTGGTATGATCGATTGAAAACTTTTCTTTTAGAAACAGGTTTTGAGATAGGTAAAGTAGATACTACTTTGTTTATTAAGAGAATTAAGAATGATATTTTAATCATACAAATATATATTGATGATATAATTTTTGGTTCTACTAATAATAATCTATGTCAAGAGTTTGCTAACACCATGAAAAACGAGTTTGAGATGAGTCACATGGGTGAACTCAATTATTTCCTTGGACTACAAATTAAACAGTCTTCAAATGGCATATTTATTAATCAAGGAAAATATGCAAAGGAATTACTCAAACGGTTTAACATGGATAGCACAAGTAGTAAATCCACACCTATGGCTACTACCACTACCCTTGACAAAGATATATTTGGTAAGAGTGTCGATCAGAAACTCTATCGAGGTATGATTGGCTCACTCTTATATATAACTACTAGTAGACCAGATATTATGTTCAACGTATGTTTGTGTGCTAGATATCAGTCTAGTCCTAAAGAATCTCATTTAAAAGCTGTGAAACGAATTTTAAGATATATTAAAGGCACATCTGATTATGGTTTATTTTATCCACGTACCGATAATTTCCAACTTTTGTCGTACAGTGATGCTGATTTTGCTGGTAGTAAAACTGATCGCAAGAGCACTAGTGGGACATGTCACTTTTTGGGACATTCACTAGTTTCTTGGTGCAGTAAAAAGTAAAATTCGGTATCTCTATCTACTACAGAAGCTGAATATATCGCTGCAAGTTTGGCATGTGCACAGATTTTGTGGATGAAGCAAACCCTATTAGATTATGGTATATCTTTTGAAAAACCTTCAATAATGTGTGATAATACCAGTGCAATTAACTTATCTAAAAATCCGGTTCAACATTCACGTACGAAATATATTGATATTCGACATCATTTTCTACGTGATCATGTTTTAAAAGGAGACATATCTTTAGACTTTATCTCTACTGATAAACAAGTAGCCGATATCTTTACAAAACCCCATAAAGAAGACACTTTTATTACTTTAAGAAGAGAACTAGGGATATGTGATTTTCTTGATATTTGTTGAAAATATTTTTTTTAAGTCGACTTGTATATGTTGTTCAGTCGACTTGCCTGTATTTTTTATATACTTATTTTCTTCTCTGAACAGTCGACTAAGATTTCAACAAGTCGACTGATCAGTTGTAATAATTATTTATTTTTCTCTCGACTAAGTCGACTGTACCTTAATACCAGTCGACTGTCGCGAATCAGTATGTCTTCAACTTCGAATTGTCACACAGTTTTTGAGAAAACTTCTTATCCTTTGACTCGCCCTTGACTACTTTTTGAGCCGTTGATTTCATTTCCATTCAATTCCAGCCGTTCGCATCTATTGAAAACCCTACTTCACTGCCTCCATCTTTTCACTTTCACTTTTACCCACTTCACTTTTACCAGATCTGAAACCCTGAAGAGAAAGAGCAAGATCGAGAAGTTGACTGAAGGAGCTGCTGTTTTCCAACTCCCTTTTGCTGTTTGATTCCCTGTTCTTTGTTGGTATAATCTCTTCCCCTTCATTTTTTTTCATGGCACCGAAAAGATCCAAAACCTCTCATGTAGATGATAGTTCTACCTCTAAGGACTATTCTCAGTATCTTAGAAGTCCTGATCTCCTGGAGAAATGGTATATTATTTGTACCGTTCTTATTTTTCCTGGTAGATTTGTCAATTTCAATGATCTTGATAGGTTTAACCTTGTCTCTCTCTTTCAAAACTGTAGCCTTTATGATTTTTTATCCTTAGAAAATCAACCATATTATTACCCTCAACTCATTTATCTCTTCTATACCAATATGAGAGTAGTTCAATCGGATGACGGAGAAGTTATCATTTATTCTTCTGTGAAAAATAAGAAGATTAAACTCACATCCGAACGAATTAATCTAATTATGGTTATCAATGATGAAGGACTTGATTTAGGAGAGATCATAATGGATGATGCATCTATCATGTCTAAAATCTTTTTGCCCAACCATGGACCCCCTATGTCTAATAAATCAATTACACCTATTGCAAAACTTGTTGCTCGGATACTGTCCTATAATATTATCCCTAAAACAGGGAGTTATGATCAGTATTCCATGGAATTGCAACAAGCAGTCTATGCATTTTTTGGTAAAATCAATGTTAATTGGGGTCGTGTCATTTTTCCTAGAATTCACAAATCACATTCCCACTTTCTACCCTTTGGTGCTCTCCTTACTCGTGTTTTCTGTGCTTATGATATTGATCTCGACTCCGAGACAAATGTTGTTAAACACTATGAAGGTTTCGATCATGCAATTTTAGCACGCATGAAGCTTCTTGATCCTCCACCTAGCTCAACCACTAGGACTTCTCCCCACACCCAAGTTCCTTTAGCCACTTCTGCTAGACCATCTTCAGCCTCTAGCTCTTCTCGTCCCCGTGCTAATTTTGATGATCCACGCAGTCTCTATAATGTTGTTAACTACCTCATGGGTCGTCAAGATATCCTTGAATCCCAAATTTCCCATCTGACCCATCTGTTCACGTCTCAATTTCCACCTCCGTCTCAAGATGTCGAAGATGCCGACGACGAAAATGAAAACTGATGATTTTATTTTATTTTTTTGCTATGTATTTTCCTTGCTGCATTTTCTTCTTTTTGTATTTTGTAAAACTCCGTTATTTATGTAAAGACTCAATTATTAAGTTATTTCAGTTGTTACTTATTCTCTTACCATATTGTCTCACTAATTTGGTTCTTCCCACTTGTGTCTTTTTGTTGATGACAAAGGGGGAGAAAACCTCATATTACATATTAAAAACCTCATATTTGTGTATCTTTTTTAATTCTGTTTTGTTCTCAAGTCGACTGATATGATATACTTTTTCAACTATGATTTATGATGTTCAATTTTGTGATGATTTATGCCTTATGTATGCATTATGTGCTTTTGATAGGGGGAGCATATCAATGCTTGTATTACTTTCTTTTATTATCAGCTATTGTGTTGTCATCATCAAAAAGGGGGAGAATGTTGATTCTTGATTTTGATGATTACAACACACTGCAACATGTATCTGTGCTATACTGAATATAATTGCAGGTTGTATCAGAAGATACACAAAGGATTCATTTCTCTAAAGCTGGACCAATGAACAAGCATAGCTCAGGATAAAGACAATGGCTTCACTCAAGACTCAAGGCTCAAGACTCAAATCAAGACAAATGTTTCAATGTCATTTATTTATGTGTCTTGTAAACAAATGCAATATTTTTCTTTATTGAGTCTTAGAATGATGTACATTCTTGTTACACACACATACACTCACATATAAACGTTTTATAACTGTGTGTTTTCAAATTCAAAGGTCAAAATAGCTTGAACTAGATTAGCTGTTGAGTACCAGTCGACTGCTACTTGTTCCAGTCGACTGAGTCTGTACAAAACTGCCTAATCTTATTCAAACTCTGACCAGTCGACTCATTATGGCAACCCAGTCGACTGTTCAAGTGATTTTGACAGTTTTCTGTTTTAAAATTGCTTTTTCAAATTCAAATCTTTTTATTTCCGTTGGTTGACAGTTGGAACAACTGTTTCCCAACGTCCAGTGTATCTAACTCTATAAATAGAGATTAGAATCCACTGTGAATGATACAATACTCCAAGCAATTTTAAAACCTTAAGTTTTATACTTTCAAGAGATAAAAGCTTTCAATTCACTAAGACTTGGTTCTCTGTCTTTAGTCCAGTATAACATTTGATTTCGTTCTGGACTGGATATAGAAGTCAACCATTTTAGCCACGCACTATATCACAATCGCAAACAAGGCTATAGGTTGATTGTAAACAATTTTTATTGTTTTCTTTTCCTCTCGGTTGTAGAGTAGGACTCTAGGGTGTAGAGTCAGGTTTGTCACTCTTGGTGGAAGAGTGGGTTGCTTTCTCTGGTTGAGAGAAAGGACTACGGGTAGGACAAGTTTGTTGTCTGAACGCCGTAGGGTATTCTTGTAAACTTTTTCAAGAATAGTGAAAATCTCAAGTGGGTTGCTTGGGGACTGGATGTAGGTCGGAAGGACCGAACCAGGATACATCGTGTGCACTCTGTGGTTGTATCTCTCTACTTGCATTTCTATTTTCTCAGTTTGTGTTTTTACTGTGAAACTTGTCTGGACAGTCGACCGAGTACTCAGATAAGTCGACTGGTCAGACTCGTACTCTCTGAAGGTTATTTGCATGTTAAGTTGACTGTCTTAACTCTAAGTCGACCTCACAGACTTATTTAAATTAATTTTCATTTTGTTAATACAGTCGACTAGTGTATCCCTTAAGTCGACTGTACAGAAGAAAAATCTCTATTCCGCATTTTAATTTCTTATGAACACTATTCACCCCCCCAAGTGTTTGTTGCCTTGTCTACAGGATCCAACATCTACGTCAAAAGCAAATCAATTCCCGTGCGAAGGCCACAAATTGATCTATTGGCAAAATTTGTTATTATTTTGTAAGGTATTGACTAATTTTTTGCCTTATTAGAGTGAATTATGTTGATTTCTAAATTTTTACATAGTAAATTATTTAGAAAGTCCCAAAAAATTGCTTTGCCCAAAATAATTTTAAAATGTAGTAATATTTGGCTTACTAATTTAGTTTTATTTGTGTTGATTTTTCACGTTCAATTTATACGGAATTAATGACTTAGAATTTTTTAGTGCGGTTAGAGTAAAAAACCTTGCAAACAGCCTTCAAAAAATACGAAACTTTGTGAGTAGGTTGATCTCACGCAGCACAAACCACCCCAACATGTAGTAGTGGGTTTCGATTCACGGTTGGAGATATACGGCCGTGTATCGCTTTAAAAAAACCTAATAAAGCAGTATACAGATGTATCTTGCAAACCGTGAGTCGAAACTCACTTCTACAAGTTCGGGCGGCTTGCGCTATGTGAATTCGACCAAGTTGGAAAGTTTTATAAATTTTGGATGTCATTTGTGCGGTTTTCTCACGTTCCTCACATTAGAAGTCAATGACTTAGAATTTTTTAGTGCGGTTAGAGTTGAAAACCTTGCAAACGGCCTCCAAAAAATACGAAGCTTTGCAAATAGGTTGATCTCACGCAGCACAAGTCACCCCAACTTGTAGAAGTGGTTTTCGATTCATGGTTCGAGATATAAGGCCATGTATCGCTTTTGGTTTAAAAAAACCTAATAAAGCGGTATACGAACGTATATCGCAAACTGTGAGTCGAAACTCACTTCTACAAGTTGGGGTGGCTTGCGCTACGTGAATTTGACCATGTTGGAAAGTTTTAGAAATTTTGGATGTCGTTTGTGCAATTTCGTGACGTTCCTCGCATTAGAAGTTATTGACTTAGAATTTTTTTTAGTGCGGTTAGAGTTGAAAACCTTGCAAACGGCCTCCAAAAATTACGAAACTTTGCGAGTAGGATGGTCTCACGCAGCACAAGCCACCCCAACTTGTAGAAGTGGGTTTCGATTAACGGTTCGAGATATAAGGCCGTGTATCGCTTTTGGTTGAAAAAATTCCAAATAAAGTGATACACGGCCGTATCTTTCGAACCGTGAGTCGAAACTCACTTCTACAAGTTTGGGTGGCTTGTGCTACGTGAATTCAAGCAAGGTGCAAAGTTTTATAAATTTTGGATGCCGTTTGTGTGGTTTTCTTACGTTCCTCGCATTAGAAGTTAGTGACTTAGAATTTTTTAAGTGCGGTTAGATTAGAAAACCCTTCAAACGACATCCAAAAAATATGAAACTTTGCGAGTAGGATGGTCTCACGTAGCACAAGCAACCCAAACTTGTATAAGTCCATTTCGACTCACGGTTAGAGAGATACGGCCGTGTATCGCTTTCGGTTGAAAAAAACTCAAATAAAGTGATACACGGCCGTATCTCTCGAACCGTTAGTCGAAACTCACTTGTATAGGTTGTGGTGGCTTGCGCTACATGAATTCAAGCAAGGTGCAACGTTTTATAAATTTTGGATGCCGTTTTGTGGGGTTTTCTCACATTCCTCGCATTAGAAGTTAATGACTTAGAACGCGTTTAGTGCAGTTATACTAGAAAACTGTCACGCCCCGCTTCCCAAAAATACAGAATACGGGCACGTAACAAAAGCCCAGCGAATGAATATAATCATCCTTAAGCTGTTTCAGTAATCTTACATCATATCTCAGGCAGTATATCAGAATCAATATATATCAGAGTCAAAATATCACAGTCGAAAGCAAAGAGTGGAACCAACATGCATCACTGAGATAATTTTACCAACAGGAATTAATTGAAATCAAATATCTTGTTCTCAAATAAAAACAACAGAGTCTGGAACAAACATTCTGGGTCACATCGCCCAATACAAAATAAATAATACACGTGTCTCAAATACTGAAATAATCAAGTCTCAGAAATACAGAATAATGTTCTAACAGAAAACAGAAATAATAATGAACAGCATCTAATACTGCGAACCACCAGAACCTTCTTGAATCTGTCCACCGTAATCTGCAATCATCGAATGCAGGAAAAAGGAAAAGAAGAAAACACAGTACCCGTCAATGGCAAGTCCGGGTCACAAATAGAATAGGATACAAGCACTTGGGAAAAACTAAACAGATCTAACTAATCATCAGAAACAGACCTAATATGGTATGGTAAACTCAACTAACATAGTATCCTAGCAGATGTCCCAGATATTAAGTGTCAAGTGTCATATAACAGAAATGTCAGGTAAACAGATATTCAGATATGTCAGGTAAATCAGATAACAGGTTTCATATAATAGGTATTCAGATTCAGATTCAGATTTCCATATATCAGATTCAGATTCAGACTTCAGAAATATAATCAGTTCTCAGATTTCAGATTAATGTAAGTCTTGTGTGATTACTATCTAGGTAGCACGACATGTGCCCCAAATTATATCACATGGTTGCTACAGTCAATGCAGTTTCGCTTTAGATTTCGTAGAGGATATTATAGGGCAGTGTACTTAGGGTCAGACAGATATCAGAACAGACAGATAGAACCTGGTGGTTCTCTTCTACTCTACACCTTCTTACATAAGAAGCAATGTAGACAGGGTCAGTAACAGACAGATAATTATATGGGAAACACGGGCCCCCTTCTAAGTACACATTTCTATGCTTTCCCACTACTAGATCTTTCCCATACCCCGGCTTAATTACTTTTGTTATGGTTATTAAACAGACATGAATGTGGTCTACAGGGTGTCAAACTAACATCATATGATCAGGTTTAGGTTTTAGGCATCAGATCAGTAAGTATAGATGCAAAACTTTCACAAATACGAGCAAAATGGTATATGTCTATAATCAGGTCAGCAAGACCAGTCTGTACATAAACAGTGATCCACAGATCTACAGGCATGCAAATCATGATCCGTCGAAGGATCTGGAAACTAGACTTCCACACGCTTCTAACGGTTATAATAAATCCATATGCTATTTCACAACATCACGACTCAAAACACAATTCAACACAGTTTGCATGTACAGTCAGAAAACAGGGGAAGAACTTAAACCACATGAAAACAGCATACAAAGTCATTAATTAAATCCACGAAAATTCTGGGGTAATCCCCTATATGTATAATCTCAAAATATAGATTTTCATATTTTTCCAGAAAGTATAAATATGTTTACAAAAATAGGAAATAGCACATCACACAGTTTTGATGGAGCTGGAATCCTTCAACACCGCTGTACAAAATGGAACACATCTTGCAAACAGCGCATCAAAATCCACTTCCGCCAAAACAGGGTGAAAGTAGATACAATTTCCTAACTTTCATATCTCTCATGAAATATTCATACAGTAATTAGAAATACGGTGAACACGGCATTTAACATACAATCACACGCAGTTTACAGCAAAAGCGATCTATAGAAAAGAATGTAAGGCATCACTCAAAACTCATCTTTAAATTACCACAAAAATCAGGGAACTACCTAACATCATAGTGAAACACAGGACAAAATCTTGTGGTATGAAATTAGGTCTAACTTAGATCTTGAAAATAAATTATCCACAAAAATTACCCCGAACTGAAACTGGAAACTACTAACACACAGTTACTAAAATGATCATAACTACTCCATACGAACTCCAAACAGGGTGAAATTAGTGGGATTAGAAATTAGATTCAATTCTCTACAAATTACTCAGAAATAGCCATGTTGAGATTCGGACTCTAATTCAGGGAAAAACTGCAATCAATCCAGTTCAATCCAAATTTCCAGATTTCTCAATTAAGTTTCAAAACATCATAACTTCCTCAAAAATCATCAAAACTCTTCCAAATTCAAAATACTGTCTACCCACTACCTAAATGTCATATCTAAGGGTTTCTAACATGTCAAAATCCAATATTTCTCATATGGGTGTTCAAACAAACATCGGGTATACAATATGTCACATACGCGATAACAATCGCGTTTGGGTGAATCCTAAGGCATAAACCTATTAACTTCATGTCCTAATTCGTCCATGGCCTGTTTTGAACAATAGAGACGAAATCCACAAATAAAAACATGATCTTGGTCCGTCTCTAGTCTCAACCTATCCTATGTGTGAACTTTCTACTTGTATCAACCTAAGAAATTTAAGTACAAGTTACTTGCCTTTATGTGACGACGAACGCAACAAATCCAAGCCTTTCAAAGAGAATCCACGAGCAAGACGCCTTCTAGCGCGATTTCGAGCGAAACCCACGAACAAAATGCGCCAACGGTTGATCCCTTTGACACACGAACCGAAGTGGAAGATGCCCACAACTCAAAACAGCGAGGGGGAATGTTGAGGTGCTGTTTTGGGATGGTTGGGTGCTGCCTTGGGTGTTGGCCGAACACAAGAAGGAGAGGAGAGACGAGTTTTTGAAGCGAAGTTGTATAAAATAGCGGAGAGGGGAGATATGGGTGGTCGGCTATGCAAGAAGAAGGCAAGGGAAGGTCGGCCTAGGGTTTTGGAAGGCAGGCCGGGATTGGTTTGAAGGAAGAGGTAGCCGGCACACAATAGGAGAGGGAAGAAATGGATTAGGGTTAGGGATTAATTAGCATTAGGGGTATATATATGGGATCAAATGCGGGTTAATGGGTAGTGGATATCAATAGGAAACAATGGGTATACAATTGGGTAATGGGTATTGGGTAGGTTTCAAATGGGGATACAAAACACAATGAATCCTATAGCTCCTAAAAATCTCCTTAAGGCCAAAAAATCTCAAATTGGTCAAAACTCTCCTAAAAATCCACCATGACCCTAAAATAACATTTTTACATGAATGAGATCAAGAAATTGAGAAAAAGAGCTCAAAATGTCGAGAAACGGCCAAACGGCGCACAACAGCAAAAGAATGTCAAAACTGCCAGAAAAATATTATAGAATAAAAATAATTAAATTTATTGTTCCGAAAAATACAATAGAAAAATAATAATTCACAAAAATGAAAAATACCCTCAAAAATACCAAAAGTGAAAAACAGGGGTTACAAAAACCCTTCAAACGACCTTCAAAAAATGCAAAATTTTGCACCTCGGATGGTCTAACATAGATCAAACAACTCCAATTTGTAGAAATGAGTTTTGACTAACGGTCTGAGAGATACAATCGTGTGTCGCTTTTGGTTATAAAAACACCAAATACAGCGGTACACGACCGTATCTCCAATACCGTGAGTCGAAAATCACTTCTACAAGTTACGGTGGCTTGTGCTAGGTGAATTAAAGTAAGTTGCAAAGTTTTATAAATTGTGGCTGCCGTTTGTGCGGTTTTGTGACGTTTCTCTAATAATATGTAAATAAAGTTAGAAAGTTTTCATCACATTCCGTAATGGGTTTAGTAGCCCTAATTGTTCTCCTTTTCGTTTTCTTAGGTATGGACATTTTTGAAGGAAGTTCTGTTGCCGAAGAGAAATTTGTTCGTGCACAACAAATTGGAGAGTTTCTTCCTCATGTTGGCGAACACCTAAAACCGAAGATTGGTATGACATTTCCTACTCTAGAGGAAGCGGAAAAATTTTATTCATCGTACTGCAAATGTACGGGATTCTCTATACGTAAGGGTGGAAATAAATACAAGGGAAACGATGTAGTGGATAAATCATATGTATGTAATAAAGCCGGGGAGTTACCGAATAATCAAAATGAAGTTAGACGAGGAACAACTTCTAGAACGGGTTGCAAAGCTTTCGTTTGTGTCAAACTAAACCCACAAAGTAATTCGTGGATTATTTATTCACTACATGAACCACACAATCATGAATTTACTTCAACCGGTAGACGTCACTTGCTACCTCAAAACCGTGAATTGACAAATACCAATAAAAAAGTAATTGGTCAACTTACCGAAGCTAATGTCCCTGTATGCAAACAAATGCTATTCTTCGAAGGTGCAAGTGGGGGTAATGAGAAAATTGGTTTCACTGAAACCGATGTCAGAAATCTCAGGAGAGACGGGATGGAAGGTTTAAAATGACACGATGGGCAAATGCTACTTGAGTTCTTTGAATCCAAAAAGAAGACCGATCCTTTATTCTATTATAATTATCAATGTGATCCTGAAGTGCGATTGTCCCATTGTGTCTGGGTGGATGGTATCACTAGAAAGAATTATGAAGTATTTGGGAATGTTCTTTGTTTTGATGCTACCTACAACACAAACCGATACGAGATGTTATTTGTACCATTTGTTGGATTCAACCATCATTGGCAATCAATATTCCTAGGTTGTGGGTTCATCCCAAATGAGAAGGCATCCTCATTTGAGTGGTTCTTTGAAAAGTGGCGAGGATAAATGAATCACGATCTGATGAACATCGTGACAGATGAGGATCGTGGAATAACTGCTGCAGTTTTTAAAGTTTTCTCAATCACGTCACATAGATATTGCATTTGGCATATTTTGGATAGGTTACCGCATGAAGTGCATATGCCAAATAACATTGACAAGTTTAGGGATACTTTGAAGACTATCATTTATACGGCAGAATATAAAACTGAATTTGAACAGAAGTGGAAAAATTTGATTTCCCAGTACAAACTTGAGAATAACAAATGGTTGAAGGATAAATTTGAGATTCGTGAGAAATGGGCTCCCGTGTACGCAAGAGACTCATTTTGGGGCGGCATATTGATTACCCAACGTAGCGAATCGCTACATTCATCCTTGAAGCAACATACTCATAAGAAGTACTCATTACATGAATTTGCCATCATCTTTGACCGAGTCTTAGTAAAACAAAGACACGATAAACTTAAAGAAACACATCGTAATCGCTAGGAGAGGCCAAAATTGAAGACCGAATAGGCATTGGAGTCACAAATGGTAGGAACATACACACTGAAGATTTTCTACAAATTCCAACAAGAAGTCGTAAAAAGCTTATTACTTAATGTGAGTTTAATTGCGAGTATGGATACACCGGATAGTGAAGCTTTTTTTGTAACCGTTTGTGGAAATTCAGAACCGGGGAGGGTGATTTCTTTTTGTAAAATCAGCCAAATTGCTAAATGTCCTTATGCCATATTTGACTTCGTAGGCATTCCCTGCAAACATCTATTGGTAGTTATTCGGTTCACAGATCACACCGCACTACCCGAGCAATATATTTGTAGGCAATGGACCAGGGATCAACTGACAAGAAGCAGTACACCGGTTCCCAATCGTATAGGCGACAATTTTGCCTCTCGTTATTGTGAACTGACTATGCATTCAAGACATTTGGTCGATCTTGGTTGTTCTTCAGAGCGAGGGTACAAGTACATGCTCGACCACATGCTCAAGGGAATCGAAGGCTTTGCTCCGGGAATAGCACACCACATGAAGGTAGTGCACAACCGGAGAGTGGTGGACATGCACATGCACATGCACCAGTAGGGGACCCCGTACAGTGCACCACAAAGGGGAGGCCTAAAGGGAAAAGGTTGAAGTCTATCAGAGAATCTCAAAAAACGAAGAGGCCAAGATTTTGCAGGACATGTCTTCGTGTTGTATGTCACGATTCACGAAATTGCCTAAAAAATATGGCAAGGTAATATATCAGAGACTAAGTATTTGTTAATTGGACTCAATGTATCTAAACTTGTTGTAGTTGATACTAACCCATTCTTCTCCCTTATTTAGTGGATCGGTAGGGTATGAAGAAGCTCCAAACACTAGAGAAAGTGATGATGATGAAGGTGAAGGTTCGTGCTAAGGGGTTTTTCGTGTTATATATGTCATATCAAACTTTGAAGATAAGCACTGAATAATTACTTACTTTTGTCTTTCGATGTGATGAGAATTATTAATTTCAACTTTATTATTAACCTTTTTTTTGTGTAGGTCTGGAATAAAACAAAATCGTGCCGATGGAAAGAATCAATTATTGAAAACTTTCATACTTTTGATTGTATATATGTGGTCAAATGAACGTTTTTTTTTGTACAATTAGATTACTGGTGTATTTAATCAGAGTGCAATTTGTGTATGTGTGCATTTTGTGTATTTGTGAACTACATATGTTGTTGTGGGTGTTGATATTGTAATTAGCGAACGTCTATTTATGTTGAAATTTGTGAATTTTGAAGATGTGTGCAATTTGGGCAACCCAAACTATTTGTGAATTTATTTGTAATTGCTTTTTTTGTTTTCCGATGTGTACAGAATTATTATTTGTGTTGAAGGTTGTGAGTGAATTTTATGTATTTGTGCAAATTGTGTATTTCTGCAATATATCTATACTGTTGGATTTTTTAAATTTGTGGAAAATTATGAAAAATTATGCAAACTTACATTTTGAAGATAAAATACTGCCAAAATCGGATAAACCTAGCCCGTTATTTAGGATAACGGGTTAAAATAACTTAACCCGTCATTGAGGAGAACGGGTTGAGTAGATTGATATTGGCAGGACTTCATCCCCTATAGACCAAGTATTTGTATGAGTACTGCCAATTTTCCCTACAGTTAAGATCACTTAACCCGTTATCGTCAATAACGGGTTAACCCGTTATTGGGGATAACGGGTTAAGATCACTTAACCCGTTATCGTCAATAACGGGTTAAGTAGATAGATATTGGCAGTACTTTATCAATATTTGGTCTGTAGGGGATGAAGTCCTGCCAATATCTCTCTACTTAACCCGTTATTGGTGATGACGGGTTAAGATCACCTAACCTGTCATCGTCAATAACGGGTTAAGTAGAGAGATTTTTACAGAACTTTCGTCTGTGTAGGCTCTATGTGCTTTTGTTGATACATATACAACTTCACAAAATTTGTTCATTCACAACAACTTCTACAGATGATAATTTGTTCATTCAGTAATTCACATTAATCTTGGGATACTTAACCCGTTAGGTTGATTGATATTTGCAGTGTCTTCGCCTTTGTGCTACAACTCTTCAAATTTTCAAGATAAAGTTCGGAGAATATAGGGATACGGGTTATATCTTATAACAGCTTTGTACATCATACATTACAAACTGGCAAATACATGTAAATTGAACATACATAGAATGCATACATAACTAAAGCCAATTGATATTACAAAGTAATTTTTTGACACTTTCACCAAAATTTACAATTAATTTAGTATACAAGTACATACTGGGTTTCTTCTCAACGGGTAGGAAGGACTGCTGACACTGCCTTTTTTTGAATGCATAAGTAGCAGTTATCCCCCCTGCATACAATTTAGTTCACTACTATTATACAGAGGCAGCAATTCTCCGGTTCGTGGGATAGAGTAGTAGTGAGTATAACCGTATATTCAAAGTACTTGACAACTTCTTGACATGCACTCCTCATATTCGTACTATTTGTTGCATGATTGTGAGGTGTGCATGCCAAGAAGTTGAAAAGTACCATGAATACATTGTGACACCTACCACTACTCCGTCCTACGAAACCAAAGAATTGTTGCACTCTGTGTAACAATAGGGAACGAATGTGTATGAAGGGAGAAGAATTGCTACTTCTGCATTCATTAAAAAAGCCCCAAAAGAAGAGTAAGGGGAATGAAGGAAAAAAAAGGCAAAGTCAGGAGTCCTCCCTACCCCTTGAGAGAAACCCAGCATGCACTTGTACGCTAAAGTAGACATGCATCTGTCTCTCTACTTCTGCATCTTCAGCTTCTTTCTGAAACAATGTTATGAAGAATAATGAAGGAGACTCTCTTTGAACTCAGGTTTTTTTGAACTCAAACTTCTTCCCCCTTCTACATCTGTCTCCTCCCTCTTTTTTTTCTTTCTTTTCTTCATCTTATGTCTTTTCTTCATTGAACTCAAGAGGCATAGTTATAGGAGAATAAAGAAGGAAGCATTGATGTGCAAGAAAACAAGAAGGAAATGAAGAAGGCAAGAAAAGATTGGCAAGAAAACAAGAAGGCATTGATAATGATTCTAAAATGTTGAATGAAGAAGGCAAGAAAACAAGAAGGAAATGAAGAAGGCAAGAAAAGATTGGCAAGAAAA
The DNA here is from genome assembly GCA_017893485.1 of Hemerocallis citrina. NCBI lineage: Eukaryota > Viridiplantae > Streptophyta > Magnoliopsida > Asparagales > Asphodelaceae > Hemerocallis > Hemerocallis citrina. Next base: position 78,462,866 of record CM030364.1, read on the forward strand.
CAAGAAGGCATTGAGTGTGATCCTGAAATGCTGAATGAAGAAGGCAAGAAAACAAGAAGGAAATGAAGAAGGCAGGAAAAGATTGACAAGAAAATAATAAGGTATTCATAATGATTCTGAAATGTTGGATGAAGAAGGCCAGAATTCAAGAATGCATTGATACACTTCTCAATACTTTGTTGAATGAAGAAGGCAAGAAAACAAGAAGGAAATGATAAAGGCAAGAAAAGATTGGCAAGAAAACAAGCATTGTAACCCCTGTTTTTCCAGAAAGGTATTTTTCGATATTTTCTGTATTTAAAATTTTCGCAAATTATTTTTTTATTGTTAAAATTAGATTATTTCATAAATTATATTTATTAATTATTGTATTAATTTTCTTATTGGATTATTTTCATTTTATATTATTTTTCTTGCATTTTTTGACCTCCGTGTGCTGTTTGTGCGCCGATCGTCCGTTTTTCACCATTTTGAATTCTTTTTCGCATTTTCTTGATCTCATTAATATTTGTTAATTATTTTTGGGTTATGATGAATTTTTAGAAGTGTTTTGACCAATTTGAGATTTTTGGCCCTTAAGGAGATTTTTAGGAGCCATAGGATTCATTGTATTTTGTATCCTCATTTGAAATCTACCCAATATCCATTATCCAATTGTATACCCATTTAATTCTATTGGTATCCACTACCCATTAACCCATATTTGATCCCCTATATATACCCCCTCATCTAATTAATCACAAACCCTAATCTTTCTTTTCCTCTCCTATTTGTAACCCGGCCTCCCCTCCTTCTCTTCTCTCCCGGCCTGCACCTAAACCCCCTGGCCGACACCCCCTTGTGGATCCCAAACCATTGCCGATCACCTATACCATCCATCCATCAATCCATACAACTCCTTCTACATCAAAACCCTACCTTTTCCTCTTTCTTGTGGCCGGCACCATCCAAGGCAGCACCCAACCTTTCAAGAACAGCCCCTCCTTAAACTCTTCGCTGATTTGGTGAAGAGGGTAGCGTCCGTTTGAGTTCGTGCTTCAAGAAGACGATCGTAGGCAAGATTCGGTTCGTGGGTTCGCTTGGAATCACGCGTGGAAGGACTTTTGCACGTGGGTTTTCATTGCTAGGCTTCGTAGCGCCGTGTTCATCATCAACAAGGCAAGTAACTTGTACTTAAATTTCTTAGGTTGATACAAGTAAAAAGTTCACACATAGGATAGGTTGAGACTAGAGACGGACCAAGATCATGTTTTTAATTATGGGTTTCGTCTCTATTATTCAAAACAGGCCATAGACAACTTAGGATATGGATTTTGATAGGGTTATGCCTTAGAATTCACCCTAACGCGATTTTAATCGCGTATGTGACATATTGTGTAACCGATGTTTGATTGAACGCCCATATGAGAATTACTAGATTTTGACATGTTAGTTACCCTCTTTTATGATAATTAGACATTGGGTATACAGCGATTCGAATTTGGAAGAGTTTGGATTACTTTTGTAGAAGTTACGATGTTTTGAAGTTTAGTTGAGAAATTTGGAAATTTGGATGTAACTGGATTGATTGCTGTTTATACCTGGATTAGAGTCCGAATCTCAACATGACTATTTCTGAGTAATTTGTAGAGAATCGAATCTAATTTCTGACCCCATTGATTTCATCCAGTTTGGAGTTCGTATGAATTAGTTATGATTATTTTAGTAACTGTATGTCGGTAGTTCCCAGATTCATTTCGGGGTAGATTTTATCACCAAACTAATTTCAAGATCCAAGTTAGACATAATTTCATGCCACGAGATTTTGACCTGTATTTCACCATGATGTTAGGTACTTTTCTGATTTTTGTAGTAATTAAAAGATGAGTTTTGAGTGATGCCTTACATCCCTTTTTATAGATCGCTTTTGCTGTAAACTGCGTGTGATTGTATGTTGAATGCCGTGTTCACCTTATTTCTAATTACTTTATGAATATTTCATGTGAGATATGAAAGTTGGGTAATTTTATCTACTTTCATCCCGTTTTGGCGGAAGTGGATTTTGATGAGCTGTGTGCAAGATATGTATGATTTTGTACAGCAGTGTTAAAGAATTTCAGATCCATCAAAACTGTGTTATGTGTTATTTTCTATTTTCGGAAACATATCTATACTTTCTGTAAAAATATGAAAATCTATATTTTGAGACTATACATATAGGGGATTACCCCAGAATTTTTGTGGATTTAATTAACAACTTTGTATGCTGTTTTCATGTGGTTTAAGTTCTTCCCCTGTTTTCTGGCTGTACATGAAAACTGTGTTGAATTGTGTTTTAAGTCGAGATGTTGTGAACTAGTATATAGAATTATTATACCCGTTAGAAGCGTGTGGAAGTCTAAATTTCAGATCATTTGACGGATCATGATTTGCATGCCTGTAGATCTTTGGATCACTGATTATGTACAGACTGGTCTTGCTGTCCTGTTTATAAACCTATACCATTTTGCTCGTATTTGTGAATGTTTGGTACCTATACTTGCTGATCTAATTCCCTGAGTCTAAACCTGATTATGACCTGTTAGTTTGACATTATTTAGCACACTCTCATGCCTGTGGATGATCTTAATAATAAAGTAATTAAGCCGGGGTATATGGGACAGATCTAGTAGTGGATAGTGCAGAAACGTGTACTCGGGAGGAGACTTGTGTTTCCTTTATGACAAGTTACCGATCAAGTTTACCGATCAAGTTACTGATCAAGTTTACCGATCAATTTACCGCTCAAGTTTACCGACCAAGTTACCGACCAAGTTCTGTGATTTTGTGAATACCTGAGTATACTGCCCTGCATGGTCCCCTACGAAATCTAAAGCGAAACTGCATTGACTGTAGCAACCATGTGATATAATTTGGGGCACATGTCGTGCTACCTAGATAGTAATCACACAAGACTTACATTAATCTGAAATCTGATATCTGATTATATTTCTGAAGTCTGAATCTGAATCTGATATATGGAAATCTGAATCTGAATCTGAATCTGAATATCTATTATCTAAAACCTGTTATCTGATTTACCTGACATATCTGAATATCTGTTTACCTGACATTTCTGTTATATGACACTTGACACTTAATATCTGAGACATCTGCTAGGATACTATGTTAGTTGAGTTTACCATACCATATTAGGTCTGTTTCTGATGATTAGTTAGATCTGTTTAGTTTTCCCCAAGTGCTTGTATCCTATTCTATTTGTGACCCGGACTTGCCATTGACGGGTACTGTGTTTTCTCTTTCCCTTTTTCCTGCATTCGTTGTATTGCAAATTTTGGAGGACAGGTTCCTAAAGGTATTGGCAAGATGCGAGGCTAGAGGCTGAATTTTGCTATTGCTATTCCTGTTACTTATTTTGGATAATATTATATTTTGAACTTGTATTACTTCTTGTATTTGGGCGATGTGACCCATGATTATTTGTGTTATTCGGATCATGAATATTTGAGGTTAATACATTTTATTTCAAGTATTCTTGTTGGTATTTGGTTCATAAGTGCATGTGGTTGATCTTTTTCTGGCTTCCGACTCTGATTTTACTGTGATATGTTGTAAAGATTTTTCTGAACAGCTTAAGGATGATTATATTCATTCGCTGGACTTTTGTTACGCGCTCGTATTCCATGTTTTTGGGAAGCGGGGCGTGACAAGCATGAACAGCAAAAGCATTAAAACAACCAAGAAGAAGCAAGCATTGAATTTTCATCTGAACGAAATCAAGTTCTAGCTGCAGCAACAACATTAAATTTAGAAGAAACAAGCATGAACAGCAACAGTTGTATTATCATCTCATCAAAAGGAGCAATATGATACACTTCTCAAAAAGCAGCAACAACGACAGCAATATAAAGCTCCATTCATAAAGTACAGAAGAGCTTCGATCATCTACAGATCAAGTATTCATAAAGTTCTGCCAATATATCTCTTCTTAACCCGTTATTGGAGATGACGGGTTAAGTACTTAACCCGTCATCTCCAATAACGGGTTAAGTAGACATATATTGGCAGTACTTTATGAATACTTGATCTGTAGATGATGAAGTATTGCCAATATATGTCTACTTAACCCATTATTGGAGATGATGGGTTAAGTACACTTAATGACGGGTGTACTTAACCCGTCATCCCCAATATCGGGTTAAGTAGAGATATATTGGCAGAACTTTATGAACTAATAATTTTAACATTGTTTGAAAAAAAAATATCAAAATGTTTGTAAATCTAATAAATAATATAGTTCAATAAATGAAAATAATTTATTATAAATTATTCAAACACTACTGTAATCGTACTAAAACTCTAGGGTTACAGGGTTAGAGTAAGGTTACGGCTAGGGTGCAGAAGTTCGTTACACGGTAGGGTTAGAGTAGTTCTAGGGTTACAGGGTTATTGTAGGGTTACGGTAGGGTTAGAGTAGTTCTTAGGGTTATAGTTGGGTTACGGCTAGAATTATAAATGGGGGTGTAAAAAATTAATTTTAAATGGGGGTGTAAAATCCAACTTCTTAGAACTGTGAGTGTAAAATCCAATTTTGAATATACTATTACCAATTTTGAACAGTATTAATTATTTTCATATTGTTTAAAATTACTTTAACAAATTTGATATTATTTATTACAATTACAAACATATTTCTTAAGGTGAGAGTAGTTCTTAGGGTTACAGTAGGGTTACAGTAGGGTTAGAGAGTTAAAGTAGGGTTACAGTATGGTTAAAGAACATTATGAACATTTGATAATATAGTTGAAAATTTGAAAAAGTTTATTAAAAATGACTCTAACCCTACGAACTACTCTAACCCTAATGTAACCTAACTATTCTAACCCTAGCCGTAACCCTACTGTAACCCTACTCTCACCCAAGCCGTAACCCTACCCTAAGGTTAGAGTAAGGTTTAGAGTTAGGGTTCGGACAAGGTTAGAGTAGGTTTAAGACAAGTTTGTAGGTTTAGAAAATGTAAGAGATAAGGTTAGAGGAGGTTAGAGTAGGTTTAGAGATAAGGTTAGAGTAAGGTCAGGACATGTTCATGGTAAGGTTATAGTAGGTTTAGAGATGAGGTTAGAGTAGGTTAGAGATAAGGTTAGAGTGGGTTAGAGTAGTTCGTACGGTTAGAGTAGGGTTACAGTAATTTTAAACATTATAAAATTAAATAATATAGTTGAAAATATGAAAATGTTTATTAAAAATTAGAAATAACCTTACGAACTAATCTCTAACCCTAATGTAGAGAGATCTATTCTAACCCTAGCCGTAACCCTACTGTCACCCTAGAGTGCTACCAAGCCGTAACCCTATTTATGTAAAACAAATAATAATATACAATACAAACAAATTGTGTTAGGGTTATTGTTAGGGTTAGGGTTATATCTTAAAACTCTTTCTTCCACTTCCTCTCAGTCCCCGCTGCTTTGCCAATTCTGTTCTTCGATTGTAAAAGCAAGTTAAGGACTTGTACTACATGTACGGGGAGGAAGACTCCAATAATATTAAGCAAGTTATGGCCATGTTGTACATGTGGTTCCACATGTTGTATAGTGAAATATAATAATAGGCCCATTATTCACATGATCCTTGTACTAATGCTCTTTGATAACTTGCACTACATGTAGAATCACATCAGATTATACTCCCCATGTGTGGAACACCACATGTAGAACCCCACATGTAGAACCCAATAATGGAAAAATTTTAGTGCGTTTTAGATCGGAGAGCTACAAATATTAACCTAATTAATCAAAACAAAAAACAACCACTTACTACTAATATTAACCCTTACCCTAACCCCAACACATAACCCTACACTAACCCTGAACCCTAGCTTACCCTAACCCTAACCCTAGGCTATTTATCAAATTTTGTTTTTTGAACTTTTTGACCACATTTAATATTAACGATTTTATATTGGTTAGTTATGTGGCAATAAATGAAAATTAATAAAAAATATAAATAATTTACAAGCATATGAATGTCACTTTACAGAGTTCAGCAAACAATGTTCGCAAAGAGTGAAAAGAAAGTTCTAGAAAGCATAAAATATCTTTCTACTTAACCCGTTATTGGGGACAACGGGTTAAGATCACTTAACCCGTTATTCACAACAACGGGTTAAGTAGATAGATATTGGCAGTATATTATGCAAAACTTGGGATGTAAGGCCAATATCTCTCTACTTAACCCGTTGTTAATGATAACGGGTTAAGCGAACTTAACCCGTTATCTCCAATAGCGGGTTATGTGGAGAGATATTGGCAGTCCATTATGATAACTTTATATGTAGGGGGATAAAGTACTGCCAATATCGCTCTACTTAACCCATTGTTGTGAATAACGGGTTAAGTGGTCTTAACCCGTTATTCACAATAACGGGTTAAGTAGAGCGATATTGACAGTACTTTATTAAAACTTGGTTGTAGGGGATAAAGGACTGCCAATATCTCTCTATTTAACCCGTCATCACGAACAACGGGCTAAACTCATTTAACCCGTCATCGTCAATAACGGGTTAAGTAGAGAGATTTGTACAGAACTTTTGTCTGTGTTTGGCCCTATACACTTCGGTTGATACAAATACAACTTCACCAAATTTGTTCACAAATTCACATCACATCAATGTATATAATACAACAGATAACTTCACAAGAATTTTAAAGCATACAAATGGACAATGTCAACCAATATACATAATTAATTCAAATCAATACAGTTATCCAAAATTTTCACAAAAATTATACAACCCGACACACGTCCAAATTATAAAAAAAAATTATCAAGGTGTTCTTCACGTTGGCTTGCACGCATGCCCGGTATTTACCTACAATAATTTATCAACATAGAAACAAACTATGCATTAGTTATTGGAATAACAAAATCAACAACCAAATGCTAAACTACTAAAGAGTATTAGCACGCGGCTTGCGACCGCTTGGTGTGAATTGATCGGACGGGTTCCGCTTCCTTTGAGGATTTCGCCGTCTGCCTTGTATCCCGGGGGATTTAGGGTTATCCGACCACTGCTCCATTTCAACTTCTTCAGGATTTTGCTGTTGTTGCACTTGTTGTGGCTCAGCGATGTGAATTCCCTGCCTTGTCACGCTCTTTCGCCTCGAACCCATTGCTGGCACGTTGGCTTTCAAATATGCCTCAAGTTGCGGACCTTCACCCGCGTCCTCAAGAGTACGACGGCACGGCATTAACATCTCCCGCATTATCTCCTTAAAGCTCTCGGGTACCTTACTCTTCAAGATGCGAGCAGCTGTTCGAACGTTCTCCCATGTGTTTTCAATCTACATTAGGTTGAAATTTTCAATTTAAAAAACATGCATACTTAACACATCACCCACCTCAAATTACAATACATGCATACCAACTATATGAAATTTGACTAACCATTTTTCGATATGTCTTAGCCTTTGGTTGGTACATCGGCTGGGAGGAGGAATATGCCAGAGGTGGTTCTGCCTGGGTTGGGGGAATCAGAATCTGCACACCGGCTGGTACAGCGGCCTTTGGAGAAACATACAACCGTGTTACACGCTTGTACCACATCATGTATGCCTGTTGGAGGGAACCATCATACGGTATCGCGACAAACATCATATTCGGTGTCATTTGATGTCGCATGGTGTTCCAGTTGGCCACATGGTAACGATGGTAATCAGCCCAATCGAAGTTGGGCACTCGTCCCGTTCCCCTCACCTCGTGTAACTTTTTATCATAGCACTGGACATCGGGAATCTTTTGTTGATATCCGAATTGCCACATCATTCTATCAGGATACTGGAACTCGACAACTCCAAAATTCACAAGTGGTGCAGCCGTCAACCAAAGGGCACTGTCTAAACAGACCGGTGGAACCCTTTGCAACCTGGCTGTCGAGTACGGTTCCCAATTGACGAACTCGTCCCGCAGGTTATCTAACTCATCTCTGTAGTAGGTTAAAGATTGGTGTGGATTATTGACCCACGCGTGCCGCCCCGCCCAATATACTCCTAGAGGAGGTAACAACTCCGGCACCCCCAGGTCGGCCAAACAATCCGGTGTAACTTCAATAATACGGGGACGTTCGATGTGGATGCGTTCCCAACTCCAGATCTACAGTAGCACCATCGGGCCACCTATTTGTACGGCACCTAAAGACCATGTGCACAAATTCCTATACAGTAGCACCAGTGCCGCACTCTCCCAACTGAAACGGCCCGCATAACGGAAAATTTCCAGCAACCGTAGGTACATTAGCGGCATGGTTGATCCGGATGAGTTCGGGAAGATCACTCCCCCTATCATACTAAAAATGTACGCACGTGTAACACCCCGCAAAATCGGAATTACAATTTTGCCCCTGTATGTTACGCACGTATATTTTGTAATGTATTTCACTACATATTTTGGATTCATACTATTTATACATTTTCCGTATTGATTTCAGTCAACTAAAATATAATATTTCAATTCCTGGGATTTACGTGCTTTTTACGTGTTTCGATGCACGTGTTTCCACCACTACGTATAATATTTTTCTATAGGTTTAAATTATTTATTTTTATGTATTTAAATCTATTTTATAAAAAGAAAATTTATTTTCCCCTTGTTTTGATTAAAATGCATTTTTCGACTTTCTGCACGTATAATGCACGTGTTTTCTACGTGTTGTGATTTCATCATGAAATATATATAAATTAGTAAATATAATTTTTCTTATGTTGTTTTCGATTACATTTTAATAACTTTTCGTTGGTAAAACAAATTTAGCATTTTGATATTTTACGTGCGACGCACGTGTTTTCGATAAACTTATTTGGACATATTTGTTTTCAAAATAAATTTCGGAGTGTGTAAAACCCCGGTAATTTCAATGTATAGTGTGTGTATATATATATATATATATATACACTACATGTATATATAAGTATATTAGTTGGCTGGTGTGATATAATGCATGCATGGATGGCTTATTGGTTAATAAATGAAATAATAAATTGTATATAGATGGAGATGGGGGCCCACCAAATTTGATAACAGCAAAGGGCTGCTGGATTTATAATGGATTAATGTTTTTGGTAATGGTGGGCTTGGTTTGGTAAATATAAAAATATGTTGTATATATAGTATAATGGCATGGTGGGGGCCCACGACCATATGAACAGCACACTTGTGTGCTGTTTGAAAAATAAGGTGACATGGCTTTTGAAAAGTGGGCCGGTTCTTGTAGTGGAGAAGAGAAGAGAGAGTTAGTGTGAGAAAGTGGGGATGAGAAGAGTTTGTAAGTTATGGAAGTTACAAATGTGAAGAGGTGGACAAATGAAAAGATGGGAGTTAGGAGAGTTATGCATATGAAGAGTTGGTGGATTAATTTGAGAAGTTATTAGGTGGGAGATTTTGCAATATAGTCCCTAGCATTGTCCTATAAATAGCAACTCATTTCTCATTCTTTTTCACGCCAAAAATAAAATAAATAAGAGAAAGAGAAGAAAGAAAAGAGAAGCAAGAGAGAAAGAAAAGAGGGAAAGGAAAAAGAAAGAGAGTAAGAAAAGAAGTGTTCTCTTGCTTGGAGCTTTTGCTAGGAGGAGAAGAGGACTAGGAGGTGCTTGTGAAGCTAGGAGTGATGTTCTATCTCTCCTTTCATTGTTCAAACTTCATTGAGGTGGGTGTTCTCTACTTTCTAGTTTTTAGAATGTGCATGTTAATAAAAATGAATGAATATTTGTCATTTGCTTGTTGATATACCAAGGTGGAAATTAGTAATTGTGAAAATATTTGAAGAGATATCCCTTATATTTAGAGAGAAATTTTCATATAGTAAAATGGGTATACATAACCTATTTTTATTTGTTATAAGAAAATACAATTTTTCTAGTTTAGAAATGAATTCTTATCAAATATGAGATTTTTCTAATCTATAAGTTTCTGTTAGTAAGTAAATTTCAGTTTAAATTATACTATTGTAGACTAATGAGAAGATTAGATTAAAAGAAGAATCAATCATTCGGAATGAGCAAACGACAGAAAGTTTGAACAAAAGATTAGTTTTGTTTCTCATGTCAAGTAGTCACAATGGACTAACTGGCTAGTTGGGGGTCTTTAAGAATGTCACTGTAGCTCGTATGGGATCAGAGGTCCCGAGTTCGAACCATACGGTTTCCCCCTTTTTCTCTTTGCTTTGATTTAAAATTAATCCACAGGCCGAGATTTGATATTTCATAAGTTGATTTCTTCTCTGTGACAACCTAGTCACAGTGGACTATTGGTTAGAGGATTAACCTTGGGCTTTGGTTGGGATAGTCACGTGTTCAAAACTTTAGTGGTTGAATATTTTTTTTGGGTTAGTGTATCATCATGTTCAAAACTTTAGTGGTTGAATATTTTTTTGGGGTTAGTGTATCATCATGTTCAAAACTTTAGTGGTTGAATATTTTTTTGGGTTAGTGTATCATCATGTTCAAAACTTAGTGTATCATTCTGTTGGTTGAATATTTTTTTTTGGGGTCTTAAAATGATTTAGTGAATTTAAAATGTATTTAAAAAGATGGGAAAATCCCTAGTATTTATAAAATGTGACGAAGGATTCATTAAAATTATTTTAAAGATTTTTCTATATATACTTGAGAAATAAAAGAGACATTTTAGATAGAATGAGGTTTGTTCTCAAAGAACATGATTTTTATCATTAGAAGAAAAAGTAAAATGTTGATGTGTAAATTAATTGTCTTTGATGAGATTATTCGTTTGTGTTGAATACTTAATTATTATATGTATGTAAATTGCAAATGAGATTGCAAGTGATAAAATCATGTTTGTGAAAAGGATAAATTTTTGTGAGATCGATGTTGAATGAAATGGTTTCATGAAAAAGAATTATTATTATTAAGGAATCATAAATCGTGATGTAATAAGATATCATATGAGTTTGAAATTGTGAATGAGTTATTATTTGCTATGAATAGCTAGATCATGATTTGTGGCAAGACTAAGAAATGATTACTTGTGGATAAGTGTTAAGACAAGATTGTGATCTTTTGTGAATGAATTGAAGATTAAATTATTTAGGTTTAAGACGTGATTTATTAAAGGGTATGTGTACCCATATTTTCTTGTGCATGAAAGATTATGATTAAGAATTTGTAAGACTTCGGTTACCGGCAAAAATGAAAGAAAGAATTGATATGATTTTGAGATATTGCCGTGGGGCGATCTCTTATTTGTTGATTAAGTCCGGTAGGAAGTAAAACTAATTCTTGAATAGAAATTATTCATGTCTTGAACTTAAGAAAATTTAGGCACATAAGTGAAGATGTAGTAAACTTAGGGAAACGTAAGTGGGGTGCTCTATATAGTCGGCGGTGGACTCCAAGACTATAGACCCAGTTGGTGGACTGAGGTTGCCCTGTGGGAGACGGATTATTATAATTTATTCCGGGACTATGAGGACGGGTCGGCGGTGGACTCCAAGATCTTGAGTAGTCGGACGGATGGATTTTTGTGTTTACCGTCTCCAATGTATATATATATATACTGGGCTAGAGGGTCACATACGGGACGGTTCGCACGATGTGGAATCTGTTATAACAGCTGGCGGTGGACTCCAAGGCTGGGATTCACATTCGCAGAATAGTCTGAACTTTGTTTTGCTACCGGGTAGTTTTTCATGGCGAGGGATCGAGCCCTGTATTGTGAAGAACGTAGGCGCTTGCCCTCGGACCTATGTAGTATGGGATGCATAGAATCCGAACAAGTGTGCATTAGTGTCATCCTAGTATAGAAATGTGTGCATTAGGCATGACATACACTTATGTTTAGAATAATCACTTTTGACACTTTATATGTTCATTCAATCTTTTTGTGATTTGTTAAAGTATGAGATCGTTATACTATTCCCGGCATAGAGAGGATAGCCGTGTATAACATTTCGTCAGTTGTAAGTAACTGACGTGCCCACAGATTGACATGCAGGTAATGGACTATTCATGGAGTTATAAAGTGGATATGTTGTTGCTGTTTATAAGTTAAAGATGTTGCAAATGATGTTAAAGTTATACAACTTGTATTTCAATGTTGTAATCTTTTAGTCTTCCGCTGTGTAAAAACCAAGTGTAAAGAAACTCTGATGTATTGTGAATGAAAAGTTTTAAATTTCCTTGTAAAATTGTACGAAGTGAAGTAAAGATCCTGTGAAATCTCGAATTTATCCTTATTTGAAATTCGGGGCGTTACAGATGGTATCAGAGCTTGCTTCACAAGTAGAACAAGTTTATAAGGAACGATAAAAAGGGACGATAAATTTGGGAACAGCCAAAAGAGTCCTTCTGTCAACCGGGTGTAAACAACCCTAAGCGACACGGTATTTAAGCGTCTTCGGACCACCGCTAGCTGGGAACCGACTCTGACGGCTAACCCAAGTAAATCAGAACTTGATAGACTAAAGATTTGTTTAGGAAAAGTAGTAAGATCATTAACTATAGTCTAGAACCCGTGACACCTTATTGAGTAGTTACAATATTATTCCTACGGACACTAGAGTGTGAGTTTCAGCTGATAGAGATTTAAATGTAAATGATTTACATTTGTGTTGCTTTATCGGCTGATGTTTTCTCTCCCTTTCCTTTTGGATGGCTGGAGTCGTCATGATGATTCTCCTCGTATACATTGATATGAGAGTGTATGCGAGCACATTTTTTCCTGGGTATCAGAGTGGCGCAGTGGAAGCGTGGTTGGCTTGGACCGTCATTCATGATACCTAGACACTTCCCTCTCACATTATGTTGTAGATTTTTATCATGCTACTTTCTCAATATTTTTCAAATAAATATTTTCTTATGTTATTAAATGATTTGAATATTTATTATTTATCTATCTTCCTTAGTCTTGATATTTTAAACCTATTTTTCAAACTTAAAATTTTGTCCTTCATGTATTTATGTCACTTTATGTTTACCCGTTTATATCTAATATTACTTTACGTATTTTGTCAAGTTTTAAATTGCCGTTTATTAAATTAATATTTCAACCAATATTTTCTTCATTTATTATTTTGGATTTTTCTTATGAAGTTTTCTTAGGAGCAATCATTTTATATGATTTTGATTTCTATGATACTATAATATCTTATTCTATATGTTTTTAACAAGATTGAAATTTTCTACCTATATAAATGTGACCTACTATTTGTTTTATTTGTTTACATTCAGTACTATTATTGCATATTTGTTTTGATATATTCATTTTTACTATTAATCGCTACTCATTACTTTTATAGTTTTGCACTGTATATACTCACTATTTATACATTATCTTTTCTCAAATTTTAACTGTCTTTACACTCTTAGTTATTACTTATATTCTCCCATTGATTTCTATATATATCATATATTTCAATATTCTTATTATACATATCATTTTACCATCATCTAATTACTACATTAATATTTTTGCATATACTTGTTTATGTCTATTGTCCTAATTTGTTGTACTATATAATTATTGTTTTCAATTGCGTTTTCATCTCGTGTATGTGTCTTACACTATTTTGTCTTAATGTTATAAATTATTTTCATCACTACAAAATTTTGTATATTCACAAAGTATTTTAACGTATGCGTTCTATTTTTTCAAATTGTGTGCATAATTATTATAGTTCCCTTACAAACTATTTTATTTGATATACAAAGTCATTTTATGTTTTCAACAAAGTCTTATTCCCATTTATTTTTCGAAAATCTTATTCAATGGTCATGTTTTAAATTGCAAATCTTGCGAATTTTCTACCGTTTATTACATTGATAAATTTTTCTAAATTAGCTATTGACTATGTTTCCTTCGCCACATTATTTCCCGAACTACTTCGAATTTAACGACTTACTTGATTTTTCCCTTTTATCCAATAGCTTACCTAATATTATTTGTATACGAAAATTTCTCTCAAACTATTCTATCCCTTGTCATGTTTCATTTCTTATGTCATTTTCCTAATTTTCTTGTTCTGTCTTGTAACACCTTAATATTCAGTCTTCTTATAAAGAGTTTGTCTTGTTTTTATATTTTTTTTTCCTTGTTGCGTATACTACATTTATTTTTCTTAAAGTTGCAGTTTTCTAAATACAAATATTTTCTGTGACATGTACAAAAGACAACCTTTACCCTAGCGAGTTCCGGGGACGGAACTACTCTAAGGGGGGGGGAGAGTGTAACACCCCGCAAAATTGGAATTACAATTTTGCCCCTGAGTATTACGCACGTATATTTTGTAATGTATTTCACTACATATTTTGGATTCGTACTATTTATACATTTTCCGTATTGATTTCAGTCAACTAAAATATAATATTTCAATTCCTAGGATTTACGTGCTTTTTACATGTTTTGATGCACGTGTTTCCACCACTACGTATAATATTTTTCTATAGGTTTAAATTATTTATTTTTATGTATTTAAATCTATTTTATAAAACGAAAATTTATTTTCCTCTTGTTTTGATTGAAATGCATTTTTCGACTTTCTGTACGTATAATGCACGTGCTTTCTACGTGTTGTGATTTCATCATGAAATATATATAAATTAGTAAATATAATTTTTCTTATGTTGTTTTCGATTACATTTTAATAACTTTTCGTTGGTAAAACCAATTTCGCATTTTGATATTTTACGTGCGATGCACGTGTTTTCGATAAACTTATTTGGACATATTTGTTTTCAAAATAAATTTCGGAGTGTGTAACACCCCGGTAATTTCAATGTATAGTGTATATATATATATATATATATATATATATATATATATATATATATATATATATATATATATATATATATATATATATACACTACATGTATATATAAGTATATTAGTTGGCTGGTGTGATATAATGCATGCATGGATGGCTTATTGGTTAATAAATGAAATAATAAATTGTATATAGATGGAGATGGGGGCCCACCAAATTTGATAACAGCAAAGGACTGCTGGATTTATAATGGATTAATGTTTTTGGTAATGGTGGGCTTGGTTTGGTAAATATAAAAATATGTTGTATATATAGTATAATGGCATGGTGGGGGCCCACGACCATATGAACAGCACACTTGTGTGCTGTTTGAAAAATAAGGTGACATGGCTTTTGAAAAGTGGGCCGGTTCTTGTAGTGGAGAAGAGAAGAGAGAGTTAGTGTGAGAAAGTGGGGATGAGAAGAGTTTGTAAGTTATGGAAGTTACAAATGTGAAGAGGTGGACAAATGAAAAGATGGGAGTTAGGAGAGTTATGCATATGAAGAGTTGGTGGATTAATTTGAGAAGTTATTAGGTGGGAGATTTTGCAATATAGTCCCTAGCATTGTCCTATAAATAGCAACTCATTTCTCATTCTTTTTCACACCAAAAATAAAATAAATAAGAGAAAGAGAAGAAAGAAAAGAGAAGCAAGAGAGAAAGAAAAGAGAGAAAGGAAAAAGAAAGAGAGTAAGAAAAGAAGTGTTCTCTTGCTTGGAGCTTTTGCTAGGAGGAGAAGAGGACTAGGAAGTGCTTGTGAAGCTAGGAGTGATGTTCTATCTCTCCTTTCATTGTTCAAACTTCATTGAGGTGGGTGTTCTCTACTTTCTAGTTTTTAGAATGTGCATGTTAATAAAAATGAATGAATATTTGTCATTTGCTTGTTGATATACCAAGGTGGAAATTAGTAATTGTGAA
Organism: Hemerocallis citrina; assembly: GCA_017893485.1. Lineage (NCBI taxonomy): Eukaryota > Viridiplantae > Streptophyta > Magnoliopsida > Asparagales > Asphodelaceae > Hemerocallis > Hemerocallis citrina. The sequence continues at coordinate 78,478,579 of CM030364.1, forward strand.
AATATTTGAAGAGATATCCCTTATATTTAGAGAGAAATTTTCATATAGTAAAATGGGTATACATAACCTATTTTTATTTGTTATAAGAAAATACAATTTTTCTAGTTTAGAAATGAATTCTTATCAAATATGAGATTTTTCTAATCTATAAGTTTCTGTTAGTAAGTAAATTTCAGTTTAAATTATACTATTGTAGACTAATGAGAAGATTAGATTAAAAGAAGAATCAAGCATTCGGAATGAGCAAACGACAGAAAGTTCGAACAAAAGATTAGTTTTGTTTCTCATGTCAAGTAGTCACAATGGACTAACTGGCTAGTTGGGGGTCTTTAAGAATGTCACTGTAGCTCGTATGGGATCAGAGGTCCCGAGTTCGAACCATACGGTTTCCCCCTTTTTCTCTTTGCTTTGATTTAAAATTAATCCACAGGCCGAGATTTGATATTTCATAAGTTGATTTCTTCTCTGTGACAACCTAGTCACAGTGGACTATTGGTTAGAGGATTAACCTTGGGCTTTGGTTGGGATAGTCACGTGTTCAAAACTTTAGTGGTTGAATATTTTTTTTGGGTTAGTGTATCATCATGTTCAAAACTTTAGTGGTTGAATATTTTTTTGGGTTAGTGTATCATCATGTTCAAAACTTTAGTGGTTGAATATTTTTTTGGGGTTAATGTATCATCATGTTCAAAACTTTAGTGGTTGAATATTTTTTTGATTTAAAATGTATTTAAAAAGATGGGAAAATCCCTAGTATTTATAAATTGTGACGAAGGATTCATTAAAATTATTTTAAAGATTTTTCTATATATACTTGAGAAATAAAAGAGACATTTTAGATAGAATGAGGTTTGTTCTCAATGAACATGATTTTTATCATTAGAAGAAAAAGTAAAATGTTGATGTGTAAATTAATTGTCTTTGATGAGATTATTCGTTTGTGTTGAATACTTAATTATTATATGTATGTAAATTGCAAATGAGATTGCAAGTGATAAAATCATGTTTGTGAAAAGGATAAATTTTTGTGAGATCGATGTTGAATGAAATGGTTTCATGAAAAAGAATTATTATTATTAAGGAATCATAAATCGTGATGTAATAAGATATCATATGAGTTTGAAATTGTGAATGAGTTATTATTTGCTATGAATAGCTAGATCATGATTTGTGGCAAGACTAAGAAATGATTACTTGTGGATAAGTGTTAAGACAAGATTGTGATCTTTTGTGAATGAATTGAAGATTAAATTATTTAGGTTTAAGACGTGATTTATTAAAGGGTATGTGTACCCATATTTTCTTGTGCATGAAAGATTATGATTAAGAATTTGTAAGACTTCGGTTACCGGCAAAAATGAAAGAAAGAATTGATATGATTTTGAGATATTGCCGTGGGGCGATCTCTTATTTGTTGATTAAGTCCGGTAGGAAGTAAAACTAATTCTTGAATAGAAATTATTCATGTCTTGAACTTAAGAAAATTTAGGCACATAAGTGAAGATGTAGTAAACTTAGGGAAACGTAAGTGGGATGCTCTATATAGTCGGCGGTGGACTCCAAGACTATAGACCCAGTTGGTGGACTGAGGTTGCCCTGTGGGAGACGGATTATTATAATTTATTCCGGGACTATGAGGACGGGTCGGCGGTGGACTCCAAGATCTTGAGTAGTCGGACGGATGGATTTTTGTGTTTACCGTCTCCAATGTATATATATATACTGGGCTAGAGGGTCACATACGGGACGGTTCGCACGATGTGGAATCTGTTATAACAGCTGGCGGTGGACTCCAAGGCTGGGATTCACATTCGCAGAATAGTCTGAACTTTGTTTTGCTACCGGGTAGTTTTTCATGGCGAGGGATCGAGCCCTGTATTGTGAAGAACGTAGGCGCTTGCCCTCGGACCTATGTAGTATGGGATGCATAGAATCCGAACAAGTGTGCATTAGTGTCATCCTAGTATAGAAATGTGTGCATTAGGCATGACATACACTTATGTTTAGAATAATCACTTTTGACACTTTATATGTTCATTCAATCTTTTTGTGATTTGTTAAAGTATGAGATCGTTATACTATTCCCGGCATAGAGAGGATAGCCGTGTATAACATTTCGTCAGTTGTAAGTAACTGACGTGCCCACAGATTGACATGCAGGTAATGGACTATTCATGGAGTTATAAAGTGGATATGTTGTTGCTGTTTATAAGTTAAAGATGTTGCAAATGATGTTAAAGTTATACAACTTGTATTTCAATGTTGTAATCTTTTAGTCTTCCGCTGTGTAAAAACCAAGTGTAAAGAAACTCTGATGTATTGTGAATGAAAAGTTTTAAATTTCCTTGTAAAATTGTACGAAGTGAAGTAAAGATCCTGTGAAATCTCGAATTTATCCTTATTTGAAATTCGGGGCGTTACAGCACGTGCATAGTAAGTTAGTGTTTCCTCATCTGAATCGGGGGTCAAATAATCCTCCTCGAACTAAAATTTTAACCAACTAATGTACAGTGATTTATCATCGAAAGTTTTATCCATAACTTCAGCTTCCGCTTTATCTTTCGCAGCTTCTTTTATTCATACAATAAATCTTGATCATGACCTGCGGGAACAATTTCGAGGATTTCTTTTTCAACGGCCTCTTTTTTGGAGAACTATCAACTGGAGGTCGATACCAAGTAAATCACGAACAACTTCAACTTGTTCGAAGTCCATGTTCCCCATCACGGCGACCCCATCTATTGGTAGCCCAGTTATCATTGCTACATCTTGGAGGTTCACAGTCATCTCACCCATTGGTAGGTGGAATGTGTGGGTCTCCGGCCTCCATCGCTCGACAAGAGTTGTAAGTAGCGGCCGATCTAGCTTCACTCTCCCCATGAATTTAGCTCCGTAGAAACTGGCTTCAACTAAGTACGACGTGATACGGGGGTCAAAAGGAAGAACCGTGTGCTTCCGGAAGTTACATTTCTTATCGGACTCATTCCACACGGCTTCAGATCGGTGTTTGGGTTGCAACATGAGTAAGTTTGTGTCCACGGGTCCAGGTGGTGTAACGGGAATTGAGGACGACGGACCTGTAGATTGACGGCCACCAACCTACACGAATAAAGATAACAAATGTTATTATTGAGATAATGTTACATATTCGTATTTAAAACTAATAATAATAATCAATCTTACCTCTATAGTTGGTGCGCTACTAGTGGTACCGGACGGGCTTCTGGGTTGCCTTGTTCTAGCCATTTATCTATGTACAATAAATTTTAAATGTAGTTGGTACGCGTTACATCCAGTTATTTATCATCAATAAACATACCGAGATTGTGGGAAAAAATGCACAAATGACAAAAAAAAAGCAGTTAAAGTCAACTTGCGGATTCACATAGCACAAGTCACCCCAACTTGTGGAAATGAGTTTCAACTCTCGGTTGGAGAGATACGGGCGTGTACCGCTTTTGGTTGTAAAAAAACCCAAATAAACCGATACACGACCGTATATCTCAAACCGTGAATCGAAACCCACTTCTACATGGTTGGGGTGGCCTGTGCTGCTTGAGATCAACCTACTCGCAAAATTTCGTATTTTTTGGAGGCCGTTTGCAAGGTTTTCAACTCTAACCACTAAAAAATTCTAAGTCATTAACTTCTAATGCGAGGAACATGAAAAAACCACTTAAACGACATCCAAAATTTATAAAAGTTTCCAACTTGTCGAATTCACGTAGCGCAAGCCACCCGAACTTGTAGAAGTGAGTTTCGACTCACGGTTTGCGAGATACGTCCGTATACCACTTTATTAGGTTTTTTTAAACCAAAAGCGATACACGACTGTATATCTCGAACCGTGAATCGAAACCCACTTCTACATGTTGGGGTGGCTTGTGCTGCGTGAGATCAACCTATTTGCAAAGTTTCGTATTTTTTGGAGGCTGTTTGCAAGGTTTTCAACTCTAACCGCACTAAAAAAATTCTAAGTCATTAACTTCTAATGCGAGGAACGTGAGAAAACTGTACAAACGACATCCAAAATTTATAAAACTTTCCAACTTGGTTGAATTCACGTAGCACAAGCTACCCAAACTTGTAGAAGTGAGTTTCGACTCACGGTTTGCGATATATGTCCGTATACCACTTTATTAGGTTTTTTTTAACCAAAAGCGATACACGATCTTATATCTCGAACCGTGAATCGAAACCCCACTTCTACAAGTTGGGGTGGCTTATGCTGTGTGAGACCATCCTGCTCGCAAAGTTTCGTATTTTTTGGAGGCCGTTTGCAAGGTTTTCAACTCTAACCCTAAAAATATTCTAAGTCAATTACTTCTAATGCGAGGAACGTCACAAAATTGCACAAATGGCATTCAAAATTTATAAAACTTTCTAACTTGATCGAATTCACGTAGCGCAAGCTACTCGAACTTGTAAAAGTGAGTTTCGACTCACGGTTTACGAGATACGTCCGTATACCGCTTTATTAGATTTTTTTAAACCAAAAGCGATACACGGCCGTATATCTCCAACCGTGAATCGAAACCCACTTCTACATGTTAGGGTGACTTGTGCTGCGTGAGATCAACCTACTCGCAAAGTTTCGTATTTTTTGGAGGCCGTTTGTAAGGTTTTCTACTCTAATCGCACTAAAAAATTCTAGGTCATTAATTTCATATAAATTGAACGTGAAAAATCAACACAAATAAAACTAAATTAGTAAGCCAAACATTACTACAGTTCTAAATTATTTTGGGCAAAACATTTTTTTGGACTTCCTAAATAATTTACTATGTAAAAATTTAGAAATCAACATAATTCACTCTAATAAGGCAAAGAATTTGTCAATACCTTACAAAATAACAACGAATTTTGCCAATAGATCGATTTGTGGCCTTCACAGAGGAATTGATTTGCTTTTGATGTGGATATTTGGAAAGAGAGATTGTATGAGAGTGGAAGAGGAGGAGTAGGAGCAAACGGCGGAGTAGGAGCAACCAGAGGACGTTGGAATTTTTTAGGGTTTTTGGGTTTGGTTTCGCCCAAAAAAACGGCTCTTTGTGCTAGGGTTTTTGGGTTTTGGGGTTTGGTTTCGACGAGGAAGACGAAGGACTATATACCGATCTGAGATTATATCTTTGCCTTAACCCATCCTTGTTAACGACGGGTTAAGGCAATATTTTTTTATAAAATTTTGCCCTAACCTGTAGTTGGAAACGGCGAGTTAAGGCAAAATATTATTAAAAAATATATGGGCCGTTGGATCTTTGCCGTTGGATCAAAGATCCAACAGCCCAGATTAAAGTTTGCACGGGTCTGTGCAAACAGACCCGTTTGCAACCGAAGAAGCCATATATATATATATATATATATATATATATATATATATATATATATATATATATATATATATAGGGAAATGCTCTATCGAAAATGGGTCTAGTTTTCACGGGTTGGAAAACACCAATCTGAGCCGTTGGATTACTCAGGATCGTGATCAGCGACTCAGATCGAGCTCCGCATAACCCGTTTCAATTGATAAACGGAGGGTTATTTTGGAAATTTCGTCCCAAATAACTATTCAATGAACAGATTCTAAAAAATTGATATAACCTAGGCCGTTGATCCCAATAACGGCCTAGGTTATAAAAAATTGAATCATAGGCCATTGTTTGGAACAACGGTCATGTTAACAACGACCTAGGTTATAAAAATTTAGAACAAGGCCGTTGTTCCAAACATCGGCCTATGATTCAATTTTTTATAACCTAGGCCGTTGTTCCCAACAACGATCTAGGTTATATTCATTTTTTCAGAGCGAATCAGGCGAAGAGTTATTTGGGACGAAATTCTCAAAATAACCCTCCGCCACTTAAGGATATTGGGTGATGGGCGGAGGCGATCTGAGCCGCTGATCACGATCAAAATTGATCCAACGGCTCAGATCGGCGTTTTCCAATCCGTGAAAACAAACCTGTTTTTAATGAAGCATTATATATATATATTCGGCGTTTTCCAATCCGTGAAAACAAACATGTTTTTAATGAAGCATTATATATATATATATATATATATAAAATAAAACACAAAGAAAGCTATCAAGTGGCTCTCCTTCTATCCCCTAAAATCAAAGGTCCAGATCTAATATCACAAAACACATTTTCTCCTCAAAACTCAAATTCAAATATCCCAAACAACTTCTTTATTTATTTAATTATTTCTCTCTCTCTCTTTATTTAATATTCTCTCTCTCTCTCTATATATATATATATTAGGTTTGCCCGATGACACGTGCCTACGGCACGTCTTCGGAACGGTACACCTTATTTGATCATATAAAATAGTTTTGGAGATCCAACAAATTAATTGAAGTAGCAAATATATTATATGAGAAACTTTTGGGGGTCGAGCAAAAAATATATTATATGATTTTTTTGATTTTTTTCAAAACCCAACAAATTAATTGAAGTAGCAAACATGTTATATGAGAAACTTTTGGTGGTTGAGCAAAAAACATATTATATGATTTTTTTGAATTTTTTGAATTATTTTTAAAGTTTTAAAATTTTTAATTTTTTAAAATTTTTTAAATTTGTATTTTCTTAATTTTTTTAATAGAAGAGGGAGGGAGAGATAGAAAAAAAAAATTAAATAAACATAGGAGTTGTTTTAGGTGGGGGATTTGAATTTGACTTTTGGGGGGAAAAATATGTATTGTAAGGTTAGATCTCGGCCTTTGATTTTTGGAGTGATTGAAGGAGAGCCACTTGATAGCTTTCTTTGTGTTTTATTATATATATATATATATATATATATATATATATATATAGAAATTTTGACTTTTATTTACAACTAATTATTGTCATACAATTCAAACTTGAGCCACATAATTGTTGATTTACTGTTTACAAGGATTTTCATATGCTGTATCGTTCTAAAGACGTGCCGTAGGCACGTGCCCATGAGCAAATCTAGTATATATATATATATTAATTAGAACATACATTCCACGTATAGATAACTAGTAGAAATATAAAAAGCTTAATTAGAAAACGCACGCATCGCATGTGCAGATTATTGATTAGTTTGAGAGGAGAGTATTATTAGAATTACTTTTGCACTGGCCTCAATCGCGAAAAAAAAATAAAAAATCTTCATCTCCTTTTTCTCTCCATCTTCCAAACTGCCCACCAGATTTCAGAAAAGGCCATCAAAAATTTTAGAGGGAAGAAAGAAAAACCCTAATCGATGGAAGCCAAGGAATCGAACTCGAAGACGACGATGACGAAGAGATCAGTAGGTCGCCTATGCTCCATCTGCAACGAGAGGAAGGCCGCCCTCAAACGGCCCAAAACCCTAGAACAGGTTCAGCCTTCCCCCCTTCTCTTAAATCACTCCAAACCCTAGTAAGTTCAATTAGATATTTGATCTTGGAATCTTAGAAGTTTGAATTAATATACAAAATGGGTTTTTGAAGGTGATGTGAATTACGAGTTTCGTCTCCATTGTTTTAGTTGGTTGGAGCGTTGTATAATATGACTGTAGAAGTGTCAATATGTGAAACTTTCAAGCAAATGTTATTCATATCAATGATATCATAGGTGAATTTTGAAGTAGTATTTAGTATTTTCTTTGATGTTGGCACACAAAGAATTTGGTGTTGTGTTCTGGAGTTGCAAACTTGTTATATTTGTTGTCAGTGTTGAGATTCAAAAACTTGAATGAACAAGCTCAACAATATGGGAGAATTGACTTACTTATTGAATAACAACTTTGGCTAATATATAGCTTTACAAGAACTAACAGAATGCAAAAATGCAGCCCACGTTGTACACTTAACAGAGACGTGGTAAAGTGCAGAAGGAAAGAGTCAAAACTGAAAAACAAATCACCCTACTTAATAGGGATTTATTTAAACAAAAAGCAAACAGTAAGGGACCCTAATACTTGTCATTCCCTCCCTTAAACTAACTGCATATAGCAGCTAGTTTACATCAGGGACTTCCCGAACACCTAGCTGCTCCCTCAACATCAGAAACAAGTTGAGCTCCAAAGGCTTAGTCATCACATCTGCAACTTGATCTTGTGTACCACAATGAATCAGCTCCACAACTCCCTCCTTAGTAAGTCACGCAGAAAGTGAAAACGCACATCTATGTGCTTGCTCCGTCTATGCATCACCGGATTCTTTGACAATTTAATTGTAGAACTATTATTACAAAAAAAGTAGTACAATCACCTTGTGTATGACCGAGCTTCTCCATAATTCTTCTCATCCACTTAGCTTGGCACGCACAGGATGCAGCAGCTACGAACTTAGCTTCAGTCGTTGAAAGTGTGACAATAGGATGCTTTTTAGAGGACCATGACGCAACACCAGAACTCAATATAAAAATATATCCCGAAGTGCTTTTTCTATCCTCCAGATCACCGGCCTAGTCACTGTCAGTAAATGCAACTAGTTCTTCTCTCCTTCCCTTCTTGTAGAACATCCCAAGGTTTGCTATGCCTCTCAAGTACCTCATCACTCTCTTTGCAACTTGTAAATGAAGCTCTGTTGGCTGCCCCGCGTATCTATTAATTAAACTAACCACAAACATCAAGTTGGGTCTGGTTGCTGTGAGATACATAAGACTTCCAATCACTTGCTTAAAGAATGTAGTATCAACCTTCACTCCATCTTCATCCTTGAAGATTTTAAAACCTGGAACCATCGGGTTTTGAGCAGAATTGCTCTCCTCCATTCTGAACCTGTTCAACACATCCAAGGCATATTTCTTTTGGCTAATGTGGATTCCTCAGCCTTTTGCAAAACTTCAATCCCAAGAAAGTACCTCATCTTTCCCAAATCAGTCATATCAAACTCACGCACCATCGAGCTCTTGAACTCTTTGAACATTGCTTCATCATTTTCAGTAAAAATGAGGTCATCAACATACAAGCTAACAATTAGAACTTTACCTTCTTTGCTTGTTTTAACGAACAATGTATGTTCATTGTGACACTTCTCGAACCCTTCATCCAAAAAATGAGCTTCTATACGACTGAACCAAGCTCGTGGAGCTTGTTTGAGTCCGTATAAAGCTTTCTTCAGCTTGTACACTTTGTGTGGGTTATCTTGCAGCTCATAGCCTCTTGGTTGTTCAACGTACACCTCCTTGCTTAATTTTCCATGAAGAAAAGCTGATTTTACGTCAAAGTTGGAAAACTGTCCAACCCTTTTGAGCTGCAAGTGCAATAAGCATCCGAACCATGTCCATCTTTGCCACAGGCGCAAAGACTTCTTTGTAATCAATCCCATGTTGTTGTGCATACTCTTTATCCACAAGGCGAGCCTTGTATTTGTCAACCTCTCCATGCTCATTAAGCTTCGTTTTATAAACCACTTGACTCCTATCTTCTTTGCTCCTGCAGGTAGGTCGGCTGGCACCCAAGTTTCATTCTTTTCTATAGCTTCTATCTCAGAATCCATTGCTGCCCTCCCCTTTGTACTTTTCACAGCCTCTTCAAAATAAAAAGGATCAGCAGATGTAAACAGAGCCAGATTAGCTTCATCTTCTTCTTCGGACAGTCCCTCACCAGTTTTATAATCCTCCATCCAAACAGGCTGCCTACGAACCCTTCTTCCACTCACTGCATTTGGAGAAACATCCTCAACCTTTTCTGCAATATCACTATCTTCACGCTCAGTTTCACCTTCATCACTCACATCAGCCTCTTCCTTATTGTCTCCCCATTCCAACACAGCCACCACCTGTTTTTCATAGCTCTTGTCCCAATCCCATGATTTACTTTCTTCAAAAACTACATCTCTGCTAGTAATGATCTTCTTGGCTATTTGCTCATAAAGCCTATAGGCTTTAAACTCTTCACTAACCCCAACAACACAAACAATACTCTTGTCATCCAACTTGGTTCTCTTGACATCAGGTACATGGACGTGTGCAATGCAACCAAACACTTGAAAGTGTTCAACTGATGGTTTTACTCCACTCCAAGCCTTCTTTGGAGTTATATTTTTTACTGCCAAAGTAGGACTTCCGTTCATAATATACATCGCCCAATTCACTGCTTCTGGGCAAAATGTGTTCGACATCTTTTTCTCTGAGAGCATACTTCGAACCAAGTTCATGATGGTCTTATTCTTTCTCTCTGCAACCTCCTTCTGTTGTGGAGTATAGACTGCTGTCAACTGCCTCTTGGTTCCATTTTCTTTGCAGAATTCGTTGAAATCTTGTGAGGTGAATTCACCTCCACGATCAGTGCGTAAGCACTTAATATAAACATCTATTTTCTTCTCAACGCAGCTTTTAAAGTACTTGAAAGTAACTAATGCTTCAGATTTTTCAACCAAGAAGTAAACCCACGCCTTTCTACTAGAATCATCAATGAAGCAGATTAGGTACCTTTTCTTGCTGTTTGAAGTAGGTGAGATAGGACCACATATTTCGACATGGATTAATTGAAGCTTTTGAGATACTCTCCAAGTACTCTTCTTTGGGATTGGGTCTCGGTGCTGCTTACCAATCATGCAATCAGTACAAACAGTTGTTGAATCCTTTAATTGTGGAAGTCCATGCACCATCCTCTAAGATTGAAGAGTCTTCAATCCTTTGTGATTCAAGTGTCCATACCTGCAGTGCTAGAGGTGTGACAAGTCTTGTGTAGCTGTATGAAAGCAGGCCGACTTACTTGGTTGTGATATAGCTAGCCAATAAGATAAACATTCTGTTAGTAGACATCGCGGTTTGAATGATCAAACCTTTCTCAGGATGATAAACTCTACACAAGTCATGCTGAATAAGAATTGCTAAGTCTTTTTCTTGCAACTACCCGATGCTCAGCAAATTATTCTTCAAGTCAGGCACAAAGAACACCTCAGTCACCACATGATTGCATCCATTGACTTTCAGCCTTACATTTCCCTTCCCCATCATTGTCATCCTTGAGTTATTCCTTAGCTTCACCATCTGTCTGAAGCTCTCATTGAGGTCACAGAAAAGAGCTTTATCTCCACACATATGGTTGCTGCATCCCGAATCCAAGAACCACGCATCTTCTCTTTTTTGCTTCATTCATCTCCACATAGGACATTAACAACATTTCTTCTTCTCCACGCTCGGCATAATTTGCCTCTTTGTCCTAACTCGAACATTCATATTGGAAGTGTCCAAGCTTGTGACACTTGTAGCACTCCACAAGAGCCTTATTGAAGGATTGACATCCCCTACCTCTCCCTCTTCCTCGAAAGAATCCATGACCATGACCTCTGCCTCATGCTCTCTCATCATAAGTCATTTTCAATGCCTGCTCTTCTCCATTATGCTTATGGAACTTCTGCTCGTGAACAACCAAGGAACTTTGTAGTTCGTCAATTGATAGGCAATCAATGTCCTTCGACTCTTCAATAGCACAAACAATGTAATTGAATCTGTCGCTCATAGATCGAAGTATCTTCTCCACTATTGTGACATCTCTCATCAATTCTCCGTGAACCTTCATTTGTTGGCAACGGACATCACTCTTAAGAAATAGACGGAGACATTTTCTCGAGACTTCATCTCAAGAGTTTCAAACTCTTTGCGAAAAGCTTGAAGAATAGATCGTTTCACCCTTACATTGCCCTCATACTTTCTCTTCATAGAGTCCCAAATTTGCTTGGAAGTTGTCCTGGAGGATGGTTTCCAGAATGGTTCGATCTATTGCTTGGAACAAGTAATTCGTCACCTTCAAATCTTTCAACGTCATTTCATCAAGTCTGTTCTGTTGTGCCTTGGTCAATGGCGCTCCACCTTCTGGTTCAACGTGACCAGTCTCCACAAGGCTCCAGTACTCTTTGGATCTCAAGAAGTTTTCCATCAATATGCTCCAATGATCATAGTGACCATCAAAGCGGGAAATGGCCGGTTGCACAAAGTTTCCTTTAGACGTCATCTCTCTATTGCCGCTGCAAACACAAAGACTGCTGCTTTGTTTCTTCAAGCCCAGTGGGGGCTCCGATACCTGAATGTTAAGATTCAAAAACTTGAATGAACAAGCTCAACAATCTGGGAGAATGACTTACTTATTGAATAACAACTTTGGCTAATATATAGCCTTACAAGAACTAACAAAATGCAAAAATGCAGGCTAGGCAGTTAAAATCGGTTTTTGGAACTAATCGGTCTAGGAGCAATTAGTGATTAATCGGTTAATCGAAAAATAAATGGGGATTAAATTGAAAAAATCGTTATATATATATATATATATATTAAAAAAAGAATATGAAATTATCAAATAGGAAAATATAGTTATCGAGAAAAAGAAGAGAGTATTTGGTTTGAGCTAAGTTTAGATTCTGGATGTAGGTCGGGTTGAGTTTGCTGGTCGGTTCTATCAAACAAAAACAATCGGGGAGGAGTAGCGCGAGCAACAAGAGGAGGAGGTGCAGCAGATGCGGACCGGGTCAGGTATGCGACAGCGCACGGGGGATGCTCGAGGAAGAAGAAGAGAACCGGTTTGGGTTTGAAGAGAATCAGTTTGGATTTGGTTTGCGCGAGGAAGAAAAAGAGAGCGGTGACATGTCGGGTTTGGGTTTGCGCGAGGACCAGAAGAGGTTTGAATTTTGGATTTGGATTTGGATTTGAGTTGTGTCCGGATTAAGCCCAAATAATGCAAATGAGCATGCAAATTAGAGGTGATTTAATCGGTTAATCGGCGACTTAAAATTAGCCGATTAACCACTAATTGGTCGATTATACTTGATTAAATCGCTAACTATTGAAATATTATAAATCGTTAAAAAAATAATCGTTTAGCCTCCGATTAATGATTAATCGGGGATTAATCGGGCATAATCGGGGATTTTAACTACTTATAATGCAGGCCACGTTATACACCTAACAGAGACGTGGCAAAGTGTAGAAGGAAAGAGTCAAAACTGAAAAACAAATCACCCTACTTAATATGGATTTATTGAAACCGAAAGCAAACAGTAAGGGATCCTAATACTTGTCAGTCAGGGGGACATAGGCAAATGGGGAGAATGGCAACGTTCTGAAGCTTGAATATTTGTGATAAAGAAATCTTGCAGGATTAGTTATTGCTCAAGTCAAAGATAGCATAAGGAAAAGAAGAGAAAAGCTAACATTGCTGCATCCAAAATTGTAGATCAAGCTGAAGCAGCTTAACGGGGTGTGAAAGAGGTCATACCTAATTTAAGATATTTCGTAGAATCTCATTTTCTGATTTAGGTTCTTGATGGGCGGGAGTTTTGCTTTATCTAGTTTAGTAAATGGAGGTTTCTTGATATTTATCTTATTATTTCTTGTTAAGATACGCCGACCATCTACCTTGATCTTTATCTTGAAAGATGTATTGCTCTTTAGTCTGTTAAGAGTTTTTTCCTTAAGGAAAGTGGCTATTTCCCTATAGGTTTTATTTGAATTTTTTTTTTTTTAAAATCTAATATAATTGTTATAACTTTGGGAGCTTTGACTTATTCAGATTTGTCGGGAATGCTTTTTCGTTGTCTTTGAGGAGGAGATTCATAATGTTATCATAGACAGTAAATTATTTAAGCCCGGTGAGAGAATTGCAGTTGGTGCCTCAGGAGGGAAAGGTGCATTATAAACTTAAGAATTGATTTTTGATGTTTATTCTCCCTGATTGTTACTGGAAGAATCTATCATCCTTCCTTTTATGCATTCTTTCTTTTTTAAAAGTACTGTGACATTCTCGGTTATCATATTACTAACATTTACATTCAGTGCTACACTGAGGTATGGTGGCCATTTTTCCTTTCATAATACGCCATATCTATCCAAGTCAAAAACATTTTTCAGTTACCATCTATGCCGATCACTTATTGACATGAATTTTGAATTTATGTTCAATGGTTTTATAATGATTATGCATAGGATCTATTGTTTGTAAACAACAACAATAATGGTTCTTACCCATCTTCAGGATTGACTGCTACATTTTTGTTTTCTTTCCCGTGTTTATTTGTTAAGGGTCATATTCTCTTTCAATTGCTCGGGCACCAATTGATTCTTATGTTGGTTATAATCTGACCAAAAGAAGTTACAGAATCTTCCTCGTTTATCATGGATTTTGATGATAATTGTTGGACAATGAACAAACAACTTATAAGCACAAAACGTTCTTGATGAGGACATCTATTCTGTTTAGTTTAGTATTTTATTTCAGTACCATATTTGTTTTTGGCAATTACAGCCATATGTAATCTTTCTTTTATGCATTAAAATATTTTTGAGATTTTTAGAATGTTTTGAGATTTGTATCAAGATTTGTTTTGAGCCTATTTTAGGCTTTGAGATTAATGAGAAAGTATGCCATTATTAATTAAAAATTATTGTGTTGAGTTTTGCTCTTCTTCTCTCCTTTGTGTGATACAATTGAAATTCAATTATTAGAGTCTGTGATAAATCCTAATACAATTTTAGGATTAGTGATTAACTCTAAAATCTATCCCAAATTCAAACTCCCCAAATAAAATCAACCTAACCCAAATCCCCAAATCAAAATAACCCATCGTCCTCTTCCTCCTACCGCAACCCCGACCGAAACCCTAGCACCCCCACGTCGCCGCCCTCTTCCAACATCGCCGTTGCCGTCGCCCTTGCTGATTTGTTGCTGCTGTCTCTCTCTTACTGTTGCTTAGTGCTGTGTTTTGCATCGCTGTCAATCCGAGATCTACGCTGAGTTCTTCGAACCCTCGGTATACTCTTTCCAATTCTCAAATATATGTGTTATGCTACTTTATCATCTTTATTATATTATTCAATTTAACTGTTGACCACAAATATTGAGATTGGGCATTCCACCTGCTTGATTAAAGTACGAACTAGTATTGAATTTTTTACTTGTTAAGAACGCTTAGGAATTTCATTATTGATTGTAGAGTTGAATTATTAATTGGGATTGTTAAACGTGATTCAGTTCTTGAAAATCCATCAAATCAATGAACTGTTAAAATTTCTAACATTGATCCGCACTACGTGTTGGTAAAATTAATCCATTAAGAATCTTGGAAATTCTTTATTTAGGGTTAGTTTTACATCATTTTGGTATCAGAGCGAATGTTTTTAAAACCCTAGTTCTTATATCATTTAGGCATCAATTTTTTTATTCATTTAGGATCGTGTAGTCTTTTATTTTTCTTTCTTTATTTTAGATCATTTCAGATTTATTATTATTTTTTTAAAAGTGCACACACGACCCCTAGTTTTCTCCTTTTGGTGAATGCGTCTTCACAACACCATCATAGATCCTGACGAGCCTTTCTTATCCCTCTCAAATCACCCAATTAGGAACCTTAGACCTCCCCGACCTGAAATGGACAATTCTGATATTTCCGCTATCCTAGCTGTCATTCAAGCAACTCTTACTAATATCAATCAGAGGCTTGAGAAAGTGGAATTAAATCAAACTGTTGTCCCTGAGCTTCATGCTAATCATCAGATCCCTCAAGGGAATGTTCGTAGAACGTGACCCTGACGAACAATATAAGAACGTTAAGGCTGTCGTTTCCTATTTTGAAGGCCACATGGAACCCCAAGCTTATCTCGATTGGATCTGTGCCATGGACCATTATTTTGTGTGGTTTGACATGAGCGAAGCCCTGAAGGTTAAATTTGCCATAATGAAATTGACGGGTATAGCTCAACAACACCGGACCAATCTTGAACACGCCTGCAGAGGCCAAGGCCTGACACCCATAGCCACTTGGGAAGCCATGAAAGAGAAGCTCACTGAGAGATATGTACTGTTATCATTCTACACCCGATTGTTAGATTCGTGGAACCAACTTTATCAAGGAAGTAAATCCACACATGAATTGTTGATAAATTTGATGACTTCCTTATTCGGTACAATGCTTTAGGTAAAGAGAGTGAAGAACAAACTCTCTCTAGGTTCAGTACTGAATTACGAGCCGATCTGAGGAACGAACTAATTCATAGAAATGTGGACGCATTAGCGGCAGCTTATTCTCTTGTCCTCAATATGGATTTTCTTAAAGCAAGTTTCCATTACAAGTCCAGCGATTCGATGAATCATTCCTCCAGAATGAATCATCCTGATCCCTCTAGACCTGAGCACTCCTCTCCTCAGTATCCTAACAAGTCTTACCCAAATAAACATACTTCAAATTCCTATCTACTTAGAAATGACAACACGGGTAAGGACACTGAAAGAGACTATTCCTAAGATTGATCCTCTCACTAAGTGCTATAAATATAAGGGATATGACCATATTGCTGGCAACTGTCCCAGCCCAAGTAGGATCAATATAGTAGAGGGTGCCGCAGTTATCGCTGATGAGCCCGACAATGAGTTTACCTATAAATCTAATCTAAGTGATGACTTTGATGAAAAAGAGGATGACCAGTCTCTTAATTGTATTCAGTCTGTTCAGTCACCCCCATTGAGTGTACCTGAGTCACCCATCCTTTTCCAAGTCACTTGGCAACTCAGATTTTAGCCCTATGTTAGAACATCACAAAGTCACAGAGTCTGCATCCACATTTGCATTCTGCATTCATGATTTGAATAGAGAAATTTCCAAAGAAATTAATGAGAATAATTTAACAACACATTAATAACAGATACAAGAAGGAAATTTAAAACTCTTGATGTAGGTGACGAATTGATGGTTCGGATTCGTCCGGAATAGTTTCCAACTGGATCCGTTAAGAAGTTGAATGCACGTGCTGCATGCCCATTTAAAATTCTTCATACAATCAATGATAATACCTATGTCGTTGACCTTCCTGAAGGCTTTGACATAAGTAAGACTTTCAATATTGAGGATCTAGTTTTCTATGAAGGCTCAAAATTCCACCCTAGAATTTTTCTTATAGATGAGCCTACCTTACAGCCTAATGGTGAGACTCCCACATTTACCCCTCTACCTGATACTATTTACCGACCGACAGAAGAATTGAATAATATTTTAGATGATCTGATAATCTCTACAAGAGATGGTGGTATGCACAAGTATTTGGCAAGATGGAAGAACAAGCCAAAGTTGGATGACACTTGCAGTGATCGTGAGGAGCTCCCGCAACTGGATCCAGATCTTTTGGAGCACCATGACAGGATCACTGGTTTTGA
The DNA here is from genome assembly GCA_017893485.1 of Hemerocallis citrina. Taxonomy (NCBI): domain Eukaryota; kingdom Viridiplantae; phylum Streptophyta; class Magnoliopsida; order Asparagales; family Asphodelaceae; genus Hemerocallis; species Hemerocallis citrina. The sequence goes on from CM030364.1 coordinate 78,495,688, forward strand.
CTCGACTGGGTCGAGCTCTCTCCCACTCGGAGAGAATGATGAGGACATCTATTCTGTTTAGTTTAATATTTTATTTCAGTACCATATTTATTTTTGGTAATTATAGCCATATGTAATCTTTCTTTTATGCATTAGAATATTTTTGAGATTTTTAGAATGTTTTGAAATTTGTATCAAGATTTGTTTTGAGCCTATTTATAGGCCTTGAAATTAATGAGAAAGTATGCCATTCTTGATTAAAAATTATTGTGTTGAGTTTTGCTCTTCTTCTCTCCTTTGTGTGATACAATTGAGATCCAATTATTAGAGTTTGTGATAAATCCTAATACAATTTTAGGGTTAGTGATCAACTCTAAAATCTATTCCAAATTCAAACTCCCCAAATAAATCAACCAACCCTAATCCCCAAATCAAAATAACCCATCGTCCTCTTCCTCCTACCCCAACCCCGACCGAAACCCTAGCACCCCTATGTCGCCGCCCTCTTCCAATGCCGCCGCCGCCGTCGCCCTTGCTGTTGCCCTTGTTGATTTGTTGCTGCTGTCTTTCTCTTACTTTTGCTTAGTGCTGTGTTCTGCATCGCTGTCAATCCGAGATCTACGTTGAGTTCTTCGAACCCTCGGTATACTCTTTTTAATTTACAAATATTTGTGTTATGTTATTTTATCATCTCTATTATATTATTCAATTTAACTGTCGACCACAAATATTGAGATTGAGCGTTCCACCTGCTTGATTAGAGTACGAATCAGTATTGAATCTTTTACTTGCTAAGAATGCTTAGGAATTTCATTTTTGATTGTAGAGTTGAATTATTAATTGGGATTGTTAAACGTGATTCAGTTCTTGAAAATCCATCAAACCAATTAACTGTTAAAATTTCTAACTTTGATCCGCACTACGTGTTGGTAAAATTAATCCATTAAGAATCTTGGAAATTCTCTATTTAGGGTTAGTTTTACATCAGTTCTTTCTTTGTTCATTATTGATTATAAATTTCATTGCCATGCTATTATGTTTATGCCTTAATAATTTTCTTTATTTCCAAGTATTAACTGAAGGACACATAAACAGTCTATCTCTTTCATATGCGCACACATAATTACGCAAATGAACACACAGACTAGTCCACTTTACTTTTATCTTGTGTTCATTAAGACAGTAGCCATGTTGGAATGTAAGCCAGCTTATGATTACAAATCGTAGAATTTACTTTTACGATGCCACCCTCTTGTAAAAGTAGTGTCCAATTTCCCCCCCAGTAAATGTCTCTTTTTGAGCCTACAAAGGATAAATTATGCAGTGCAGGAAACTGTCTCTGAGAGTATGTTATATAAATGTTTTGTGAGGCATGCCAATTGTAAAATGCTATTGGGCTTCCTTCTAGTTGCATTCTTAATTTTTGTTAAGAATCAGATACCAGAAAATTAAGAAAATAGTGAATTGAGATATCTTACAAAATGTTTACACCAGAAATTTGGAAGAATATCATTGCAATGGGTTCACATTTGCAACAATTCGTTCCCAAGTTGATCGATAATCATGATGTAATAATGACCAGTTCTGATCGATACATACAATATATGTGTAAGAATTCACTGTTTGTGTTTTCGTATGACATTTTTGTCTCGCAGTTCATTGCCTAAACTGCCTGTATTGTCAATGATTATCTCATGCTTGAGCAGCTTGACCTTGAAATGTAATGTGCAAAATTTGCAAACCATACTTTGTTTTATGCAGATTCAACTGTCCTTGCTTATGTATTATCAGAACTAAACCGAAGACACAGTTATGGGCTCGATCTATTTCTTTTGTCTGTTGATGAAGGGATTACCGGTTATAGGGATGATTCACTAGAAACTGTCAAAAGAAATGAAGTTCAGGTTGGTTATTTGTGATACACAACAATGGTTCATTACTCTAGTTTCCCCACTTTATGTATTATGCCTGCAACCCTTGTTTATTAAGTTTTTGTAATCTACAGTTTTGCTGGATCAATTGTGATTCTATTAAAATCTTACACCTAAGATAATTTTTCTACAAATCTACAGTATCTACTACTAGATTGAACTATTATGACTCACCCGCAGGCTGCAGCTGATAAAATATGAAAAGTCCTGCCATCTTATGGAGAGCTATATTAGTTGTATTAGGTATCATACATGTTCCTCTATCTTCATTTCATCTCTGACCCTTCTGGACGAATGTTTTTCAGCCTTCCATTATAAATATGTTTATATTATCTAAATTTATTCTGCGCTTAGTCCTTACTGAGGTAAAATTTCCTTCTTTACTTTTATTCTTCTTAAGTTTCTCAAACATTTGTGAGATCTTTCATCTTCAAAATGTCAATTGGAGTAAATTAAAACTAGTACCAAGGAGTTAGATAGGCTTTCCACTAAAATGCCACTTTAATGCTTGTTGTCCACACTGCTCCTGCATAATTTCTTACAGTAGTAAAGACGCCACCTTTAATTTCTCATTTCTCGCTTACCTTGGTGATGACAATCTTATACGATACAATGGGGGTACTTCTCTAATTAGGAGCATGTAGTAATTCCATTTGAAGAAAGGCAGGGGTTTCCTAATTGGAAGAATAACTCTCAAAGTGCATTACATCCGAACAACATTTCAAAATCCTTTAAACACTCTTAATACATGTAAATTTTAAATGTTTATGACTTGGAGTCGAGGAACATGGAACAAAAATAAGAGCATGGAATGCTACCTGTTCTAATACGTGATAAACTAGGAATAGACTTCTTCGGATCGTTGACTGTAACACATTTGTTATCTTGAACATGGAAGATTTTTATAAGGTTGTGAAGAAGTTCTGCATATAGATGGTGTATGTTGTGTCTATAGAACATAATAGTTCAATTACATAAAACATAATCAATGCGTCTCATTTTCAGTAACTATTGAACGTTGATTATATGTGGCGTCTCCCACCATACTTTTTAGTTTTTTCATCTTTTATTGAAGAGTAAATTAAATTTTCACTGCCCAACACACCTTATAGCCTTGTATGGCTGGTTAGCATGGCAAGAGGGCTGTGTCGTCATCATAACTATCAAGTATGGTACAAAATATATTAGGCAAATACAAAGAGAAATATTATGTGTCAAATTTTGCACAGCCAAGTGGACCCATTCAACCAGATCGATGAAACCACTACAAATAGTGCTAATGGAGATGAAAGTAAAGACACCTCATGCACGATGGAGCATTTACTATTGAAGACAAAACCACACCCCTAATCCCTGTCATGTTCTGTTGAGAAGGTTGTGGCAGTTTGATGTGGTTGTCAAGAATCTTGGGAAGGAAAAAATGCTTATTTGTTTTGGTGGGAGAATCACAAAATAGCCTTTTGTATCCAAAGCAAGCACTTACTGATCAGTTGAGATCCCCTCACACAACAAGAAATATACTTTTTTCTTTGGCCGAAAAAATCCACTTTCAACAAGAAAGTTATAGAGGAAGGAGAAGTTTGCGTGATTGGTTGTAAGGGAGGAGAAAAGGTTAGGCGCTGTTTGGATATGCAAGTTAGTGAAAACAAGTGGAGGTTAGTGAAGGTAACTGTTGTACCTGTAGTTGTATAAACGTTGGTCTGTTCGGATCATATTTGGAAGTACACTACTATGATTTTTTTCACCTTAAAATTAAGAAAAATCGTATGTTGTGGTAGGTATTTAAACTCTAATCCAACAAAATTTAGTTTTTAACCCAAAATGGAGGAACGGGTACACAACCTATAGGTTGCATTCTGCTGTCTTCACTTTAAAATTGCCTATAGGTATTCTACTTTTGTATCTAAATAGGGCCTTAGAAGGCAAGTTGTAGAAGAAGTTTCACAACTCACTCCAAAATAGTGCAACCTTTGCTGAATTTTAGTGGAACCCCTTGTCAGTTTGTCACTATATTAATATATGCTAGTATGAGATATTTAGTGTCCTTGATATAGTTTCATTTCAGAGTGGCAAGATAAGAGTATTGTGGTAGAGATTATGGCCGAACAAGTGCAATTCATTTAGAAAAAGTCGGCAATTCTCCACAAGGAGGTCAATTGATTGTTGCAGAAAGGGGATGCTCGTGAGAGTACGAGACCATGTGTAGTCTCAACATTGCTATCCCTAAAGAAGGATGACACTTGGCGAATGTGTAAAAATAGTAGTTCAATCAACAAGATCACAGTTTGTTGCAGGTTTCCTAGTCCGCGGCTTGAGTGCATGTTCGATCAGTTGTAAGGATCTCACAAGTTTTTCCAAGATTTATCTACAAAGTGGGTATGATCATACTTGTGTTTGGTCAGGTGATGGGTGGAGACAGCATCAAACGATAAGTATACGGGTGCAATAGAAAAGCACTGCAGGTCGAAGATATTGAAAGTTGGAGTTAAGGTCATGATGTTTCGGTACAAAATGATGATCCATGTTGATTTTTATTACATGTGGAAACAGAAGAAAGATGGGGCCGTTTGGGATGGACCCCTCTACTCTAGTCATAACTTGAGGTTGAGTTATTTTTCAAGTGGGAGGGAATGATTCAGAGCACGATTTTGGATAATGTTCTCTGATTCATATTCAGTTGACCTTCCCAATAAAGAGTCGACTGATAATGTTTCAGAGAGTTCTTAGACTCATATTCAGTCAACCTTCCTAATATTCACTTGACTGAATATATCCTAGAGAAGTCGATTCGGCTATTTCTGGCAGGAATTTGAAATATTTTTTTTAACCATGACTTTACTTTCTTTTATATGTTTTCATAGTTTAGAGGCATTTAGAGACATACTTGAATATTTCAATTATTATTCCTTTAGAAAAAGGTTAATGACTATTTCTGACAGGAATTTGCAAGATGGTTTCTAACGATAATATTTTTTTAAAATGTTTTTATAGTTTAGAGATATGCTCAAATATTTCAGTTATTTTTTCCCCTTTAGAAATAGGTCATTTTAATTTTTTCCCTCAAGTTTAGTCCACTTATTCAAGAGGTGTTATTGTGTTAAACTTTCTTTTGTAATTAGACTTTTATATCATTTTTCAATGTGAATGACTTTTGTTCGTCTAATTTATATGTTCTTGTGGATTCAAGGTATGTCTACTTGAACGCAATCAAGTACCCATTTCTTTTTTGTCCTGTGTCACCCTTACCTTAACTTTGCATATCTAAAGCCCTACCATACCCACCGGATCCTAGGGCTAGGCTTCAGGCTTTCGGGCTACCCCTATCTTTAATCCTTAAACTTCCAAGTACAATGTAAACATTGATAACATTTTAAAAGAGTGGGATCACATGATAGAATATACTTCTTCATATTGCAAAAAATAGAAATGTGTATCTTTCACTTCTCGCTCTTTTAAAATATGTGGGTAACTATAAAAAAGGAGCTTCTCTTGCGTAAGTTTGGGCCTATGACTTATGAGCGACTCTACTTTGCAAGTTTAAATTACAAAGTCGTTGCTGCTTATTTATGTGTTGAGCAAACAAATATGTGAATTCTTTTAAATGCAATAAAGATCAAACCTTCGTAGTTCGTCGATGTTGAACGCCAAAAACTGCACTTGACTCTAAGATGTGATCGTCAGCATCGGCTAAAATCGCTCATGTAGACCTGCAAGCAAGTCTAAAACACTGAGGGTGGCCCCGGCGACAGACCCTCTGATGCCCAAGTCAGAAACTCGAAGATATAGTGGGTTTTTAGAGCGGAGTTTGTAAATACTTGGTTTCTCAAGAGGTCTCAAGGTATATATAGTCGCCTAGGGGGGTAGTTTCGAGATATTCATCTATCTTTACTTTCCGGTGTATGGATAGGGTTGGTTATTCCCTTCATACGAAGAGATAAAGTTTTCAAATTCTCCTTTGTGCATGGGGGGATAGAATCAGTTACCCCCGGGAAATAGGGGTTTAAACTAGGTTCGATGAATCTGGACTTCTTTGCTTTAGGGCCGTTGGAGCAGTCCCTATTATAGGCTATATCGGGTTGATGGGCTTGAAAATGGCCCAACTCATCTTATTGGACCTGTATTTGCAGAAATTATCGTTTTATCCCTGAGAGCTTTAAGATGCGTGCCCGATCAGAACGGTCCCGATTTTGTTCTATTTTTATCCATATCACAAGCCCCCCACTCCCGAAGACTGAGTTTCAAGCCTTTGAGGAGCAGTCCGTGTTTAATGGTTTACAGAACTTATCGGATTCATCGAGAATATTTGAATCTTGCTCGAGGTGTAACGGAGTTATCCTGACTTCATAGAGTATCCAGAATTACTTTCAGAATTTTCTGGATTTTGTGATTTTTCCTGAATTTTTGGGAATTTTATGGATTTTCCCAATTTTAATCATTTTTCAGAGTTTTAATTAATTAATTCGAATTTTAAAGTAATTTTCAGAATTTTAAAATATTTTTTCTTAAATAATAATTATTTTTCAAAATTTTAAAACAATATTCCGAATTTTTAATTATTTTTTGGAATTTTTAAAATAATTTTCCATATTTTAAAAATATTTTTCGGATTTTTTAATATTATTTTCAAATTTATAATAACATAATCGGAAATTTAAATAATAAACAATACCTGAAACATATGGATCGGCAATCGAGAGGAGCGCGGATTTGAGGAGATCCGGCGGTCACAAATCATCAAAGCAACCAACCTCCCCGGGTAGCATGGTGGGGCCCACATGTCAACGACCGGTCAACCACGTCAGCGGTCAACATTGATTGGTTAATGTGCTGACATGGCATTGACCAGTCAACATTTTTTTGCACGTAGGCTGTGCGTGAAATCATGGGCGTGGCTTTTTGGAGAGATCTGGATCCTTCATCATGTGCAACGCGAAAATTGACGTGACCAAACAGTGGAAAAGCGATGAGGCAATTAGTCCCCGGTTTGCCCCCTCCTCGATTTGGCACCAGGGTGCATGGTAGGGCGCACATGCCACGTGGGCACTCACGGACGTGCCACGTGGCACGGATGTTTGCAGTAGGAGAGGCACAGTGGGACTGCTGGCCACGTCGGCGCATGGGAAAATGTTTGTTGGCGGTGGGCCCGCCATAGTGCGTGGCTGCACAGCGAACGAGGCTGCGTGGGGCCCGCGTTGCTTGGCGTGCAACACGTGGCAATTCCTCCGTGCCTGTGGGGCTGCTCCGCTGCTGCAGCAGCACATGGTGCCATGCGGTTGCCTGTCTCCTGTGGGACCCACTAGATTGTGTGGGCCTGCTTGATCTCTTTCCTATCTTTTGTTTTTTGTTTTTTTGGCCTTCGCGAGCTGCTATTGTATAACGGATATTCCTGGAGGTTCAAAGAACCGATAAAGGTGTATGACCCCTTGTTTAAAAGGGGACTTGAAGATCTACAAGTGCTGTTCAGAAGTCGGTCGAGGAGTCGTTGTTCTGTTGGTCAAAACTGGCCCACAATGTCTATGCTTCCTTAGAGTTGAGAAGATGGATTACGAAGAGGACTTTGCCACGGAGAAGCTATGAAGAGGAGCTTCGCTTTCGTGGTGCTACGAGTAAGAGCGTCGCCAGTGGGGAGCTACGAAGTGGGACTTCGCTCTTGAAGAGGTTAAGACTAAGAACTTTGTCACCAGGGAGCTTCGCGCCTGTGCTGGGATGTTTGATGAGGATTTCCTAAGTGTTTTTGTCTCGATTCGTATTCTCTGTGTTGCAATCTCCTGGATTGGGTCTGTGAGTTTAGGGAGCAGCTCTAGGGGATAGCTGGACTTTAAACTTGATGTTTGACCCCTGTAAGTATATAGAAGTGACTCGAGAAGGGTGTCGGACTCTGAACTTGCCGTTTGGACCCGACAAGCGTGTAGAGGCGGCTCAAGGAAGGAGTTGCCGCCAACCTTGCCGTTTGAGCACGACAAGTTTGTAGGGGCAATTCGAAGAGGGAGTTGGCGCCGACCTTGTCGCTTGAGCCCGACAAATTAGTATAGTGACTTTTGGAGGGAGTTGGACTCCAAACTTGCTGTTTGAACCCAACATGCTTGGAGTCAATCTTGAGGAGGGAGTTGACACCGACCTTGCTGTTTGGACTCGACAGGCTTATAAAAGCAACTCAAGGAGGGAGTTGGCGCCGACCTTGTCGTTTGGACCATGCAGACTTGTAGAAGCAACTTAAGGAGGGAGTTGGCACCGACCTTGCTGTTTGAGCCCAACAAGTTGGTAGAGGCAACTCAATGAGAGAGTTGAATGTCATACCTGATGCTTGAGGGTGAACTAGTTATGGGAGAAGCTACATTGATGAGTTGTTTGTGGCCGCTTGGAGTGAGCTATAGAGACAGTCTTGGGGAAAGAGTTGCTTCTAAGCTTGCTTGTCGGCGATTTGACGTGTTTTAGGGAGGATTCGAATGATTGCTTCTATCTCTAAACTCGCATGCTCGCTTGCTTCCGATGTTACTGTCATGTTACGCCTATTCCCGGAGCTGTAGAGCTCCGATCGGGGCGTAGGATCTATCGTATTGACGAGGACTTGGAAGCCTACATGCAGTGTAGTTGAAGGCTCGCCTGAGGCTTAGCCTGAGGCTCAAGACTCAAGCTTAACAGCAGTTTGAGCCTCAAGCCTCAGTTAAGACTCCCCTTTTGTTCGAAGCTTCATTCAGGCTTGCGCCTAGATGCGCCTTAGCAAAGGCTCGAGGCTTGTGCCTCAAGCAAAATGTGTGCCTGAACATAACAAACTCGACCCGACCCGTCTTTACAAACCCGACTCATCTTCAATCCTTCTTATATTCCGTAACTCCCCCAATTCTCTCTCACCTTCGTATCCCCAATTTCAAACACTAACCTCAATCTCCACCTCCCTAACTCCTCAATCTCCTCCTCCCCCCTTTCAACAACATCAGCGGTGACAGCGAAGCAGCTCGGCGACGACACGACAACATACAGCAGATCGGCGACGACAACGAAAGCAGTTCGGCGGCAGCGACGACACTCCCACTCCTTAGTCTCCCGACTCCACTCATATTATGGTTTCTTTCCTTTCTGGTTTTTTTTAACTTTTATGGTTTCCTTCTTGGGTTTTCGTCTATCTTTTCTTATGATGTTTTTGCAAGTTACTTTGAAACAAAATTGTGAAGCTAGTTCGTTCTATAATTTATTATAATCATGAAACCATACTTTATTCAAACAAATGCATCATATCTCTGTGTAGAGCATGACCAAATTTTATGGTCGGCTAATTTTGTGTTATTGCTGTAATATTTCAAAATATCTTACCATTTACTAAGACTGTAATACTGTAATACTATAATACTGTATGCTCATTATTGCAATAATTAATTTGATACTATTGTAGTTTTACTATATGCTCATTACTGTAATACTGTATGATGTATGTTGTATGCTAAGTATCGTCATTACTGTAATACTGTAATATTGTATGGCCATTACTGTATGAAACTATGAATTGAAGGTTAACTTGATAATATTGTAGTTTTACAAAGGAACACATTGTATCACTTCTTCTTTGGGGTAAGAATTACATTGTAGTTATACATTATAGAGGAACACATTGTAGTTTTATAAAAATGATAACTGACACAGTTATCTTGGTCATTGTATGATATTTTTTGTTGCTATGATGTTATCTTGTTTATATAATCTTATTTATAAATTTAAAAAATCCCCAAAAGTAATAGTGTGCCTCGGTTAAGTGAGACTTATGCCTTAAATTGCGCCTTGCGCCTCAAATTTTTTATAGTGTAGTAAAATTGCGTTGCGCCTTATGCCTTCGGCTATACTGCCTACAAGTTCTATTAGAAATAGATTGGGGATTCGTCCATCTCGGGGGTTTTGTTCTCCGTCCCTCGGGGACTTAAACAGATGAGTTGCGCCCTTGTGGAGTTGTTGAGCTGTTCAACAAGTTGTGGGAGCAATTCCAAATGGTGAACCACTTCACACTTGTTCGCAAGCGATTAAAGCGTCGTCGACCTAAAGTGTTGTACTTCAAACTAGTTGTTTGAGAGTTTCAACCAGTTGCAGGAGCAATTCCGAATGACGAGCTACTCCGTACTTGCTTGTTCACAAGTGACTAAAGTAGCGTCGAACCAAGTGTTGGACTCCGAACTTATTTGGGTGCTAGCTAGTCATGGGAGCAGCCTTTGGAGAGAAGCTGGACTCCGAACTAGCTGTTTCGTTGAGCCACGATTGTGACTCAAGTGGACAGGTATGCGGCCAGTGCAATGATCTTTGCGAGAAAATAAACTAACTTTATTGAAAGAAAAACTAAGTGGTTGTTTCAATAGTGCAAACTTTTATTACATGCTTTGGCTATATCACAAGTGTCGGCCTTATTGAACACTGAAAACCTACTATGAGAGGGTGTTAGGCACCCTCTTGGTACTTCATTTGATGTTCTGTAGACTGTATTGCAAGTCCGTCTTCCTAGAAGAGGGGGATCTCCTTGAGTTAATCAACTAGCTCGAGAAGGACTTGACGTTCCGTTGTGGGAGCTATAATGCTTCAAGTAGGAGGACTGAGCCCCCCATTGTAGTGATGTAATATCTCCGAGCAGTCTCTTGGCTTCCTTTGACTTCTACTCCTGCAGAGGTCGGGAACTTCATTTTCATGTGAAAGGCTGAGGGGTACGACATGAAGTACTGCTAGGCCTGGTCAGCCGAGGATGGCATTATAAGCGACCTTCACATCGACTACCATGAAGTCCATTGCCTCTGTCCGGATTATTGGGGCTTTCCTTTGCGGTCATATCAAAAGTGACCATACCTTCGATTGAGATTAGGACCCCATAAAACCTGTGGAGTGTGTACCCGACAGGCTTGAGACGATCTCGAGAAAGCTTAAGGCCTTGAAAGACTTCCAAGAAGAGAATATTGACAGATATGTCGCTGTCGATTAGAATTTGGCGCACCTCGTGGTTGGCAATGTGGAGACTAATTACGAGCGCGTCACAGTGGAGCGTTTGAACCCCTTCTTGGTCTCTGTCTGAGAATGTCACTGAGACTCTTAAGCTCTTGGCCGGGGGAAGTTCTGTACCGAATTAACTTATCGGATGAAGGGCTTTCAGGAGGAGTTTGATTCTCCCCCATAGGCCCTCCGTGAATGGAATGGAGAACTGCTCCTGGCTATGAGTCTTGGGACTCAGAGGGCTTCTCGGCCCACTTGTTAGCTCCTCAGAGTGGTGGACAATCGGCTCTGTCCTTTCTGATGAATATGGCTGGGTGCCCCCGTTGTATGAGCTCTTCGATCTCTTCATTAAGAGCATGACAATCATCTCTATCATGGTCCCTGTGAAAGCGGCACCACTTGGTTCTGTTTCTCCTCTTCACTGGGTATTCATTTTAGGGGGAGTGCGGAGTATCCCTTCCTTGTCCACTTCCATGAGAACTGCTGATATACTGGCATTGAGGGGGGTGAACTTCTCAAAACGAGGAGGGCGGCGCTGACCATTGTTGTCTTTTTGAAATTTTGAGATCCTTCTTCATTTGCACTCTTCCGTTTGTTCACGGAGGAGGGCTCTTCTTGACTGGGGGGTTTGAGAGGCTCTTCAGCTCGAATATACTTCTCACTTCTAAGCAGGAGTTCCGAGAAGTCCTGAGGAGGCTTCTTGGCAAGGGATGCCTTGAGGTCGGCGTTATTGACATTGTATTTGAATGCGGCGGTTGCTACTGCTTGATTGAGGGAGGCGATAGATCGAGACTCAGTTGTGAAGCATCGGACAAAGTCCCTAGTCGCTCCCCTTTTCTTTGATTCAGGTCCAGTAAGGATGCACTCGTCTTCTCGGTACGGCAGCTACTGACGAAGTGGGTGAGAAAGTTCCTCAAACTGATCGAATGAGAAGATGGAACCTATAAATAGGCGGGAATACAACTCCCTTGCTGGTCCCTTCAATGTGGCAGGGAAGGTTTTGCAGAGAAGTGCGTCTGATGGATCATCATGAGAGTTTTAAAACTCTCAATATGATCAGTTGGGTCAGACTCTTCGTTGTAAGACTGGAAGTGAGGCAGCTTGAAGGTCTCGGGGATATGGGGCTTCCATGATTGACTTGGAGAAGGGAAGTCTGCTCGGACGAAAGAATTTTGCATGTTGGTCTTCCTCTCGGTTGATCTTGTTAAGACGGTCCTCCATCTTTCGGAGGCGGCAAAGGACTGAGTCATCCCTTTGGTCGGATCTTGTTGACCCACGGGACTTTTCCTCATGAATGGTGGTGAGGCGGGGGTTGTTTGTTTGTCAGCCCCTGCCTGGGGCAACGTTGAGGGCTTTGAAGATTTCATCTTTGAAATTTTGGAACTCTGCTTTGGTGTCGAGTGCCTCCTCATCTCTGTTGGCCTTGTGAAGTGGTCAGCTGGCTGTTGCCTGGCTTCTTCGTTCCCTAGGAAAGGGAGATCTTCTTCGCCCCCTAGGAGAGAGGGATCTTCTACACTCCCTAGGAGATGGAGGCCTTCTGAACCTTGGTCTTCAAAGAGAGAGGCTCCTCTTTCTTCCATGTTGTTCTGGATAGGGAGCTGCGACTCACCTCTCATTGAGCCAGATCGGAGATCGGACCCCTGCTAGCGGTGGACGATGACTTAGCGAAGATCTGGTTGCGGCTGAGGCACCGTAGAAGGGGTCGCAGTACGGACAGAACCTCGGTTTTCGACAAACGGACTTGTAGGTGGTTGTTCGGGTTGGCTTTGGCGGGAGCCCCCTGGTGTTGCTCTCCTAGATGGAGGTTGGGTCTGTTGGAGAGGAGACTGCTCGAGTCGAGGTTGTTGATCTGCTTGAGACTGCTGCACCTGTTGAAGTTGTTGAGGTGGGTCCTCCACGAGGGGAGGAGGTGAAGGAAGATGACTGGCTCGTCAGCTGGTAGCCGTCGTCCTCCCTTCCTTCTTGGATGCATGGTTGAAAAGGTAGTTTCGGATCGACGAAGTTGGATCGGTGATCTTTTCTGTTCCTACAGACGGAGCCAATATGTTGCTGCTGATTTCTGTGTGGGAGCAAACAGATATGTGAATTCTTTTAAATGAAAACAACAAAGTTCAAAACTTCGTTGTTCGTCGATGTTGACCGCCGAAAACTGTACTTGACTCCGATATCTGATCGTCAGAATCGGCTGAAATCGTTCACGTGGACCTGCAAGCAAGTTTGAAACACCAGGGGTTGCCTCGGTGACGGACCCTCCGCGCTCAAGTCAGAAACTTGAAGATATGGTGGGTGTTTTAGCGGAGTTTGTAATTACTTGGTTTCTGAGGTCTCGAGGTATATATAGTCGCCTAGGGAGGCCAGTTTTGAGATATTCATCTATAACTACTTCCCGGTGTCTGGATAGAGTCGGTTATTCCCTCCATATGAAGAGGAGTTTTCAATCTCTCTCTTGTGCATGGGGGATAGAATCACTGACCCCTGGAAATAGAGGGTTAAGACTGGGTTCGATGAATCTGGACTCCTTTGCGTTAGGGCCGCTAGAGCAATCCCTATTACAGGTTGGATCGGGTCGATGGGCCTGGAAATGGCCCAGCTCATCTTATTGGGTATGTATCTGCAGAAATTACTATTTTACCCATGAGAGCTTTAAGATGCGTGCCTGATCTGAACGGTCTCAATATGTTTACCCATATCAAATTAACATTTTATTCCTCTTACTGTCTACTATAGTAATCAAATAATGTAATTGTATCAATCTTGATGTGCTCTATATGCTTTGGAATCTTTTTGGTATTACTTGATTCTTTATTGTTTATTCTTATTATTTATCATCCATACATATTCTTATGTTTTCTTCTTTCCATGTACCATCTGATTCTTGCAGTATGGATTGCCGCTGAAAATTGTATCTTACAAGGATTTGTATGGTTGGACCATGGATGAAATAGTAAAAGCTATAGGCTTAAAGAATAATTGCACCTTTTGTGGTGTTTTTCGCCGTCAGGTATTTGATGTCACATTATATTATGTAATTGAATGCCAGGCATGGTCCTTTTAATTTTATTCTGTTAAGCAACTGTGTGTGAGGCACATGCTATATCTTTTTAAATTACAAGGGATAATGCACAGAACAGGCTTCAGCCAATAAAGCAAAATATAAGATAAAAGGTTTTTGAGGAAAAAATACAAGATAAAGTTGAATGCTCCCACACAGCCAGGCTTACAAGAGTGCAATTAAAACATCCTCACAAGACATCATCCCTCTCAAAATATAGAGACAACACAGACACAACATAACCCGAAGAAACTTAAGATACAGATGTCTCCCAGAATACTAATGCAGCAGTTGAGTATGGGTGGTCTGATCAAACACAACCAGAGCCCTATTGGAGTCCTCCACTTGATCAGTATTGTTGGATCTTGCATTCATATTAGAGTAGTTGACAATGAGGACTTTTAACAATATTGCTGAGTGGAGTGATGTCCAACATACCCTTCTATTTAGGAATAAGAATTCGTGACCAAAACAATACAAAATATAAGAAATCAGTTAGGTTAGCCTGTATCAATTAGGTTAGGCAAAAAAATCTTGTTTTTTAAAGAAAATCCTGTTATTTCTCTCATACCGTATAACCCTAATGATTGCCATCATTGCCATGTCCCATTCTGATCTCAGTGAAGCCTTCTCTCTACTCCATTCCCCATGCTATATCCTTTTATTTCTGAATTAATTGGAATTTAGCCAGTCCAGTTGGATCCAAGAAACAAGTGACCAACCTCTAAATAAGTTTGCATCATGTGATGGGTGTTGAAATTAAAGAAATCAAATTTGATGTGTCATTGTGAATCAGATGTTACATTTGTGATCTAAGTGTAAAATTTAGAGCATTAAAATATCATACTTCCTCGTTTCCTATAACTCAGATTGAAATATGGATTCAAGAGTGATGCCTGTTGATTGTTATTAAGAAAGATGTCTATAGCTCAAATAACTTAATTTCTATATGTTTATGTTTCTGTTAGATATTCTGTTAGATAGGGTTAAAAGCGAAAGCACACTTATACACGCATATTTACTACTTAACAAACTCTTCTTTTTTTATGGATACTGATTTCTTACCATAACCAAATTTCAATGATTTAATCCAAATAAAGTATTTGAAATATCCTGAACATGCTAAAATCTCAAATTCCTAAATGTTACATGAATGTATTGAAAGTTTTGGTAATCAGATTCTCAACTAAAATTTATATTAAATAAAAAGAAAGGTAATAATTGAAAGTTGATTGCAAATAACTTCCATCAACTATGCTTGGGGACCTGGGGTACCACTTATAAACCTTGCTCTCATTTTCCATCCAATGGCTCTGCCTTTCATGAGTTCAGGGTTTTATAAGTTCTATATGAGCATAATTTAATTGGTTTATTTGTAATCAATCTAGAGTTTGGCGCCAGTTAGGGTTTAGGGATTATAGTTGTACTTTTGATGTAGTTTTAGGAGTTTTAGGAGTTTTTTCTCCTTTTCCAATTGACAATATAAAGAAAGCTTACAGGTATCTCTTCGGTTGTGTAGCTGGCTTCTTCAATGAGTCCATTTGATCATTGTCTAGCCTATTGCAATCACATTGCAATATAAAGTTGACCAAATCATGTGGTTATTGTTTACTGTCTCCTTTAAGGATTTTCGTTTTTCAACCAGTAATGTCAAACCTTAAATTTTATCTCAGTTACCTATCAATTCTGATTTCTCCATTCTTGGGTTCATTCTGTTCTCCCATGTAAAAATCGTCGCTCGCTTCTATCTCTGTTTTTCCTTCAAGTGCTGTATGTGTCATATATTAATTACTTGATGTTATAACCATTATAGGCCCTAGATCGAGGTGCTGCATTTATGAAAGCAGACAAGATTGTTACAGGACATAATGCAGATGATATTGCAGAGACTGTTCTCTTGAATATACTGCGGGGTGACATTGCTAGGTGAAGCATCATCAGTGAAAGTTTAAATGTATTATTTCCTTATTCTGTTTTGTTAATATGTTTGTTTTGTTGCTTTTCTTGTAGATTGAGTAGATGTACTTTTATAACTACTGGTGAAGATGGACCAATTCCAAGATGCAAGCCCTTCAAATACACATACGAGAAGGAGATTGTTATATATCCTTGTTATATTGTCTTTTGAATGTGATTTTTTTTTCCTTTTCTTGCGCGAACAAAACTGTCAGTTGTGTTAAACACTGAAAAAATTGATCCCTTAACACAGATGTCACGTATGCATATTTCAAAAAGCTGGATTATTTCTCCACAGAATGTAAGGATTAATTTTTAATTATAATTATGTTAATTTCAATGTATGCTGCTTCATTTTTTATCACATGATGCTTCTTTTGAAAGCATTGTTCCTACTCATGGATGAAGAGTGGCATCTGCTAAATGGAGAAGGTATTTCTTCTCCAGATGGATCTTCAATCATCTAGCTCTGTTTAATGTTATGTAAGTTGGACAGGCATACTTAAGTAGTTGGATTACAGTATGACTATCCAGACAAGGTTCAACCATAGCAAGCAAGTTTGTGAGATTTAGGTTTTACTTTTGTCCCTTATCAAGTTTTGGTTTCAATATTTACAGTTGATTTAGTTTGAGTTCGTGTTCAACATTTTAGGACCCATTTAAGACATTAGTAGGTTGATTAAAATTGAAAAAGATCATGATTTACTTCCTTACTGTCACACTCTCATCCTTCTGTACGACTTGCATCATTATATACTTGTACATGGAGTTTAATATATGTGTGCATGGCCACTCTTTTGTGACAAAAAAGCCATTTCATGAGCCCCATGTGAATGCTTGCTAGATTTGTATACTTTAACATGTTATTAAGATGGTGTTGGTATGCTTCAACACTGCTCACTGCAACAATAATTAAAATATTATGTTCTTGCAAGTGTTTCGAACGTTGCAACCGCAGTTACAAAGTCTCCCTTTTTCTAGCTTATACAGCTGTAGGGAGAGGGACAGTTGCAGCTGTTGAGGGATATCATAAATTATGTTTGTTTCAAGGTTTTTGGTGTCTTCTTTATGTATTTGCTGAAACTGGTAGTTTTATCATGTTGTTTCTTGCTGTCCCCTTTAGTAGTGATGCCATTGGTCTTGGCCGAGACTTGTGACCATGATCTCATGCTGTTGCAAGTTCAGATGTAAAGGGTGATTCTGAATGTAATTCTCACATGCATAAATATCATTTTGTGTGATTTGTTCATTATGACCATACTAGTTACTACAAGCTTCTAACATTACCTAATGTATCCTTTAAGGTGTCTTTTTTCTTCCTTGGGTACAAATGTGTATAGAAAATAATTTCCGGTCAATACCATCAATTCTTCCTAAACTGTGTTCAGACTCGACTTTTTATATCATTCTTCTGAATAGTTCCCAATACTATATGTTGGCATTGAATTTCTCTAGTCATTCAGCTTGATAGAGTTTTCTTATTTATCAATAATTTCTGGTCTATTATTTTGTAAACTTAAACTGAAGAGTCAAAAGTTTATTATTTTCTTTTTCTTACTTATTTCCCTGCCTTTGGTATTTATTTTATGTTGTCTTCCTCTAAGACATATATGGAATTTTGCTATGGTAACATTCTTAGTGTTCTTACAGGTATTTATTCTCCTAATGCTTACCGTGGTTTTGCTCGCGAATTTATAAAAGATCTGGAAAAGATCAGGTATATATATACTAGATTTGCCCGTGGGCACGTGCCTACTGTACGTCTTTGGAACAATACAACACACGAAAAGCCCTGTAAATAGTAAAACAACAATTATGTAGCTAAAGTTTGAATTGACAATAATTAGTTGTAAATAAAAGTCCATGTTTCTATTAGTATATGTTGAAAAATAATTATAAATGGGGGTGTAAAATCCAACTTCTTAGAATTTTAAGAGTGGAAAATGATGAAATTTAACTATTGAAGAGATATTTGCTATTTTCAATATAACATGTGCAATAGAAAAGGCATAAAAATTCTGAAAATTTTGCTAACCTGAAATATTAAATTATGAAGTTCTAAGAAAATAAAGAAAGAATGGGAGAGGGAGAGAGAGAAAGAGAGAAATATGAAAAAGTGAAGAGAGAGATAGTAATAAAATAATGAGTTTTTTTAGTTTTGGGGGGAAAATTTTGGTTTTGGGGTTTGAAATTTTGGGGGGGGGGGGGGGGGGGGGGATTGTATGTGTTTTGTGAGGTTGGATCTGAGCATTTAATCTTGGGGGGATTGAAGGAGAGCCACTTGATAGCTTTCATTGTGTTTTATTATATATATATATATATTTATATATCACTCGACTGCCGGTCATTTCTTTGATTTATTTTAAATTATTTTTTTAAACATTTATTACTCTATAAATCTGTAAAGATATTCCTTGTGATGTCTAATTGATTCATTTGTTGTAGACCAAGAGCAATACTGGACACCATCAGATCTGGAGAAGATTTTAGGATATCGACATCAACAAAAATGCCCGAGCAAGGAACATGTGAGCGTTGTGGTTATATTTCAAGCCAGGTACTCTTAAACTCAATTGTCGTATTGCCAACTGCTTTTGGCATTCCTTTTCTTGTGGTAGAGGTACAAAGAATGCCCATGGCTCCCCTCATAGTAAAACATGAATATCACTGTTTTTTTTATTTTTAAAAATGATGAAAATCAGAGTTTTGAAATGGTGTATTTGTTAATTTTATTGGTAGTTCTTCGTGTATAACGAATGAAAAACAAAAGCCAACAGAAATACAGATCCATTTACGAACCTTTTGAGTAGCAGAGAACAATATGGTCAGCAACTGAAAATCAATAGGTCAGACTGGGTTTAACTAACCAGCAGCTTAGGCAGTTTGATTCAAAAAAGAAAACAAATTAAAGACTGGAGCCATGGTCAATAGTTAAGAAATAAGTTATTCCTACTGACCTAGATTCTTTCCCAATTACTCGCTTAGAATCGTATTCTTATGTACATGTATCTTAAGGATGTGTTAATGACCCATAAGCAGATTAAAATAAATTTATTTTTATAATGAACAAGTTATATTTTGCAATCTGCTACATAGTGCTCACTGAATAGATACACTCAACATACTGATTATTATTATTACTGTTCAATGTACAACTCTGCAGAAATTATGCAAGGCATGTGTTTTGCTGGAAGGACTGAATCGGGGTTTGCCAAAACTTGGTATTGGCCGCAGTAAAGCCCCCAACAGTACAAAGAAAGGTGAGGAAGGTAGAAACTCAAATCGGGTGACGAGAAATTCAAGTATAGAGAGTAAGCAGTGTGGAAATCTCGAGTTCTAACTGCAAAATTTGGTGACGAGAAGAAACTCAAATCGGGTGACGAGAAATTCAAGTATAGAGAGTAAGCAGTGTGGAAATCTCGAGTTCTAACTGCAAAATTTGATGGGAGGCTAATCTTGAATCAAATGCCTGTTATGCTAAAGTTTTGCCCCATCTTTCCATCTGTTGTAACTCGTGTGTGCCTCACCTACATCTTACTATGTTCAAGAAACAAAGTAGTTATTTTTTATTGCTGTATTTATTAGAAATTGGGATATTTTAGCAAATGCTTCCTTAAAGTGTGGAAACTAGCATATGACTCCACCACTAATTTTAAAAACGAAGAAATGCTAAGTTTGGATGGAACTATTAGAATATCCATTAAGTCAACTCACGTGCGTTACAGGTGACTTCGTAAAATGACCTAAATACCCACTAAATAAACCATTCTTTTTTTTTTTCTCTAATATAAAACTAACCAAAACAACTTCAATTAGGAAAAGACGAGCTAACATGTATATGATAGATGACAAGTATCAAATTAAGCTGCAAAATGACACCCAACAAACTCATTATGCAAAGGCAAATCCACCACAACCTGTAATGCTAATTCCTTCACCAAAACATACCCAATCTATTCGGTAAAAAATAGATCTGGAAACAAACATACATGTTAAGAATAGAGCATCTAAGTAGTCACTATTGTAAATCATGACATCAGCAAACAGCAACAAAAAGATTTCCTCTTGCATGATTCCGATCATCTGTAAAATTCAAATCCTAATCAAATTAAAAAAATGCAATGATCAATCATGGTTTAACACATTTTTCTCTATAAAATTGTAGAAAGAAGCCAGCAAAACAAAGAGGAGTAACCATTGATGGAGTCATAATGTGAAGGATTAGAGTTGATTACCTTTTCTTTTTCAGGGTTTGAAGATATATCGATCAATAACTCAAAACCCTGATTGATCGATCAATTGCCTCATTTCTATATTTTTGTTTGTCAACACACACACACACACATATATACACTAGACACACATATATATATATAGGGTAAAAGGGATATGAGCAACTTGCTCATTTAGTAAATGAGCAATTGATTATGTGGCATGCATGTGATACATTGGACAACTAACCATTTTAAGAATTTTCCAATCACATATATGCCACATCATCAATTGCTTATTTACTAAATGAGCAAGTTGCTCATACCCCTTTTTCCCATATATATATATATATATATATATATATACACTAGTTGGAATGTACCGTGCACCAAGTGCACTTGACTTGGTGCACATAAATGGTGAAAAAATTATCTAAACATACTTGTATTTAGCACACCCATATTCTTCAAACTATAAATTCGACAAAGTTAATCATCTTAAAAAGCAAACCATGAATTTCAAAATTACTCCAACGACAACAAACTCATCGAAATCAGATTTGAAGCAAGTATAATCAATGTATTTTTCATAAGATATATTATCATTTTCGACTTTAACTTTCTTAAACTTGAAACTGATATTAAAAAAGGTTATTAAAAAAAAAGTTTTAGTAAATCCTAAATTGACATCATCGTATTTTTCATAAGATCAATCATCACTTTCGACTTCAACTTTCTTGAGGTTAAAATTGCTTATAATTTCCTATTCATCCTTTTTAATTTTGCATCCTGTCAATATTCTTGTAGTTGTTCTGCCATATTGGACATCATGTGCTTTGATAAAAAACGTAAACTCATCTCCAATGCATTTCTTGGTCCGTATATCAAATTCTTCAACATTTTTTTCCTGCATATATAGAATTAAGAAATTAGCTCTTAATTAATTGTAACACTATGAGAATAACATATTATACTTTATTCTTAATATCTTCCAGGTCTTTTGCGGAACAACCAATGATGCACCTTGCTTCCTCATCAAATAAAGTCAATTCTGCTTCTGCACTTATATCTTTTATTGTGATTTTGAATACATATTGTAACAGGTTATTCTTAGTTTTTTTTTTAAATTTATTGTTTTTTTTTAATAATTTGATTGAAGAATGGAAAGATGGAAAACTATGGTGTTTTGTATACCTTGGCTCATATTCAACATTATTCTTTTTACATTTTCGACAATAAGCTTCATCATTTTCAACATTACTTTTGTTGAACAGATTTTGCATGCAATGTACCATGGATCTCTAACGTCTTTGAGACTTTTGATCAAAACTTTGCAATAGTAGTATTTTGCCTTGAAATATGGAAAAAAAATTAAAATCATCAAAATATTTATAGACATATATAGAATTAACAGAATATTTAAAAATAATTTCATTATTCATAATACCTCTGAAGAATCTTCGTCTGCACAATAGAGAATGTTAGATAGTTTCACTTCTTCCACATCCATTACTTTTCTTTTATTTATTTGCAAGGAATTACTTTTTAACAAAATTTCGTTATAGTTTATCCCGAAACAAACAAACAAAATTATGTTAAATGATACTCCAAAAGGCAACAATTAAAGGATTGAATATACAAAATAAATTATACCATTTTTGAATTTTATATGCCTCTGGTTTATTCAGATTTATCTCTATTGTAGTGTTGTTTGTTGATGTGAGAGAGAATCCTGTTTAAAAAGGTCAATAATAAATAAATAAACAAAATATATAATAAATAACATTATTAATTTTTATTGTATATAATTACCTCCAAAGTTTGAGGTTTTTATAGAGGTAATTGTAATAATTAGCATGTTGGGTGATAATTCTTTCAGAGCTTTTCCTTCCTTGATTGCTAGTTCTCCCCATAATGTAAGTAAGATTGGTTTTGACCTTAAATTAAGATAAAACGTATGAATTACAAAACCATTATGTAAATTATTATATAACTTAATTAATTGATATTACCTGAATCCTACAACTGTAAGATTTCGCTTCTTTACTTCATTACCATATTTTGAGTCTACCTTATTTACATCTCCTGCATTAATTACTGCTAAACAAAGATCTGTAGTTCAATGTAATTAGTGCTTGATATCCTTTATTAGTAATAGACAATTATATATATATATATAACATAATTTTTTACCTTTAAAAGATGAAAATTTATCTAACTTCATCTACAATACTTCCCAACTTCAATCATCCATAAGTGCAACTTTTGAGATTTTTTATGTGCCTTTACTATTTTTGTATTCTTTCACACCATAATGTTTCGTAACCAATACTTTAATAGTCCATAATTGTTGATTTTCTTACAAGGAATTAATAAAGGAGTATTCATTGTGGGATTTTTCCATTGATGCAGATAATCTGCAAAAAATATAATTATTGATAAGTTAATTTTAATTCATTAAAATAGAAAGTGTTTCATCCTCCATATACATAGTAACTAACACCACTTTAGTAAATGAATGGTTAATATAACTCTCACTTAAAAATAAATGACCAAGTTTAGATGGTTGATTGTACAATCTCAACTCTTACATTATAATATTAGATTAGAGATATAACTCGTCAACAGTGCTGACATGATATGTAAGGTTGTAAGTTCTAAACACTGATAAGTTGTATAGTGTTAAATCAAATCTAATCATACTTGTGAAGTATGATATGATGAATCTAATCTTAATTCCAGTAACCTTGCTTTCATTCTATCTAAGCATGTGTGCTAGCCTCTTCATGACCTAATAGTAGGTATCAGATAAAAACCTATAATCTCAAATCTGGGACCGGAAGTTCCATCTTTGGTGATGGTTTCTATTATTTTCCTTTATGTTTGTATACCTCTAGTATTCATTTCCAATTATACACTAATAGACCTGATATATGAATGCGATTTATGGTTTTCAAGACATCATGTTCAAGACAGGCCTCTTGTCCTGTATAAGAAAATAGGATTTATTTTTTGAATACTGCTTTTATAGGAGAGTAAATTGGCCAGAAAAAAAGTTGTTGAAATTAGTAAAACAATTTTTTTAGTAAAATTGTTAATTCATTCAAATTCAAACTTGTTATCTTATTTATTAATAAAAACTTTAATGTGTAAAATCTTATAACGCAGAAACTATAAAAAGATAATCAAATAACCTTCTTAATTATCATATTTTAGGATATATATATATATATATATTCCATTCTTAATTATGTAAATTAAGAATTACATAATTTGAAAAAGTCAACTACCACTGACTTGGTAGTTGATGAGAAACTCCAACCCTAGTTTTCTAGATGGATGGAGTCGTTTCCTGATTCGAACAATAATTCTTTCTCTTTGTCACACGTTCGGACATTGAAGAGCTGCCGGATTGTGCACCCTTTGCAAGGAGTAGGAGCGAAGTTAACTTTTTCTGGGGTGTTTCAGAAGATAGTGTTGATAAAATGTCTGGCTTGGTTGAAATTTATCGTGCACGACTTGATAAATATAGTCAAAATGAGGAGCTCATGTTATAAATATGACTTGGTATTACTTTCACAACTCAAATCATGTCATCAACAAAAACCCTTAACCTGGAAAAGTCATTGCAAGCTTGTGGGTGAGCTATAGGAATCATAAGCACAGCTTAAACAACTCTAGATAATATCTTGCATTTCAAAATAATCATATAGCATGAAGCTTACTAAACAAATCATATTAGAATTAAGACAGCATACAAATTGTAAATGACAATAAAACTTTAGTTGTTTATGATCCTATTCATACAAATAGTTGGCTCCCCACTCATCCAGTACAACTGTAAAGCAAAGAAGCAATATCTAGACAATAGTAAAGAAGCAATATGCTCCAGCTCCATCATTTCATTCTCTTATTACTTGCTCAGTGGCGACCAAGTGCAAGAAAAGCGCTCAATTTGAAAAAAAAAAACACCCTCGCTGTGTTTCGAGGTAATGTTTGGAGGTAATTGCGTTGATGCAAAAAAAAACTATTCTAAAATTTGAGTCCCTGCCCATTTCACCACACGTTATAAAGGGCTTTTAGCTTTTTGGATAAATGCTTTTGCATCTTCAAGAAAATTATGTTTGATCACTTTCTTCATGTCAGCACCCTTGCTCATTGTTACAACTTTTCCGGACAGCCGATGTGACCTTTAGTTTGACACATGCATCGCACTCGCTCATAAATCTAGAGCTATAAATATCATAGACCTCTTGAACGTGAAGCTTAAAGTCCTCAGTTAAAGCATTGACATATTGAAGTCAAACATCCTTTAAAAGTCCATGTCATGTACATGTTTTGGACTTGTAGTGCAGGATTTCAAGCCTTTTTCCCACTGAAATACCCCGTCTTTAAACCTGTAACAATAAAGAAAACCTTATAATTTGTTCATCATAATCAATTGGTACGCAAAATCAAGTAATCTATCATCCACATATAATGTATTATAGCACTAAACAAGTTCACGATCCTTAAACTATGAAGGATGGAGCACAACTACCAAATAAAAAAGGAAGGAATTTATATATCTTATCTACAGATATATAAATACACCATAAATGTCCTTCGTCATATTATTAGAATTTTGGGGATTATTTTGTTGGATGAAGCCTTGTGAACTTTATCCCATTATCAATATATATAATGGAACAAAATGGTGTTTTGCATAACGTAAAGTAACATGAAGGTTTGCCATGAAGATGTTATGTCTGATTCATAAGGTCTCTGGCCAATAATCTGAAAATTCTAAATTTATATCATGGCGTTCAAGATTCATCCAGATAAATAGGTAATTGCGAAGAACAATCTTTATTAGCAAGTTCACTAAATAAGGCAGCACATTGTATTTATAGATCGACTAATTTTCAATAATTCTGACATTTCCAGATAGATAGCATCATGAGAAATCTAAATTACACAACGAACAATAGAGGATGCAACAAAATCAGCAAAAAAGAGGTAATTGAAGGTGTGCAGTATACCTTCTTCCTTTGAATTTCAACAAGTCGATTTATGTATGAGATTCTGTCCCAACTATCGATTGGAGTCGCATCCTCTATGTCTTCAATATCTTCACCAACAAACCCTACATATCACCGAACATGTATTCTGCCTGACCAAGGGATTCAGTGATGAGAGAATATTAAACCTACAACTACAGATAACATAAAAGGTACCAAATGCATACGCACAGAGTCTTGTGAAATTGACAAGTTTTATTTAGGAAGGCATATATGTGATAAACAGATTAAGTTAGATGATAGATTTTCAACTTATACAATAGCAAAGAAACATCCATCTAAGTTGCTAACCAGTAATGAGTATTGTGTTTATGGAATTGTCTCCTCTTCAGTTAATAACTCCACTGCTCTGATTGATATAATCTCAACCTCTTTAGTGATGTTAATAGAAACAATTGAATAATGCATAACACGAAAACTTTGCAAAGATTGCAATGTCCTCTAGATATTGTAAACACCAAGTTCATTAATAGGCAGGAAATACCATTCCATAATCCATATACATACAGAATACCATTTGAATTTTGATGCGTGGTCCTGTATTCTATCAGGAACAAATGATGCCAAACTCAGGACTTATCCAATTTAAATCATCAGGACAAGTGTATACACAACTTACAGTACATATATTAACCCTATATGCTTTTAAATGTTCAGTTTTTATGTACAAGGACCTGTAAAAATAATGAAGAAATGAACAATGCAAACTGATAGATAATAAGTTTTGCCACAAAAAGGCCCAAGGAGTCCATTTATTTCCTACCTCTTTATGAAAAGAATGTTTGGCATTACCTACATACCCAAACAAGCGATAAATATGGACAGGCACTCTTGTAAGGTTTGAAATATATGGAAACCATAAGTTTCCAGCAGACATAATTTACTGTAACAGAATGCAAAAGGACATAATTTAGCGAAAGACGGAAGAAGCACATTGTATTACCGCATCAAGACAGCTCGTTTCTTGCGGAGAAAATAGAAAGTGACAAGCATCAATGAACTCCAAAAGATGACTTTTCGAAGAGGAAGGACCAATTGGAAATTGCCAAACTTCAATGTAGATGATGGTTCTTTAGATTTCAGAGTACCATATTTAAATCGATCTTTATTAGGTAAATTTTCACCAATGGATGCAGCTGAACCAGTCCCTGAAATAGATAATTTTTCATTTCTATCTTTTGTAGAAACTGTCCCTGTACCAGAAGAGCTGGAAGTTGAAGCTTGCAAAGAGTGCATTCTTCTCAACAAATCCTACAGAATACAAATCAGGAAGAACCAAAAGATTTTCTTCAAATTAGAAGGGCAGTTACATTCACCTAGACTTATGTTGTTCTGCATACACTATAATATATACCTTAAGTAATCAAGAGGTCCATCTGGACCATTAACTAACAATAATGTTCAGGAAAATATCGATTTAGAAGCCACCAAAAGTTCAGTCAAAGATTGTTGGTTGTTTATAATCATACTTAGCAAAATATATATCCTCATTTTTCAAATTAGCCCATTTCTCAAGGAATTCCTCAAAATTTGGTTTTAGGTTGGATGAGTATCCCTCTGATATTTGCATGAAGGACCTATGAAATCACAAGGAAAGAGCCCTCACATTTTTATTCCTAAGAATGATCACCAGATTGCCAGTATGGTTAGCATGTTGGTTGCTATTAAGTGGCATTTAGCATGACCATGTTTGCTTGTTTTAGGGGTTGAAACTTGAAACCTCATCAACCTGCAAACCGAAAAGCCACATCATATAAATATGAATAACAGTAATGAATTCATGGACAAAATAGAAAAGATAAATCAATGGAATAAAGAAAGCAATCAGTGCAAATATTATTAGATAACCTCTACATAGTTAAGTTAACAGAACAGAGTTGGATCACTATATACTGCGTTCGCATGCATGCAATTTTTTTTGCATATTGAGATAAAAAGAACTTATATTCATCATTACACATTACAATAATCGACTACGCCCTTTTACTGAATTAAGTAAAATAAGAACTGGTTACTTGATTGGCTTACTTGAGGTTAGACGAACTGTGCAAGTAGTGACACCATGAACGATAATTTTTTAAAAACATGATCTAGTAAGTCCTTCACGGTATCATCATCCACCTGCGATAATTTGTTTAATATATGAAAATGGAACATATAATATGTTTAATATACTAAATGAAAGATGTATCTCAAGGAAAAGATTGCATTACCCTATGATAGTTATCTTTAGCCTTATTGTTCCTTATGTCAATATTGGCAAATAGCAAAATTAGATGTTCCCTTTGATTGTCCACATTATCTTTCTTCAGAAGTTAAAAATGACAATAAATTCAGTTTTTAAGAAGTCCAAGAAAAGAACAAAATTGCAACAAATTTAAAATTGTACATACCATATAGCTAATTAACATATTTCAGGACATTTATCAAAACAATTGTTACTAAATGGAGGAACAACACGAAACAAACCATCAAAAATATCCATCCATTCAATTGTTGTATGCTTTTAATGGACTCCTTGCCTTTCATACACTCCTTGATTTCATTATGTGTCATAAATCATTCGACATAATCTATGATATCTGAAAAATAAGGAAAAAGAAAATGAGAATAGTATGATAATAAACAAAAAGAGAATCTTATTTATGATTCTATTACATCTTAAGAACTTGAAAGAAGAAAAAAGAAACAACCTACCTTAGGCATTAACACGTCCTTACAAACCATATTTTTGGTGTATGAACCTTTAAGCTTAGCATGCTGATCTGGCTTTATTAGAATTTTAGTATCCTTCATGGACATTCCTCTAGAAAGAGCAACATATAGTTGTCCGTGAGAAAATACATTATTTGGCAGATAAACTCCAACATGGGATATTGTTTGTCCTTGTGCCTTATTAATTGTCATGGCAAAGCAAAGCCAAACTGGAAATTGTTTCCTTTTGAATTTGAAAGGATAATTCTCATCTTCGTTCGGACATAAAGGTATCCTTGGAAGAAAAAACGTTTACCAGAAAATTAACCCGTCGATATTTCTACTAGGATAACATTGTCTTTAAAATCTCGACATATCATTCTTGTTCGATTGCATAAACCATGTGATGGATCTAGATTTCTAAATACTATAACTGGAGAATTTTTTCAGTATTAGTTTATGTGTTGGAAGACCATTTGGGATAAGTGAATTAAGAAATTCTGGTTGATATAAATTATGAGGATCATCAATTACAGAATCCAAACTAAAGTAACTTCTTCTCCAGGAAATCTAGCAATCATTCTATCATTTAATGAATTAACCCACTCATTTTTCACTGCTAAAATAGCACGCGTGGTGATGTATCCAGGAGAGTGTGCATGTTGATGGAGTGAAGGAAAAACATTATCAAGCAAGGCATTCTCAGATATTTCGTCATTTATGTATTCAACGATCATCTCCTTTGGAATTTGAACTAAATCATCGCCCACAACAGGCTCCTTTCCGTTCCTTATTTGAAGCAAAAAGTCATTGAATAATTTATTTGATATTGCCCTCATATTTTGTTGTAATTGTATAATTTCCATTTCTTGCCATAGATCTGATTTTACTAAGGTAAAAGCAACAGTTTGTTCTCTCGTTCCATGTACCACTGGAAGGACTTGCCAAAAATCTCCACCAAATACCATAACTTTACCATCGAAAGGCTTATTAGAGTTCATTAAATCTCTTAAAGTACTATCTAATGTCTCGACATTTTTACGATTTGACATTGGTGTTTCATCCTATATAATTAAGACTGCCTTTCTCAGTAGTTCTGCAAGGCCGCTTTGCTTTGAAATGTTGCACATGCTTTTGTCATCAATTTTTGTGATTGGTAACTTAAATCTTGAATGAGCAGTTCGTCCTCCTGGCATAATTGCTGTTGCGACTCCTGATGATGCTGTCGCAATTGCGATCTTACAGCTTGTCCTTAATGCAGCAAGAATTGCACGATACAAGTATGTTTTTCCTGTTACACCAGGACCATCGATAAAAAATACCCCATGTTGATTATTATGAATGCGCTTCATCATATTGTCATATGCATTTTTCTATTCATTATTAAGCCTTGATGAGGAAAGCAGGTCTTCTGGAGGGGGGATAATGCTCAGTTCGTCATTGAAGTCCTTCATATCTTCATTATTGTTATAATCATATAATTCAACTCGTGGTAGATCATAATCTGTTATGCTCTTTCCCATGCGTTCTAGGAAGATAATGATGCAAGCTAATGTTTTGGAAATTTGGCTTTCCTGTGAGGCATCTTGTTTTCTGAAGTCGTCGGATAATGCTTTAAAATTTTCTTCCCATTACTTCTTCACACCAGTTGGTTGGCAGTAAATCAACACCGTCGCAAAAAATCTTCGTAATTCTGAAGGCATTCGGAAGTTTGCCGCTTCATTTAGACATTCTGAAATACTATTATCTGTTTTCAATAATCCTCGTTTCTCTGCAGCTTCTCTGAAAGTTGCACACTTTATTTCATTAAAAGTGAGTAGGTCATCAAACGATGTTGGCCCAGGAACATGATTCAACAATAACCGTAGATAGTAATGTTCTCCTTCAATAGGATTAGCATTATTGATTCGGCCGATCTGCACTTGTTTCCGTCTTTCGTCCACTTCTTTCCTGTACTGTTCCATACATACTGCTCCGGAAATTCTTTGTACAAGTATTTTCGTGCATCTTCATCTTTCCTGTTTATTTTTTAAAAATGTCAAAATTGTATCTAGAAATTTTTTAATCTAAAAAAAATTTACTTGTAAACTTTAGATAATTCAAATAATACAATGAAACCTGTTTTGTTCAAAGAATTCGGTCAACATTGTCTTTGAAAAGTAATCAAGTTGTATCAAATCTTTTAAATTTTGAGATTCTGCATAATACACATAATGGCTTTTCGGAAGATGTAATTGTAAATTTTGAACTGAAGGATACATCTCATTAAGATCAAATCCAAAGATCCTCCATATAGCTTATGGTGCCGATACCCATCTTGCATCTTGGAATTGTTGGATCTCGTCAATAGTAGTTACTTTATCACAAGGTGCAATTCTTAATGACACTCGATCATGACCTTTATATATGTATTTATAAAGATATTTAACTGCACTTATCCTAGGACATATCTCAATATTTATGTGATAGTTGTATCGAGTCAATAAGTACGGATTATATGGAATTACCCATCAATTATCGAGAATATGATTTCTTATTTTGGCTTGTTGCCCACTATTTCTTCTCCTATAAATTGGGTACGAATCCTTTCCTTGAGAAGTCCGTTCACAAAACTGTTTTGGATAGTTGTCCTTGCAAGTTCCCTTCCGCATGCATACATTTGTCAATTTAAGAATTCCACATGGGCCATGCATCATATGCTTCACAACTAATGCATACAATTCAGGATACTTATTGCTATTTGGAATTTCTGCACATACCATTTTGTCATACATGTCAGGAGTAGATATCTTATATCCAGGCTTCATTATGACTAAAATATGGGCATGAGGCAACCTTCTCTTCTGAAATTTAATAACATGGACATGAGCAATTACAGGTCCAAAAATAATTTTTTTTAAAAGTTGGTCTTTAAGATCTTGTAACTTTGCTTGAAAGATCCGTGATACTAAATCTGGTCTGTCTTAACTATGTTGTCCTGGCTTTAACTCATCACGAATTTCTTTCCATTCGGGATTGCAAGTCATAGTTATAAACAAATCCGGTCTCCCATATTTTTGAACCAACGTCATTGAGTCCAAATAGCTGCGTCTCATATCTCTTGGTCCACCAATAAATGATGGTGGAAGTATTAATCTCTGACCACCATTTTTTCTTCTTGTTTCACCTGCTAACGCACTGTCAACTACACCTTTGTATAATTCTGCACGAATTTTTTTTTGCCGCCATTCCGAAAGAAGTCCAGTCTTGTTGTTTCCATTCTTTATGTACATATCAACTAAAAGTTGTTGCGATAATCTTCCAGTATAATGGATAGAGAAAAAAATATTCTCTCGAATTTGAAGTTTATAGCAATAATATTATCTGCAAGATACTCTATTTTTACTTCCTTTAATAATATTGCTTTCTTGTCTGTCAAAAATTTCATTCTCAGATGTCAATTCAACCCTATCATTATGTTCTATGTCATCACTTGTATATTGGCCTTTTCTCTTAATATGTTGGTGCCATCCAACTTCTCCGTAAGGAAAAAGCAATGGATACTGTAAAGGATCATAACATTCAAAGTAATGTTTCACTGTACGATGCACTTCGGACCGTAAATTAATACGAATATCTCGGCCATCAACTGGTGATGAATCATTTCCTTCAACCCATATTGCCGCCACTTGATCTGATGTTGGAGTATTATATACTCTTTGATCAACTTGAGCATTACACTTGATAACAATATCATGGCTATCTGCATATTGATTATCCTTCATTGCACGAAAAAATTGCCATAAGGATTGACTGATAATATTTCAAATAATTTTTTAACCAATATTTTGTCAACATTTGTTGAAGGTATTGCACTAACTCTGTTTTCGACCTCATTATTGGTGTCATAAATATACAACTGAAGGTATCGTGGTGCATTGTCACTTTTGGCTATAAAAGGTAAGGTGTGATAAACTTGTCCTTGAACTCTGAATGTATAGATTCCTTGCTTTGAGTTAGCTGTGGTCCAACTTAACACCAAATGATGTAAAAGAGAATATACTATTGTACGCACGTATTTTATTTCTGAATTCTTTTGATTCCTCATCCAAAGAAGTATATAAAACTTTCAATGCTTCAGGTACAACAGTAGGAGCCAACTTAATTTGTCCGTTATAGCAACAAAATGTTGGAGTCTCATATTGAAATACTTTTGCAAAACAATAAGTGCAGAAACGAGGCTTTTCCAATATTTGCAATTCAGAGCATGAAGGATCATAATCATCATTTTCATTGATGATATTGTTTGTTGTGCAATCTGTTTTAATAAATTATTGAGTTAGTTTTTGGATTTAAATATGTTAGTCTAATACAAACTCAAAAGTAGTTGCTACTGACCTTCATTTATAGAATTTGATGTATTGAGTTGAGCCGTCAACAAAGAACTTTTTTTCCTTTGCCTTTTATTGTCAGGTTTGTCATTCGAAGATTGATTTTTTCGTTTTCTTTACTCAGGAGTCATGTTAGCATATCTTCTCCTATTATAGTCTCTCTTCGCTTGAATTTCCATCTTCAAAATTTCAGCAAGATAAATTAATATAACATTGCTATAAACCAAATAAATTAATATAACATATTCACATACAAACAATATAGAGTTATGATATATATTGTTTTTACTCATATAACATTATGATAATATTCTTTAAAAAAAAGTCTTTATTGGACTTTCTGGCCCTCGGACTGATGTAGACAAACTCAAAACTGTTAGAAATTGAATTTTTTCCAACAACACATTGAAGGGGAATACTATTAAAATATGAAATTTTGAACAACACAGCACATGGAACACAACCACCTTATATATATATTACATTTGTCTATTATTGTATATATTTACTATACAATAATATACTAATATACTTATACTTATTATTATATATATATATATATATATATATATATATATATATATATATATATATATATATATAAAAGAATGATGCACAGAGAGAGAAAAGGAAACAACTCTAATGGATAAATTAGAATTACGAGAACAAAATTATGGAGCAACATAAAGAACAACATAAAGAACATTATCAACAGACCCAGACCCGGAAGTGCATGCAGCAAAGAAAATATATAGAAAGATTGAATCGGTGCTTCCAAAATAGGCGTTTTCAAAATGAAAAGTTATAGCATAGGTCCATAGGTCCATTTTTTCTAAGGAAGGGAATGATTATGGAAAAATTAAATTAGAATTGATGAAAGAGATCGTACTTTTTCAAATATCTCAAAATTAACAGATCAAATAAGTTCAACATTGATCCTTCATACGTGTCAATTGGCCACTCCTACTCTCCACCATAACCCATTTTATTTCCAATAAAGGATATATGTGCATGTATGGTTTGAACCAATCATATTGTTTAGGCTATAAATTGAATAATAACAAATTTATCTATAAAATTAAACCTAGAACAAAACAAACAGATCAATAAGAGCTTAATAATAACAAATTAATCTATAAAATTAAACCCAGAACAAAACAAACTCACCATGGCAAAGTGGGGAGGAGGCTGAGAATCGTTGTACTGCGGTGATGGGAGGGCGATTTCGAAGGGACGGAAGGATGGCGAGAACAATGGCAGCGGCGGCGGTGGCGGAGGAGGAGGAGGAGGGGGAGGGACGAGATAGAGGTTAGAGTTGGGGGAATCAGAAGGTTGGGGGTTTCGAGGAGAGGCGTCAGGATCGGGAGAGAAATTGGGGTTAGGGTATGGGTTTTCAGAGAGATTGGAGTTGTTAGGGTTTGGGTTTTGAGAAAGATTGGAATTACTGCGGTGATGGGAGGGCGATTCCGAAGGGACGGAAGGATGGCGGCGGCGGCGGAGGTGGATGGACGAGATAGGGGTTAGAGTTGGTGGAATTGGAGGGATTGGGTTGAGAGGGATTGGAGTTGTTAGGGTTTGGGTTTTGAGAAAGATGGAAGGAGGCGTACACGATCTCGGGAGAGGGAGGAAGACGGCGGCGGCGGGGGGGGGGGGGGGGGGGGAGGAAGAGGAGTATGGATGAGATAGGGGTTAGAGTTGGTGGAATTGGAGGGATTGGGTTGAGAGGGATTGGAGTTGTTAGGGTTTGGGTTTTGAGAAAGATGGAAGGAGGCGTACACGATCTCAGGAGAGGGAGGAAGAAATTGGGAGTATTTATTATATATTTAGTTTTAAATATAAAAACTTAATAAACGAACACAAATTAATAATAGCCTTTGATCAGTTTGATCAACAAAATGAACGGAGAGTTAGGATTGGGTCTGGACATATTTTTTTTGTTATTCTTGCTTTTATAATAGAATATATATATATATACAAAAGGTGAACACAACTTGCATAAATGTATCAAGAACGGGGAATGGGAAGAGCCATGAAAACAGGAGAGATGAGAGACTACGGTTTATTTAGTAGGTATTTAGGTCATTTTATGGTGTCACGTGTTATGTGCGTGAGTTCACTTAACAGAAATTTTAACGGTTCTGTCAAACTGAAGGTATTTTTTAGTTTTTTTAAAATAGTGGGGATTGTTAGATGTTTTATTTATTTTCCTCTTAATCAAATGTAATTAATTTGATTAATTAATTATGTGGACAAATATGTGATCCATTTAAATGGAAAGTTGCAACTGATCAAAACAACTTCCCCATGATTCTCTCCCCTCATTTAGGAAACCACCCACTATTTGCAATTATGATAACTACTCTATGATGGCTAGAGTAGTATAAAAGGATGAAAAAAGGTCACCAAATCTACTCTCTCATACAATTCTGATATACACCATCTAAAAGTGAGAAAGGAGGGTTTGGAACCAAAATTTAAATTGACAACATCAAGAGGCTTTTGGCGAAAACGGTTTCGGGCTTCAAACGGCAATGGCTGGAGGTACGATTATCGATTTCATTTTATCGCTTCCGCTTCCATTCATGTATATTCATATGGCGATTAGAGTATACATGAAAATTTGTTTTTTAAATAACATTTGGTATCAGAGCTGAAAACTTATCTCTGCCTTGGTTGTTGTTTCATTTCACAAAAGAAACGTCTATGAAATCTAAGGATGATTTTAAACCTTACTCTCCTATTGTTGATTTCCCGTGTTGAATCTTTACTGGGTTTGACAGATTCATCTTTTGTTGGGTTTTGCCTAAATTTGTGTTAAATTTCGGTTTTGTTTTGGTTAATGAAGCCTAGCCGAGCTTGGTAACGCAAGCTTGTAATCCAAGTGGAGGCCTTAAAGGGTAATGGTCCGATTGTGAACGGACCATGAGGGCAGGGGTCATCCGCGATTTTGAGTTAGGCCGACCTTGATCGGCCTTGAGGGTCGGCCGTGCTCTTCGGGAATCCTCGTCACGCTTTGACGATCTTCTCGTTTCCCTCAACCCTGGCCCATAAACCGAGCCCAAACCTATGCTATTGGTTTCTTTGCTAAATCGAAAATATAG
This sequence comes from Hemerocallis citrina, assembly GCA_017893485.1. Taxonomy (NCBI): domain Eukaryota; kingdom Viridiplantae; phylum Streptophyta; class Magnoliopsida; order Asparagales; family Asphodelaceae; genus Hemerocallis; species Hemerocallis citrina. The sequence goes on from CM030364.1 coordinate 78,531,000, forward strand.
TTATGAAGAAATACTGATTTTGTGATTAATTGAGATCATGTTATTTTGTTAGAACTAGAAAAACTTTAGTATTGTTCTGAAATAACTAGTTAAAAATGTTATGGCCATTAAAATTGTACATGATCAAAATATTAAAGTAATATGTCGAGTGATTTGTTAATTTTAGTAATTGGAGAGTAGCCACATCATCTCTAGTTATTTAAAATCTCTTATAAAATCACATATGGAAACTAGACATTAATTTGTAATTATCATATGTAATATGATGAAATATGCCCACAGGAAATTTTATTATATTTTGTATGATTAATTAGGGTGAAATATTGAATTATGTTCCTTAATCTACCCACAGGAATAAAGGAATGAATATGGTTTAATAGTTTCATCATACAGTTATGAATCTAATTTGAGTAAGACTTTAGCCCACAGGCAGGTTTTATGTCACTAGATTCATATTTTCATTCATGATTTGCATTGGTAAAACATGATAAAGTTAAGTCTCAAAAATTTTGTTTACAAGCATGTATGTATATATATATATTTTTTTTTGCAGCAATTTTATCCGGGAACATTTCTGATGTCAATTGTGACATTCCTGAATTAAAGGGTGATAACTATAAGGTGTGGAAAGAAAGAGTGCTTCTGCAATTGGGGTGGATGGATATCGACTATGCTATTCGGAAAGACGAACCCCCTAGTATAACTGAGACTAGCACTCCAGTTACCGTTGGTCTTTATGAAAAGTGGGAGCGATCTAATCGCCTCTCAGTTATGTTCATAAAGACCAAACTTTGTGCTAGCATTCGGGGTTCTGTCGATCAGCATACTAAGGTTAAAGATCTCCTTAAAGCCATTGATGAGCAGTTTGTAAATTCTGACAAAGCTCTTGCTGGCACCTTAATTATGAAGTTTTCATCCATGAGGCACAATGAGTTTAAGTGTGTGCGTGATTATATCATGCGCATGAGGGATATTGCGGCCCAACTTAAGGATTTGGAAGTTACCATGTCTGAATCTTTCCTAGTACATTTCATTTTGTGCACTCTTCCTCCACAATATGGCCCTTTTAAGATCTCTTATAATACACATAAGGATAAATGGTCAATTAATGGACTTATGACCATGTGTGTTCAAGAGGAGGACAGATTGAGGATGGAAGAGGGAGAAAAGGTGAACCTTACTACTGCTTCTTCTTCAAAGAAGAGAAAGGATCACATTAAGGAAAAGGGAAAGGGAAGGCTTTCAGCAAACCAAGGCATAAGGAAGGAGTCTACGTGTTTCTTTTGTAAAAAGAAGGGACACATGAAGAAAGACTGCATGAAGTTTAAGACTTGGCTTGAGAAGAAAGGTAATTTTCTAGCGTTTGTTTATGAATCTAATATGGTTAATATTAATCATAATACATGGTGGATTGACTCTGGTACTACAATCCATGTTTCGAATACCTTGCAAGGTATGACAAACCTAAGGAAACCAATGGGAAGTGAACACTACATCTATTCGGGTAGTCAGATCAGTTCACATGTGAAGGCTATTGATGAACACAATATTATTCACATTTAGGAGCAATAATCTTAATGCAATTAGACATTTAAAAGCTCTATATGTGGTATTTAACTCTTATTTTCTCTTTTCCATAGGAAACAGCCTAAAACAGAGAAACGAAGCAGATTCAGGATGATACACAGGAAATTGCAGATCATCAGTCGACTGGTCCATTACAGCAGGCGACTGTCCAGAGAAGCTGATTATCAACAGCCGACTTATGTGATCAATTATCAAATCTTCAGAAGTCTCGATACAGTCGACTGGTTCGAAGACAAGTCGACTGGTAGGCGGCAGAGTCAAAAGATAAGATATTTGAAGATTCGTCCAAATCTAATCCAAATCAGAACAGAAAAGGAAGAATAGAAGAAAAGAGAAAGAAATAATACGCAGAGCAACGAGGGAGGAAATAAATAAAAGAAAAGGACTTTTCTATAAAAAAAAAGTGCAAACCCTAATTCTCTAGCCGTGTTCTATAAATACCAACCAAGAAGCATTACTTGGGGGATCCTCTCTCTGGCTCTCTCTTCCGCACACACCATCAGCCGAATCACAAGAGTTCCTGAACGATCAAGCCATCAACAAAGAGCAGCACGACATCAACATAGAAGGAGGAGAAAGGAGATCAAGTATTAAGAAAAGAACGGCCGGTCGACTGTGTGACAGCCAGCCGATCCATCTAGCCGAACTACATCAGTTTATTCCTTCCCTTTCTAATTCTTTTATGTTAACCATGTATTCAAACTTGTTGATTAATAAAAGTATTATTATGTGGAACTAATTTCATAGTTGGGTAGATTGAAGCCGTAGTTATGTAGTGCTATATTCTTCTGAACCTTCTATTTTACTTATTGATTGAATCTGATTGAATTGATATAGATTTATGATAATCAAACTTGTTCTCGAAGCTCTGAGAGCAGTCGACTGAGGTGACAGCCAGTCGACTGACATACAGAACTTGAGAATATCAAGTTTGCATTACAATCTATCTGAATAGGTTATATGAGCATATTGAGACGACCCGTATCTCGTGCTCATAATTTGTAACAAGGAAATCCTTAGGGGTTCTTGGTTTGATCAACTTAAGGGATCTAGATCTGATACCAATTTCTAGAACCTTGAGTGTTTGTTCGTTTCCACTGTTCTTATGTTTTCATTAAGTGCAACTTAGTAGATACCATGCTAAATACTTGATGAAGGAAACGAATTAGAGTAGATACCATGCCTAATTCTTGGCTTAGGGAAACAGTACATTAAGGAGTAGATACCATGCCCTTGAAGGGAACAAACATGAGTAATGAGAAGAAGTTCAGAAGGTGCCTTAGCATTATTGACTATTGGTGGAAATCTAAACCCAACTACTTAATAGATATTTGTGATTCAACACTTCTTAATTTAGTTTTAATCTTTTCATTTCTTTTAGACTTTTAAAACAACTCTTTATGATTCTTATTCTTTTTATTGATTAGTAAGTTAAAGTCTACAATCTCTGTGGGATCGACCCTTGCTATTGCTACGCTTCTATAAACGATTCGTGCACTTGCGAGGTTTTTAATTTGTGTCTAGTTTTATCTATTTATTTAGGTATCTAGATTTCACAATAGCTATTGGGATATGAAGTTTAATTTTAAGTAGTGGTTTTAGTTTGCATTTAGAAAAGACATTTTATGTACCAGGTTTCACTAGAAACTTGATTTCAGTTTCAAGACTTGTACCTTTGGGAATTTCCTTTAGTTTTTCAGATTCTGGTTTCAGTATTTTCAGAAATTCTGAAGTTATTGGATATGGTATTTTGTCTGATAGTTTATATCGTCTTTGTTTGCAAAATGATATCACTGATAGTTCTATGCATGTTTATACTGGGTTTAAAAGATGTATTATAAATGAGGACTCTTCTATTTTGTAGCACCGGGGATTGGGACATATCTCCATTGAGAGAGTTAAGAGATTGGTAAAGGATGGGGTACTTGGTACTTTAGACTTTACCGATTTCGATACTTGTGTTCGTTGCATTAAGGGAAAGCAAACTAACAAACACAAAATTGGTGCCAAAAGGAGTTCAAACCTATTAGAGATCATACACACGGATATTTGTTGTCCAGACATGAACGCTAATGATCCGAAATACTTTATCACCTTCATAGATGATTATTCACGATATATGTATCTTTACTTACTTCGTTCTAAAGACGAAGCTTTGGATGCCTTTAAATTTTTTAAGGCTGAAGTAGAGAAACAATGTGATAAGCACATTAAGATTGTGAGATCAGATAGAGGTGGAGAGTACTACGGTAGATACACCGAGAACGGACAAAGCACCAGGTCTATTTGCAAGATTTCTTCAAGAGCATGGGATTGCTGCCCAATACACCATGCCTGGTTCTCCAGATCAGAATGGTGTAGCAGAAAGAAGAAATCGAACTTTAATGGACATGGTGAGAAGTATGAGGTGTACTGTTAAACTTCCATCATTTTTATGGGTAGAAGCTCTTAAGACGGCAGTGTACATATTAAACCGGGTTCCTTCCAAGGCCATCTCAAAGATGCCTTTTGAGCTATTCAAAGGATGGAAACTGAGTTTGCAACATGTACGCATTTGGGGATGCCCGTCTGAAGTGAGAGTGTACAACCCACAAGAGAAGAAGCTAGATCCAAGGACCATTAGTGGGTATTTCATTGGATATGCTGAAAGGTCTAAGGGTTATAGATTCTATTGTCCGTCTCATAGTACCAGGATTGTGGAACAAGAAACACTAAATTTCTTGAGAATGACTTGATTAGTGGGTGTGATCAATTTCAGGACATTGTTCCTGAAAAGGATTATGATCAACTTTCATCCACTGTTTCAAGTGACAAGTTGATTGTCATTCACGCACCTCAAGCTGAATTGCGTGTTAGACAGCCAACTATTGATGTTCCACAAGTTGACAACAATCTAATAGATCATGATGGTAATGAGGAACAAACAGTTCATCGTGAAGATGAACAAGTTCCATTGAGGAGATCTACTAGAACAAGGAAATCAACTATTCATGGTGACTATTTAGTGTATCTGCAAGAATCGGATTATAATATTGGAGCCATCGATGATCCTGTGTCATTTTCACAAGCCATAAGTTCTACAGATTCAAACTTATGGATGAATGCCATGAAAGATGAGATGGACTCTATGGCATCTAACCGAGTTTGGGATCTTGTCGAGTTGCCAAATGGTGAAAAAGCCATTGGATGCAAGTGGGTCTTTAAAATAAAGAAAGACTCGCATGGCAACATCGAGAGACATAAAGCTAGACTTGTTGCCAAAGGGTTCACTCAAAGGGAAGGAATCGATTACAACGAGACTTTCTCTCCTGTATCAAAGAAAGATTCTTTCCGGGTGGTAATGGCATTAGTAGCTCATTTTGATTTTGAGCTACACCAAATGGATGTGAAAACGGCATTTCTCAATGGTGATTTAGAGGAAGAGGTTTATATGAAACAACTTGAAGGATTCTTCTCTAAAGAGGGTGAACATTTGGTTTGTAAGCTTAATAAATCCATATACGGGTTGAAACAGGCTTCCCGACAATGGTATATGAAATTCCATAAAGTGATTACTTCATTTGGGTTCGAAGAAAATGTTATGGATCAATGTATATACCTTAAGGTCAGTGGGAGCAAGATCTGTTTCCTTGTGTTATATGTGGATGATATTTTGCTAGCAACCAATGATAAAGGGTTGCTATACGAGGTGAAACAATTTCTTTTAAGTAACTTTGATATGAAAGATATGGGCGAGGCATCTTATGTCATTGGCATAAAGATCCATAGAGACAGATCTCGAGGCATTTTGGGTTTGTCTCAAGAGGCCTATATCAACAAAGTCTTAGAAAGATTCGGTATGAAAGATTGTTCACCAAGTGCAGCACCCATTGTGAAAGGTGATCGGTTCAGTTTGGACCAATGTCCCAGGAATGACATTGAAAGGGAACGAATGAAAAATGTTCCATATGCTTCAGCTGTTGGTAGCATTATGTATGCTCAGGTCAGTACTAGACCCGACATTTTATATGCCGTTGGAGTATTAGGAAGATATCAGAGTAACCCAGGCATCGATCACTGGAAGGCTGCGAAGAAAGTAATGAGGTACCTTAAGGGTACTAAGGATTACATGCTTATGTATGGGTGAACTGATAGTCTTGAGATGGTAGGCTACTCCGATTCTAACTTTAGTGGCTGCAATGATTCACGTAAATCCACATCAGGATATGTGTTCATGCTAGCTGACGGGTCTATATCCTGGAGGAGTGCCAAGCAGACCTTGACAGCCACTTCTACGATGGAGGCTGAGTTCGTTTCTTGTTTTGAGGCTACCTCACATGGTGTATGGCTGAAAGGTTTCATATCTGGGCTAAGAGTAGTTGACTCTATTAGCCGACCGATAAGAATGTATTGTGACAATTCAGCTGCTGTCTTTATGGCTAAGAATAATAAGAGTGGAAGTCGAAGTAAGCACATCGACATAAAATATCTAGCCATAAAGGAACATGTGCAAGAAAAGAAAGTGATCATTGAGCACATTAACACTGAATTGATGATAGCTGATCCCTTGACTAAAGGCATGCATGTTAAAGGATTCAAGGATCATGTAATCAGGATGGGACTTGGTTCCATTATGTAGCACATTCATTATGTTTGTCTGAAACTTTCATTTAGTTAGATTATTTCTCCTTCGGAATTATGTACGTACTTATTTTGGTTATTTTGTTGAGAAATATCATTATGTTTGACCTAGAGTAAACATATGGTCTACTCATTAAGTTAAGTGTGAGTGGTGAAAGACTAAGTATATTGTGATACATTGAAGATTAATTCTTGCTCTTAAAGAGAATTAGTCGCCATGATTCGTATACGGAGTCTCTCTCGTTAAATGGATCAAGTGGGAGAATGTTAGACGTTTTATTTATTTTCCACTTAATCAAATGTAATTAATTTGATTAATTAATTATGTGGACAAATATGTGATCCATTTAAATGGAAAGTTGCAACTGATCAAAACAACTTCCCCATGATTCTCTCCCCTCATTTAGGAAACCACCCACTATTTGCAATTATGATAACTACTCTATGATGGCTAGAGTAGTATAAAAGAATGAAAAAAGGTTACCAAATCTACTCTCTCATACAATTCTGATATACACCATCTAAAAGTGAGAAAGGAGGGTTTGGAACCAAAATTTAAATTGACAACATCAAGAGGCTTTTGGCGAAAACGGTTTCGGGCTTCAAATGGCAATGGCTGGAGGTACGATTATCGATTTCATTTTATCACTTTTGCTTCCATTCATGTATATTCATATGGCGATTAGAGTATACATGAAAATTTGTTTTTTAAATAACAGGGATAAATACTAATTTCCACATTATGAATGGGGGTATTTGCTATCCCTTAGAAAATTTAGAATGCTTTACCCAAAGCTTCTACCTGATAAATTACATCAGAAGTTACATACTCATACCCATTCTTTTTTCATTCATTAGATTAGTATAATGTACGTGCGATGCACGTCTAAAAAAGTAAAGTCATCAAATTAAATGAATATATATTGAATAAGAAAAAAATAGTTTATATTTGAATATTTTGATTTTGACTACACGTGCGGTGCATATTTATATTTGTTGGATATACGTGTATTGGAGGATGTAAGACACAGAATGCATGTTAACTAAAACTTGGTGGCGTATTATAATTCCAGACCAATAAAGGATAAATGTTTTTGCTATAAAAAAAAATTATCTTTCAGTTACTATTCGTTTTCCTAGCTCTAATATAGATTACATGAAAAGAAAAGTAGCAATAGTTGTTGAATGGCTAGTGTGGCAATGCTGTCGACTCCAAAAGACGCTTGCCAACTTTGGGGGCATAGAGTAACATCCTTGTTCTTGAGTTTTCATTTCCTGAACTTTTCTCCCTTTTTGCCTGTTCCCCTTCTCCTTGTGTGCGTGTGTACTGCAAACCACTGTGAACTGTGAATCCCAATCAGCTGATGCCATTTTTTGTGTATTGTGATTTTTACAATACCGACATGTATATCACTAAACAATTATAGTGATTATATAACATAACTATCAATGTAAATTGAATTTGTCTATATTGTATACATTACCATAATAGCATTATTATAGTATGCTTATGGAAATATGTTCTGGTTCTGGGTCCCAAAGTTAGAGAATATATGCCATAGGCATAGACATAGTACATAAATAACTACAAGTATGAACTTTAAATTCCCACCAAAAAAGAGCAGCTTTGAGATTTATTATTATTCATTATGCATTACACTTCCTCTCTGTCTTATGGGCTGTCCATTTTTTAAAACCTGCCATTATTGATTTTCCACACGTAAATGTTTAGCTTAGTGGGTCCTGACTGAATTACCCAATATTTTTTCTTAATTAATTATTTCAGATAAACTAAAATAATTAACAAAAGAATTTTCAACAACTGCCAGCTAAGACCTACCAAAATGGGTCACATGTCATGTTTTTACTGGCTAAAAGGCACGTTTGCTGTTTGGAGTCCTGTAGAAAGATTATCTTAGCAGCCATTAAAAGGAGACTGAAGTAACCCACTTTTGGAAAACATTTAGCCAAGGGTAATGCTACACCTACAACCTTTACAACCTTACAATTTTAGATGACACAATCTCATTGGAGATGTGTACAACCCACTGCAATCTACTCTATAATACATTCCAATAAGATTGTGCCACCTAAGGTTGTAAAAGAAATATTTGTAAGAAAAGGTTGTAGGTGTAGCATTGCCCTTTAGCCAAATACCTCACTTTCTAAAAGATTTAGCCAAACAACCCATTTTTATAAAATATTTAACTAACTAACCCTTTTTAATATAATAACCTAAAAACAAAATTTTATATATAACCATACTTTAGAAATTATAAACTATAATATACCTTATCCTTATAAAAGCTAGATAATTTACAGAAAATAAAGAAACTTAAATTAAAAAAATCTTTCAAAATTCAAGATTAGATACGCTGATAAAAGATTAACAGAAAGGAAGGATATTGCTAGTAAAGAAATATCAGAATACCTGTTACTAACAAGAATAGTAACTAATCAACTACCTAAAGAGATACAAATAGAAATAGCATACAAAGTATTAGATTACAGAAACGAAGAAGCAAGTTGGTATTACCAACACCTACTAGCATACAAAATAATAGGTTAAGTATGACCGACGAAACTGTTGTATTAATTCCTAACATGAACCCAGAAATTTATATGATAAACATACAAGAGTTGGAAGAAGATTACAATGGTTCTGAAATGTTAAGAGATATAAGAAAAGATTTAAGAATCATAAATAAAAATATAAAAGAATTAGGTAGATATATAACTGACTACTCAGAAGAAGAATCAGGCATAATAGAAGAAGGTATGAAAGAGTTAGAAGCCAAAACAAAACTTAATATAAATATCTTGGAAATAGAAGATTTAATGACAAATCCTAAATCAGAAGAAGTAGAAGAAGCCTTGAAAAATCTAGATATAACAAATGCGGAAATAAAAATGGACCAAGATAAGATTATTGCAAAACCTTCAAAAATTCCAAGTAACATGTATGAAATCTTTAGACCGCCACCTAACAAAAAACCTTACCAATTACCATGCAAATGGCAAAACACAAAAAGAAGAATGCAACTAGGAAAAGATAAAAAAAAGGAAACCCCAAAATATGAACCTACAGAACACTACGAAAAAGGAATAGCAGGAAATGGAGAATGGTTAGACCTAGATTGCGTAAAAGACGTGGATAGGACAATTGAAGAATGGGTAAAAGCGTCACTAATAGTAGGATTTAGGCAAAACCTTAACGGAAATGCATTTAAGAAATTTATAGAAGCCACCTGTATGGGAGTAGTAGCAAAATGGTGGAACGGGCTAGAGGAAGAAGAGAGCAATACTATAAGAAAATCAAGACCAATTGATGATATAGGAACTGAAGAAAGCTCAGCACAACGGACGACCTTAGGTTCAAAAGAAATAATTACAAATTACGAAAAAGCAATAAGAACTGAATTCAGTGTATATGATAAAGGAGAAAAACACACTATATATAAAAAGAATCAAGCAAGATGGAAACTAAGTAACTTAGAAATATGCGACATGTGCCATTTTGACAACTATGCTTGTGAATTCCGAGAATATTTTCAAGATGGTTATTATACAAAAGAAGAACGAAGTCCAATTTTAGACTCATTCTTTTTAAAACTACCTGATCCATGGAGTATAAACATATATAGTGCATACATAAGTGAGAAAGTAAAACCAGAAGTAGACACTTTAGGGTATAGAACACAATTCGTAAAAGATTATAGGGACAAAGTATACCAAGATGCTAGAGCAATAATGAAATATTATAGAACATATAAACAAAGAATTTGTTGTGAGGATGCAAGGCCGAATCATTGGGGATGCAATAATAACTATAAATACACAAAGAAGAATAATCACAAATTCCAAAAATATAAACCAAATATAGGAAAACTTTTAAGAGATATAGAAAATCTTATAAAAAATACTTTAGAAAAATGAAGAAGAAAAAAAATAGGCAGCATATGAAAAATCCTAAAAATGTAATTGTTACATATGTGGAGAGGTAGGACATATATCACCAAATTGTCCTAAAAGAATAAAAAAATAAAATGTAAAATACGTAGAAGAAATTGAAGAAATGAATAACATAAATTATGAACCCATAAAATATGATGAAGAATGGTCAGAAATAAGTGAAGATGAAAAAATAATGGTAATGGAAGAAGATAGTGGAAGTAGTGAAGGTGAAACAGAAGAATGTGAAATAAACATGATAACAGATTTAACAGAAATAGGAGAACATTCAGAAAGAGAAGAAAACAATGAAGAACTAAGAGAAAGAATGTGCTTTGACATACAAAAATACGATAAAATAAGAGCGACCAAATTAGATATAAATCCAAAAGAAATTTTTAAACTACCAATATTTGAAAGAAAGAAAAGTACCATCATAATAGCTAGGAATAATGAACAACCTATAGACATTGAACAAGCACAAGGCAAAACCATAATCCCATTAATAACTGAAAGAATAATAGGACAAGAGATGGAAAAAATAAGTGAAAAGACCAGAAAAACATTAAGACACATACATTTAGGAGCTGTACAAATAATAATAAAAACCTATTTTAAGGAAGGAATAAATACACCCCTCGAAATATACCTAATGGGTGATAGGATAATATCAAGTATACAAGATGCCTTAATAGGAATAGTACAAGAAAACCTAATGTACCAAAAGATAAAGTTTACAATAAAACCTAATTTCTCTATAAGCATGGCAGAAAAAAATAAAGATAAAAGTCTAGTCATGTATCATAGGTTATCAGGTATAGAAATGATAGAAAAAAGCAAAGTTATGAGTACACAAATAAAAAACATTTATGCTTTCACTAGTAAGCACGAAGTTAAGAATAGAAATACATATAATTTTAAAATAGAGCCTCTATTCAGCGAAATCATAAGATACAAACCAGCTAGTGAAAACCCTGAAATAACTATATCAAATTATATAGAATTCGACTTTAATAAAGCAAAAGAAACTGCAAAAGAAAAAGCACCACAAATAATGTTCGGAAAGTGATCACTATCAATAAGAAATAAACAACAAGCATTGGAATTAATACCAATAATAAATATATTAGAACACCAAAACAATAACCAATTTAAAATAGAAATAGAATATTATGATAATGGAAAATGGAATAAACAAATAGCCTTAGTAGATACAGGAGCTACTAATTCACATATTAAATAAACAAATGTAAAAACCACTGAATTAATAACATTAGAAAACCCATATTACTACCTCGACTATTACAATAATAGACATCCAATTATACATAAAATCATACTACCACTAAGGATAAATGGTAAAAAGGAAATGTTATTACACTTACACGTAGACCCAGAATACCATGTTAATGAAATGTTATTAGAAACTGACTTCCTTACATCAGTACAACCTTACTCAATTCAAGAAGAAAAAATCACAATAACAGTAAACAATGAAAGCATGATAATAAATAGGATATTGGACAAATGAATCCATTAAGAGCAACAAAAAACACATTATACATTCTAACAGAATTTGTGTATGAAGGATACAAATCAAGAAACTATCACAGTCTAATAGACACCGGAGCAGGTACAAGTCTATGCCGCGAAAATATACTATCAAAATGGAAACAAGATGGTTTTAATAAAAAAGCCATAACTGGATTAACTGGACAAACTATCATACTTGACAAATATCAACAAAATGTTAATGTACAAATAGGAAGTTACATACTAAAAATACCTATAATATACCAGTTTGATGATATGAATAATGATGTACTCTTAGGAAATGATTTTTTCCAACAATACTATCCCATAACTATATCACATAAATCAGTTATATTTACAACACCTTGCAGACACTAAGCAATAGCAATTAGAATAACCCAACCTTATTCCAGAACTGACGTGCCACACATCAGAGTTTCTTCAACCCAGCGTGGTGAATACCAATATTTACCAAATAAAACTAGAATACAACAAGTTCAAGAAACAACTACAAAAGAAATTTTACAAAAACAATTAGAAGATCTGTGCGGAGAAGACCCCTTGGCAAAATAAAATTTAAGTGAACCCACGACACATATAGAGTTAATAGATAAGAACAAAATAATAAAAATTAAACCTATAAGACATACTCCAACAGACCTAAAAGAATTCAAAATACACATAAAAGAATTAATAGAAAATAATTACATAAGAAAATCACAAAGTCCACATTCATCACCAGCATTCATAGTAAGAAAGCATTCAGAAGAAAAAAGAGGTAAATCTCGAATGGTAGTAAATTATAAGGAACTAAATAAAAATACTAAGTTGTTTGGATACCCACTACCAGACATGCAAATACTACTTAACACAGTAAGAATAAGAAAAATATATTCAAAATTTGATTGTAAATCAGGATTTTATCACGTAAAACTAACAGAAGATTCAAAACCTTTAACGACATTTAGCACACCACAAGGATTTTATGAATGGAATGTATTACCATTCGGTTATAAAAACAGCCCAGGAATATTTCAAGAGTATATGGATAAAATTTTTAAAAAACACAACAATTTCATATTTGTATATGTAGATGATATTCTAATAGGATCCAAAAACGAAGAACAACATAAAGAACATCTACTAAAATTCATAGAAATAGTGGAAAATGCAGGTATTATACTATCAAAAAAGAAAATGGAATTATTCAAAACTGAGATAGAATTCGTAGGAACTAAATTATCACATGAAGGAATAGAATTACAACCACATATAGCAGAAAAAATAAAGACTTTTCCTATGTCCTAAAAGAAAAAAGAGAAATACAAGCTATAATAGGATTACTAAATCAAACAAGAGGTCACATACCAAATTTATCAGCAAAAACAAATTGGTTACAGCAAAAACTAAAAAAGTTTAAGAAATGGGAATGGACCCCGGAGGATGAAGAGAAACATAAAATATTAAAACAATAAACTTCAGAATTACATAAGCTAAGATTACCTATTAAAGAATGTTCTTGGATAATAGAAACAGATGCATGTGAAAACAAATGAGGAGAAGTGTTAAAATCCATTGAAATAGGAGAAAAGGAGGAAAAACTAGCTAGATATACTAGTGGATCTTTCACACAAACCCAACAAAATTACCACATAAACGAAAAAGAACTACTAGCAATCTTAAAAGCTATAAAAAAATTTGAACTATTTATAATACATACAAAATTTACAGTAAGGACAGATAATACCCAAGCAAAGAGTTGGATTAACAAAATAATAGACCCGACCACAGCAAACAAAAGATTGATAAGGTGGCAGATGGAGTTAGCACATTATGATTTCTTAATAGAAAACATAAAAGGAAAAGAAAATATTTTAGCTGATTTTCTATCAAGAAATTAACTATTTCACTTGTTGCAGAATGGAAACCAGAGTCCAGCAAATAGAACAAGATGTTATTTACATCAAGGGAACAATGGAGCAATTAAAAGGAGCATTTAATTAGTTACAACTACAAATATGCGAACTCCAAAGTCTGTTCTATCAGCATGTAAGTCAGCATGTAATCACAGAAAATATGGTGGACAATAATAGCGAGAAAATGAGTGAGATAGGTGAGCCTTCTCAGTCAGTGAAAGAAGAAGCAATTATATCCTCAAATAAAACCACATACAAGGAGACACTCCTTACTGAGAAAGCTCCTACCAAAGTATCGAAGAAAATATTATTTTTACAATACATTCAAAAACTATGCCAAGTAACAGAGGTAAACCAGTTCATCAAGACCATATCTCAACAGCACATGAACAAGGCCATCATCCTACCATGAGCTAATCCAAGAACAACTAGAGCGTTGTTCGAAAGAGGACTTATTCATTGCATCTATCCGTCCAGAGAATGTGAAGAACTAATCCACCTACCAAGAGAAATTTACAAGGCAACCAAAAGTTATTTTGGGCTCACGAAGGCCTCAAAAATATATGTCAGAATGTATTCGGTCATCCCCGAATATCTTAATGATGAAGAAGAATTTCCAGCAGAACATGTTATAAAAATAGGGATGACCACCCAAATGATCTATGGAGCATCAAATATTGTACCATTTAAAACTGAAGAATTTGAAAAATTAATCCAGAAAGAAGGGCAATGGGCTTCAGGAACATGTACTGTGAATTAAAAGACTATTCTGGAAAGAAAAAATTCCTCAAAATCTTAAAGAGTCTCTGTTAGTAACAAGTTTGAAGGAAATAAAAATTATCTTTATGAGTTCATGCATCTACCAGATCTTGTAGAAAATAAGGTCTTCAGGAGATTACGCGCTACGCAACCCAGTTGAAGACTATCCTGAAGAGAAAAAATTCCACAAAATCTTGAAGAGTCTCTGTTTGTAACAAGTTTGAAGGAAATAAAAATTATCTTTCTTGTTCAAAATAAGAGATGATTAACTAATCTCTTCCCCTCAGGGAGAGTTTTGTTAGACTCTGCCTGAAAAAATCTTGCAAAAAGTCCAATTTGCAGCCTTCTCTAGTTGAGCTGTACACCTAGTAGTAGGAAACGAGCTAGGTTGTGGTTGCCTGTATCGAAGTATTACTAGTTGTTATAGACGTATCTCTTGGGTGAAGCTCTCTTGAAGAGCATAGTAGTCCTAAGATGGGAGGAACATAAAAGTAGCACTGAAATCGGGGTGCATACCAGAGGTATTTTATCTACTAGTAGTAACTGGTACAGAGCAGCTCAAAGAGGCTTAATTAGGTCGGAAGTATGATGGGCCATTTTGTTTTGATTTTTATGGTATCCTTAAGAAATTTCTCCCTACTCATGATTTCATTTTCAGAATAGACAATATCCATTATTTCGACTAATATTATTTTACACCAAACTATCATCTTTAGAATTTTAAAGTTTTTGATACTCTCTTCCTTTTGATTACACGCTTCGCTCACACAGCTGTATTAGAGCATACTAAATACATATGAAGAAGAAGAAGACAAGCAGAATTTAATTTGTGAAAGTAATGGAGGTATGGGAGATAAGAAAAGGAATCTAACAAGGAGAAGGAGACAAATTTAATAAAGAAACCTAATAATGGTGAAAGTGACCTAACAAAGGAGAAGGAGACAAATCTAATAAAGGAATCTAATAATGATGAAAGTGACTTGAAGACCTATGGACATACTAGTCTATCAAGACTGCAAGTTAGCTGTACTACTTTCTTCATGTTGTCCTGTATTATTTTCATTATGTTGTGATAGTCTTGTGAGTTTGCTTTATGTACCGAGTCAGTTTATGTACTTTTTATTTATATCTGCGTAAGAGTCGGTCCTGTAATCAGTCATGTAACGCTTCACCCAATAATGGTATCAGAGCCAGTACAGAGTGAGTAATTTTAACTTAATTTCTATAATTTTCCGTATATTTATTAGTAATTTATAAGCTAGAAAACAGAAAAACTAAAATCTAATAATAAAAATAGAAATTATCCTAAAACCCAAAAACTTTTAGAATCTGAAGAAAGGTCACACATCCTATAAAAATTATTATAGGAAGGATACTATAGAAATTTAATTAAGAACTAGGTCATTTCACTAAATATTTTCTAAACAAGGGCATTTCACTAAATAAAAACAAAAAGTGGGGTAAAAAGCTAGATAACTCTTAAAAGGTGGCATAAAGTTCACTTTTTCTCTATTCTTCTCTTCCCCTTAGTTCCTTTCTCTCAAAAAAAAGGAAGATGGGTGACTCCTTACAATTTATGGTTGTTGAAAAAATATAATTGCCATATAAATATTAAAATTTGTTTGAGTATAATTTTTATTAAGTATATTTATAAGTATGTTTACAAAGGACCTGATCATGTGTCCTTAAAATTTTGTTCGAGTATAATTTTTGTTAAGTATGTTTACAATGGACCTAGTCGTGTGTCCTTACAGGTGCGATCAGGTAATACTACATATGAAATATCACAATATATTGATGCTCATTGGATATGCCCTTAGGAGGCCGCTTGGAAAATATTCGACTTTCGTATGACTCGAATGTATCTGGCAGTTCTCCTATTGCAAATTTACTTGTTGAATCGACCACAAGTTTTATATTATGCTCATAAGTCAATTGAGAATATACTTGACAAAGTTCTTTACAAAAAATAATAAGCATCCTGAAGCAAGACAATATATGTACAAGGAGTTTCTGGAGCATTATAGGTGGAAGAACACTCAACAAAAATGGAGCAAGAGACAAATTAAGTCATTGAATCGGTAGGATGTATGTCATTTCTCTATGAGAATATGATCGCTACTATTTAAGGATGTTGCTAAATTATGTTAGAGGTCCATTATCATGACCATTTACTTACTATAAATGGGATATGATAACCAACATTTAAGCAAGTAGTTGAGGTGTTGGGTTTATTGGAGAGCAATAATGCATCAGCGGTTATCTTTTAAAAACATCCAATACTCATATGCCATCAGCTCTAAGAAGACTTTTTACGGCAATAATGATATATTGCGAGCCAGTTGGAGTAAGGCAACTCTGGGACCAAGTTCAAGTTATATATGTCCGGGGATTTTTCATCTGCAAGTAACCTGAGTGGATTAAGTGAAGTACGATTGCTAAAAGAGCTCAATAGTATCTTAAAGCAATATGGCAAGAGCATTGATGACTATGACCTACCTACAATAATGATTAATTAAGAGGTCGATATCCCGCAACTGATAGAAGATGAGAAGTCGATACCTATATATGATGGAGATTTGTCTCCAATTGAAGAACTTAATGTCAGTCAGAAGTATATATTCACTCTTATGACAGAAGCAGTCGTCAGTGGGGAGAGTAAAAAATTTTTTGTTGATGGTGCAAATTTCATCTTTATTTTCCGTTCCTTTCATTTAAATTTATTTTGTAGCATGCATGAGTCTCTTTTATTTTTTAGTCTTTTTATTTAACCCATAGGCCTAAGAATAGATTCTAAGGCCACTAGATTAATTAATTTAATTAAAAATAAGCCCACAAGACAAGCCCATTAATTAATTCTACAATTAGTTGTGCATGGACTCACACATGACATGTAACAATTTTTTGGCATACAAATAAAATTATAGAATTGTATAAAATATTGTGTGTGAGTGTGCACTTGTGCCTAGCACGTGCACGTGTGTCCAAAGAGAGGGAGTGGCTGGTTTTTGTAAGGAGAGGGGAGAATGGAGAAAGTGGGAGAGTGGGAGTGTGGTGAGTGGGTAGTTACTTGATGGTGAGATCAAATCCTAGCCCTCCATTTATTCTATAAATATTCCCCCCCCCCCCCCCCAAATTTTTTCTCATTACACCAAATTAAGAAATCAAGAGAGAGGAAAAAAGAAAAAGAGTTAGACAGTGTTCTTGTGTTGCATTTGGAGGCATTGGAGTGCTCTTGCTAGGAAGAGAAGGACTAGGTATTTCTTGTTGGAGCTAGGAGTCTCTAGGAGTTGTGCCTCTTCATCTTTTTGCAAGTCTTCATAAGAGGTGGGTGATCTTTATGCTTTCTAATTGTAGGACAAGCATGCTAATTTTGATAAATGAGTAAAGTAGATTAATGTGATGTGATAAATATAGACCATTCCATGTTATTGTGTTTTTGCCATAAATCGTAGAAACCATGTTGTGACCAAGAAAATAATTGCCATCATGATAGTTAGAAAGAATAAAACAAATGAATTATCACCATGAACCATACTAGTATGCATGCTAACTTGTAAATGTCGAAATCAATAACTTGCATGAAGAATGTTAGGATTTTTCCTTGTAGTCAAGAAAATTGTAGAAAAGTTTAATTGTTACAAATGGGTTCATACAATGGGTTGTAAGATAGACAAAATTGTTATTTTCTCAAAATTGGAGAAATGCAACTCATGTATGCAAACGAGAGAAAAATAAATTGAAATATAGATATAATGTTTGTAATTTGAGTTTGAAATTCATGGGTTACTGTTTTTCAAGTAAACTCAGGCTGGGAAAAATTATTTACTGTCCATTAAAAATTAGGTCAATCATATTAGTGAGTTTTGTGAAAATAAACTAATCCCAGTTCTATATGAACAAAACCTTAGCACTCTGACTGCACATCAGTGGTCACAGTTGGATTTACTGGCTAGTCGGAGCGTTGTAAAAATGTTACTGTAGAGCGGGTTGTGGTCAGGGGTTTTGAGTTTGAATCTCGATAGTCCCCTTCTTTTTCTGTTCGGCTTTAATTAACCCAGAGACCGAAACTCGACACTTGAGACTTTCGGCCCCCCTCTGTGACAGTGAAGTCACATGGACTTCTTGGTCAGTGGAGGCGGCATATGTCGGCTACTGTAGCGCACCTGTGGGCTTGGGTTCGAAACTCGGTAGCTCCAATTGATTTTTTTTGTTGGTGTTTTTGATATTTTTGAAGAGTTAAAAGCAAATAAAAATTTGGGAAAAATTCTAATATTCCTCTAAAATGATTTAGGGTTTATTAAAAATAGTTTCATGATATTTCATGTATTTTGTGAGAAATTAAAAGTGAAATTGATATAGAAAATGAGTTGATGACATCGAAATTATTTATTTAAGAATATGACATTTATTTTGAGTAGAAGAAGAGTAATGCTATTGATTTCTCTTTGGTGAGATTATATAATTATTTTGATTAAGAAATACTTGATGTGGTTTAAGATATTACGTGTGATTGAATTGCTAATGAGATTTGAAGTGGATGAATCTATGTTATAAGTGCATGAAAAGAAATGTTGTTTTCTTAAAGAATTGTGAATAAGTGAATGATTTGAATTTTATGAATGATGCAAAAGTAAGAAATTGATTAAGTTATGAATAAGTTGAAGATATGAATACAATGAAGATTAATACACGATTATTGAAGGGTATGAGTACCCATGAATTCTAGAACATGAAAGGTTGTGATCTAGAGGTTTAGTGAGACCCCGGGTACCGGCATGTTGAATTAAATGATTGATTTATTTTGAGATATGACTATGGTGCTATCTCGGTATTTGTTATTAAGTCCGGTAGGGGGAGAAGCTAACTCTAGGTGTGATAATTTATTCATGTCTTGAACTTAATAACTAGGCACTAAGTGAAGATGTAGTAAACTTGGGCAAACGTGAGTGGAGGGCTTCTATATAGTCGTGCAGTGGATCTCTGGGACTATAGACCCAGTCGGGCGGTGGATTCCGGGACTGTGGTTGCTCCGATGGAGACGAGCTCTTATTTTAAATCCGGGACTATGCATAGTCGGGTGGATAGTTTGCTGTACTCCAGTCTATATACGTATACCCGGGCTAGAGGGACACTTGACGGGATGTTCGCACGATGAGGATTCAGTATAGTCGGGCGGTGGACTCCGTGACTGGGATCCGTACTCGTGGGATGTCTAAACTTTGTTTTATTACCGGGTAGTTATCATGGCGAGAGATCAAATCCTTTAATGAGGAGTACGTAGGTGCTTGCCCTCGGACCTATATAGTATAAGATGCATAGAATCCAAACAAATATGCATTAGTGACATCTTAGCATAAAACATCTGCATTAGGCATTAAGACATTGTATACAATTACATGTTTAGAGTAGTCACTTTTAATTAACACTTTATTTTACATTCAAGTTTGTGGTTTGTTAAAGTATTGAGATCGTTATACTTTCGACATGGCGAGGATGGCCGTGTAGAACATTTTTTGTCAGTTGTAAGCAACTGCGTGTCCACAATTTTATATGCAGGATTTGGATTTTTCAAGAAGATATAAAGTTGATTTGATGCTGATGATTATTTACATGTTAAAGATGTTGCAATTGTATATTATTTTCATTATTGTACTTCATTTACCTTCCGTTATGTTATTAAATGTAAAGGACCCTGATATAATATAAAATTTTAAAATTCCTTGTAAAATTGTACGAAGTGAAGTGTAAAGATCCCGTGGAACTTCAAATTCAGCCTTATTTGGAATTCGGGGTGTTACAATTGGAAATGAATTTTTTAAAGGAAAAGTTGTGATTTTTTGTAAAAAATTTCGACAGATTCTTCCAGTTGTGTAGTATGGTACAAAAGCACAGATTATTGACTCATGTATAGTTAACTCTAGAATTTGGAATGATGTAATTGTCGTTCAGTTAATGGAAAATATGTGTTCCAAGGAGAATTATGATTTTTCCAATTCTCTCATACGTATCGGTGATGGAAATGAACCATATGTGGAAAGTGAAATGATTAGAGTGCCAGAGGATATGGTTGTTCCATGGGAAGGTGAAAACTCATTAATTAATTTTATTGACATAACTTTTCTTTCGTTGAGCTCTAATGCACATGACAATAAGTATATTACTGATAAGACTTTACTTACTCTAACTAATCAATCTGTTGATCAAATAAATGATGGTATAATACTTTTATTTTTTAGAGATGAACAACTGTATTTTTCGTTTGACGCAGTTGAGAATAATAGGCAAAATTTATGTCAACAAGAATATCTAAATTCTATTGCTCTTGGAGGACTTCCGCTACACAAGTTGATACTAAAAATAGGTACTCCAATTATGCTTCTAAGAAATATTGATCCAAGAATTGGTCTTTGCACTGAGACAAGATCAATTTGTAAGAACTTCTCTCCAAACTTAATCGATATAGAAAGAGTGACTAGTCATTACTACGGTACAAGAATATTTATTCTTTGGATCACTCTTAAGCCTTCAAAAAATGTAAGGATGTCTATTACACTAATATGGAAACAATTCCCGGTATGGCTTAGTTTTGCCTTGATAATCATTCCATGTGTTGGTGTCTACCTTCTGGATCATGTATTCAATTATAGACATTTATATGTCGTTCTTTCCAGGGGAGTTTCGAGATCTACTACAGAACTCTTAATCAAGAGTGGACATCTAGAAAGTCCACAATGCATATATACAAAAAGTATTGTCTACAAGGATATATTGGTAATAATTCATGGAAATTCAAATTAAATAGTAAGTTGGTATTTAAGTGTAAATGGTTTTTCCAGTTTTAATATGGTAAATTGCAGAAAACCCTCCTATATATACGATCAACGGAGCAAATCCCCATCATCTTTAAGTCAACGCAATAAACCTCATGTACTATATTTTCAGTTGACTCTTTTTTTTAAAAAAAACCTAGGGGGCGTTTGGTACGCGGTAATGTATAAGGGAATCTAGGATTACCCTCTTGATTACCTGGTTTGGTAAGACATAGGTATAGTTTTGTAAATAATCTTAAATTCCCAGTGTTATCAAAATAATTAGTTTGGAAGGATAAACATTCCCCTTGAAAAGGGTGGGATTTGTGGATTCCTTCACATAAAAAATGAGTGAGATTATTGCATACCCAAAACACCCTCCAAATTTCTGGCTTATCATATAACCCGCTCTTGTTCCCTCCAACCAAATTCACCCACTGTTCATCTGTCTTCCCCACCTTCCTCTGACCGTTTCCAGCGACCTCCCTGTTCGTCGATCTCCCGTCATCAACCCCCCTTCGCCGACACCCCCTTTCTGGTGATATTCCATCCAGCTATGTGAATTGCACAACTCTGATCTGATTCAGAGTCAGCAATAACTCTTTATCTGGGGTTGTGCCAGGTGGCTTATGGATCCTTCCCAATATTGTCATCCTCGATCTCGCCATTAATCAGTTAGAAGGCCCAATAGATGCTGGAATTAGCAAGGCAAAAACATTGAACCAACTCTGGATTGCCGATAACAAATTCTCTTGCGAAATACTACCTGAGATTTCTGCAGCTTCGTCTATTCTCTCATTCGATGCATCAAATAATCAGCTTAGGGGTCTGATTCCAGCGAGTATCGGTGAATTGAAAAGTCTAGCGAGTCTACTTCTTATAGAGAATTCATTAACCGGCGATATTCTAGATACTCTGGGTTCTTGTATTTCACTGAATACTCTTGACCTGTCTGGCAACTCTCTCACCAGACAAATTCCGGAAAGTCTCGGGCATCTACAGAATTTAAACTCATTGATTCTCTTTAATAACAGACTCCCAGGTGAGATACCAGTTAGTCTCTCTTCATTAAAGCTCAGCTCACTCAATCTTGCAAACAACCAACTCTCTGGTCAGATTCCACCTTCTCTCTCCATCAATGCCTACAACGAGAGTTTTGCAGGAAATCCTTCACTCTGTTCAAACTCCATCACCTATTACCTCAAACTATGTGCATCAAATCCCAACAGTCCTCCCGGTCCCGTCACGCCTCCACCGCAATGCCGCCGTCGCCCAGCCCGTCGTTGACCCTGCCAAAAGGGTATTTTCGGTAATGTCTACTATAGAGATGGATTGATGGGAATGAATTATTGTATACCAAACACGGTAATAAAGTATTTCCAGGCATGTAATGCCGTATACCAAACACAGTATTGCAACATTCCCGGGAATCTTCATTCCCACCCTCATATTCCTGGTAATCTACTAATTCCTGGGAATTCCCCAATCCGCGTATCAAACGCCCCCTAATTTTGATTGTGAAATAATACCCTAAATACCCCCATATAAATACATTGTAAAAATAAAAATAAAAATCATCTCCACCTCCACATCCACCTCCATCTCCATCTCCATCTCCAGATAAGCTCCATCTCCACCACCCTCCTCATCTCTCTCGGCCTCAATCCTAGCCCCAACCACCTCCAACCTCCCTCCTCCTCTCCTCGGCCTCAATCACAACCTCGACCACCTCTAACCTCTCTCCTTCTCTTATCCTCGGCCTCAATCATAGCCCCAACCACTTCCTCATCCCTCACCTCCCCTCACCTCCACCTCTGCTTCCTCTTCCCCAACCTCCATCACCACCGAAACCCATCTTCCCGAACTTTCTTCTTCACCAAGTCCATCTCCAACATTCCTGACCTCCATCTCCAACCCACATCACCATTCTAAAGTCCAACCGGAACTCAATGTCGTCGCCACCAAGTCCAACCCTAAATCCCCAAATTCGAACCTCTACACAACTAGGTATTAGGGATTTAGGGTTTCGAATTTGGGAATTTATAGTTTTTAATTTTTTGCAGGCTCTTCGAATTTGGTGGAGATGGTGGAGATGTTGATGATGGAGCTCTAGATTTGGCCTTGGATTTGGTTAGAGAGGAATTATTACAATGTAGGTGGTAGTTGGGGCTGAGTGGAGGTGGAGGTGAAGGTGGTGGTCAGGGTTGAGTGAATATGCAGGTGGAGTTGGTGGATGATTTTTTTATTTTATAGTGTATTTATAAAGGGGTATTTAGGGGTATTTCATAATCAAAATTAAGGTTTTTTTTGGAAGAGTTGATTGCAAATACGAGGACAAGTGGTTTATTGCGTTGACTTAAAGATGAATGAGATTTACTGTGTTGATCGTATAGATTAGGGGGATTTCTGTAATTTACCCCTTAAAATATATACATACAGTGGTGCATAACTTTGAGGAAAAAATGAATTGGATTATCAATAGATATTATATGTTATCTCTCTTTGTTAACTACACTTTATCGTTATACTTAGTCTATGCAGTAACGCTTATTCATAAGGAGAAAACCAAAAATTCACAATGGTTTTGTAATTGGTTTGCCGATGTTTGCAAATTGAAGATGGAGGATGCAATTCTTCATTTTCAACCTAAAATCAATGGGTATGTAGACTTTGGTATTCTACTTCTATTTATTGTGCTATTAGGAGGATGCTCTATAATGGTATTTTAATTGACTTTGATTCGGAAAATTTGTATGTGATACAAAATGAGATATCTACAATACCCATTGAATTTTTCTATGATACAGAATAGTTCTAATGGCTTTTTAAAACTTAAATTAATGGATATAGTGAGTCATAAAACTTTTGCATGTACTATTGTAAATTAACTATTTTATTTTGTAGCTAAACATTAATAATATCTGTTACCGTTGAAATCGATGTGGGGGCAAATAAATAGATTTATGGATTCGAGAAAAGGTGAATATTCAAACCTAAATAACTTCACCGGAGTTTGACCAAGATCCTTTCGTCGTTAACTTGTAAAAAGTGCGAGACACCGGGGTTGATTCCGACGACGCACCCTCTGACGCTCTAGTCAGTAATCTGAATGATTATGAAAGAGCTTTAATTGGCAAAAGATTGATTACCTGGTATCAGTGGGGGGAGAGGGATATTTATAGCCGCCTTAGGAGTAAGTTTTGGGATAAGATCAAATCCCTACTTCCCGATGTAGATGGATAGAAGTGGTTAAAACTACTGTTTGAGGATAATCGTGAATCTGAATCCTCTCCTATCCAGTTTGAATGGGTTTGCTACGAGTTCGAACCCATACCCAGTAAGAAGGGTTTATTTTCAGAGTTATTAGGTCCTGAATGGAGGCTCAACTCCTGATTCCGACCCGCAAGCAAGTGAAATTACCATTTTGCCCCTGCTGGTTTTAAGATTCGTGCCCTAATCTAAACGGTTCCGATTTAACCCTATTTTTAGCCATATCACGAGACCCCACTCTCGAAGACTGAGTTTGGTCAGCCTTTGAGTAGTAGTTTTACTGATTTAATGGCTTGCGGGGTTGTATTAGAGTTCAAATGAGGGATTTTGAATCTTACACGAGGCATGATGATGTTTTTCTGAGTTGGTAGGACGCTCAAGATTTTTCTTGAGCTCTTCTGGATTTTTGACGATTTTTCCAATTTTATAATTTTTTTTCGAACCATTTATTCAATTTTTCAACGTGATGATTTGTTTTCTGGGAGCACTAATTAATTTTTCTAGCTAATAATTATTTATCCATGGGCTCAAAAATATTTTTCCGAATTTATAATTATTTTTTAGAATTTTTAATTAATTTTCCTAAATTTTTAATCATTTTCCATATTTTTTAAATAAATAATTCGAATTAATAAATAAAATATAATTTTAATCACCTAATTATGACGTTGAGCAATCTAGATCATCCATCAGCCTTGGGCATGAATATCTGAGCGATCTAATGGCTTCAGTAGCTCGGAGGCATTTTTCTCCGTATGGGCAGCTCGGTAGCTTGGCGCTTCACTGGCTGTCGAGCTACGTAGCCAGATCTGGGTCGTCCATCTGGCCCGAATCACGGCGCAAGAGGTTCAGATCACGAGAAAATATGATCTTGTCGACGTGGTTAAATCTGTGCCGTCCATCAGCTTTTGGCACGAATATCTGGACGATCTGACGGTCCAAGGAGCTCGGAGGCATTTTTTCCCCAATACGGAGGTCGGTGCCCCGGTAGCTCGGGAGCATCTTCCTCCGGATGGGCACCTCGGTAGCTCGGCGCTTTGATGGCTGCTGAGCTACGTGGCAAGATCTGGGACGTCCATCGGGCTCGAATCACGATGCAAGAGGCTCAGATCACGAGAAAACGTGATCTTGTCGTTTTGTGGATGTGGCGAAATCTGTGCCGTCCATCAGCTTTTGGCATGAACATCTGGACGATCTGACGGTCCAAGAAGCTCGGAGGCATTTTTTCCCCAATACGGAGGTCAGTGCCCTGGTAGCTCGGGAGCATCTTCCTCCGGATGGGCACCTCAGTAGCTCGGCGCTTTGATGGCTACCGAGCTACGTGGCGAGATCTGAGATGTCCATTGGGCTCGAATCACGATGCAAGAGGCTCAGATCACGAGAAAACGTGATTTTGTCATTTTGTGGACGTGGCAAAATCTGTGCCGTCCATCAGCTTTTGGCCCGAACATCTGGATGATCTAACGGTCCAAGGAGCTCGGAGGCATTTTTTTCCCAATGCGGAGGTCGGTGCCCCGGTAGCTCGGGAGTATCTTCCTTCGGATGGGAACCACGGTAGCTCGGCGCTTTGATGGCTACCGAGCTACGTGGCAAGATCTGGGACATCCATCGGGTTCGAATCATGATGCAAGAGGCTCAGATCACGAGAAAACGTGATCTTGTTGTTTTGTGGACGTGGCAAAATCTGAGCCGTTTGATTGTGATCAGGCACGAATCATGATGAGGAAGTTGTTTGTCCCTAATACGGAGGTCGGTGCCTGGGTAGCTCGGATTCGAAGCCGAGCTACGTGGCACAATCCGAGGTGTCTGGTTAGGGTCGGGCTCGAGTATCAAGACAGCACAGTCGTAGGTTGTTCCCACCCTTAAGAATTCTGTCGTTTAACATTCTTAATGGGCTTGAGTGGGGCCCAATACGTTAGAAGCCCAAGAGTCGCACTCTTTTTACTATAAATTCTTACCCCCCTCAACACTTCTCCCATTCTTTCACTTTTTACTCTCAGAAAAACTTTTGCTCTCGAGTTGCTCCGCTAGCGGTGATTTTCGCTCTTGGGTGGTTGTGCTAGCTGTCACGGCGAGACGGGGCGATTTCCGGCGAACTATTTCGACCGAGAACGTCCCATCAAGGTAAATATATATATTTTCATATATATATACTTTTCAAGATGTCTAGAGTGTCCTCGGGTAGTGAGGCCTCTTCCTCGGGAGGTGAGAGTGAGCAGTGGCTAGTGGCTCCGCCCGTCCAAGAGAAGGGGGTAGAAGTGCTAGCCCAAGAGAAGGGGAAGGAGGTAGCAGGGTCGGATGTGGTCAAGCCAGTCACTCCACTCGCCAAGGGAAAGGGGAAAGAGGTGGCGCGGTCGGTAATAGTCGAGACAGTGGTAGAGCCCGTCAGGGGGGAGGAGAAATGGGTCGGCTGCCGACGGAGATATCAGGCCATGGGAGAATCAGGCAGTATACTGGTGACCTATTGACAAGGGCATCTATGGGAGGTCAGAGATGTATGCGGAGAACGAGCCGAAGGAGGTTACCGTGGTCGACGACATCGCCTCGGTTCTGACAGAGAGGGACCTGCTCCGAATCCGGAGGAGCTTCATGATACCCCCGGAGTACACCCTAATCCTCCCCGGACTAGGAGTGCGAGCTTGCACGGCGATCTCGACTGATACGTGCGTCTTCGCCTACGATGCACTATATGCAAGTCTGCATCTTCCCCTTCACCCCTTCGTGACTGAAGTGCTACGATGGTATGGACTGAGTTCGATCCAGTTCATGCCGAACATGTGGCATCACGTGCTCAGCTTTTTTGCTTCAGTGCCGAGCGACGAAGGTGGAGCCTCAGCTCGTCGTTCTCCGAAGTATGTATCGGATCAACCGGATGAACAAGATGGAGCACCGATACTACTTATCGCCATGAAAGGTTGTCAAGTTGATAGAGAATCCGGACTCTATTAAGTCGTGGAAGGGGAAGTACTTTTTGATCCGAAGTCCTACGGGGTGGGACTTCCCGACCAGGTGGAAGGAGGATGTGCCGAAGTGGGCGAAGGCCGAGCCGGTGTTGACTCCGGCCGAAGCAGAAGTTGCGACAAAGTTGATTGACCTCCCGACCCTAAGCTAGAAGGATATGACTGAGGAGGTCCTCCACGGGTCGGGTCTCAGTCCGATCGACCCGAGTATGCTCCGGACATCTTGCACTTCTATTACTCTTTATACTTTGTTTTTTTCTCGTCTTAACTTGTTTTTTTCTCTTTGGCAGAGGCTCCGAACATGGACTTTAGGGCAATCATGGCTGAGCGGAACGTGAGTGGTGCTAAGGGCTCCGACGTCAAGAAGAGGAAGAGGACGACTGCGGGACCCTCGTCTGGCCGACTTACCAAAATGCCTTCTGCCGTGGTCGAGACTGTGGACCTGGCGTCTCCTCAGTGGTCTGCCTCGGCTACTGCTCTTCCTCAACCGACCCCGTCCGAGCCTTCAGCCGAAGACTTCTCCATCTTCGCGGCGTTGGCACTTGAGGCTCCGCCCCTCATCGAGAAGGCCGAGGCGATTCTGACCGAGGGGCACAAGAAGCTTTTCGTCCCCAACTGGCGGGTGATGAACCATGATGGCTTCTTGGGGGACTCAGCCATGAGTATGCAGGCCTTGCACCATCTGCCGACCCCAAAGGACTGAGCAGCCCTGAAGGCGGGGAAGACGAGCGATGATGCTCTTGAGATAGCTCGGGCGATGATGTCGGTGAGTCTCTTAATCGATTCGTTGATAATCCAAAAAAATTCTAAGTCATTTGCTCGGTTTTTCATTGTTTCTTTTCTTCTTTTGTTTAGATCACGTGCCACTTCAGCCACCTCCTCGAGCAATATTCCGAGCAGGAGAAGGAGCTGAAGTTGTCGTGTGACAGGGTCCGATCCAAGAGGGCGAGATTCGCGAAGCTTTACGAGGCGGAGCAGGGCCGCTCGGAATCCCTGGCAGCTCAGGTCACGTACTTTGAGATGACCCTGGCACAGGCAAACGAGAAGGCAGTGTCGGAGGCAGCTCGGGCGGACGAGGAGAGGGAAAAGGCAAAGAAGGCCTTAGAAGACATGACGAGGGAGAAGGACGCGGCAGTGGCAGCGACGAGGGCAGAGATAGAGGCCAAGGCAAAGAAGCACATGATGGCAAATATTGAGCAGTCCTACGCCACTGTGCTCGAGCACGTCGAGGCTCGCATCCCCGGCTTCGACAAGTCGGGGTACGGATTGTGGTGCCCGATCGGTGGCGAGGACCTCGAAGCCGACCAAGAGGAGCGAGGGGGTGACGAGGATGTGGCCGACCCCCAGACAGCGGTAGCGGAGGTTGGGGAGGCAACCACCGAGGAGCCCATCACCGAGCTACCACTCAAGGTGGCCCCCCTGACCCCAGTTGTCTCATTTCATCGTCTTTGTTTCTTGTATTGCCTTATAGCGGACTGGCCACCACTTTTTTGTAATAATCAAACTTTTAAATGAATGAACTTCTCTATTTTGACTAAGTGTTAAAGATATTTTGAATTCATTGGTTGCCTTACTTTTGAGTCTTGCACTACGCTCGTCAAAGCTTAGTTTCTCCACTTTGGTTCTTTAAACTTAGCAATTTTCTTAACTTTTTCAGCCAGTCGAATCTCTACCACTTCGTTTTCAACTAAGTGTCGTTAAGTTGGCTCTTGCTCGGGCTCATGAGAGACTCTTCAAGTTTGAATCGAAGTTGAATCATGTTAGGGCATTGTTGGCTAAACGAGATTCCGAACTAGAGCGATTAGAAGAGCAAGCTCGTGAGGCGCCCCCCGAAGGGGAGGAGAGATGCCCCTCGGGAGCTTATCACTTGGGCTTAACACAAGTAGCTCTTCGGGGTCTTCTATTCAAGACAAGAGCTGAAAGGGACGAGCTGAAGAATGTGGTGCTTGAGAAAACTGCGGAGGTGGCACAACTTTGGGGAAGTATCTCCGAGGCTCCCCGTGGAGGTGGTTCGAGTCGATTACCTCGTCTCAAGATCAAAGTGATCGATGAAGCACTTAAAGAGCGGGTGATTGAGTTAGAGGCAGAGAACTTGCGCCTTTGGTGGTTGACTGAGGTGAGCAACGTTAGGAACGTCTCTTATCCTCGGGATGAGTATGCCCCAGGGAGAATTTTCCATGAGCTTGCGCTCCGACCGTCATCTTTAGTGCGAAGTCCTGGAGACGCGCAAAGTGGGGTTGCCGATTCGTCAAGCGGTGCTACAGTTAGACTGGGGGCCAAGGGCGCAACTCAACCCGCTGGCTTAGCGTCTTCCGTAGAGACAGAAAGAATGCAACATGTTGCTCGTCAACCTCGAGTGTCGCTCCGGAGGAGCATCCCTCGTCCTAGGTGAGGGTAGGGGGATTTCGTAGTCTCATGACTTGTATTGCACGAGCTTTTGGTCCTATGTAAGACTTGTATCTTAGCGTAGGACTCGTGTCTTAGTATAAGATTTGTATCTTCGATTGGACTTGTGTGAAATAAAAAAACAACTTTTTGCAAGTGTCTATTTTTGCTTTGGTAGCATTAGTCTCGATATTCAATGGTTGTAGGAGCAATTCCGAATGGTGAACCACTTCTTACTCGCTTATGAGCAAGTAGTTGAAGCGAAGTCGAGCCAAGTGTTGGACTCCGGACTCGTCGTTTAAAAGAGAGAATCAATGGTTGTGGGAGCAATTCCAAATGGCGAACCACTTCTTACTTGCTTATAAGCAAGTAGTCGAAGTAGAGTCGAGCCAAGTGTTGGACTCCAAACTTGTCGTTTAAAAGAGAGAATCAACAGTTGTGGGAGAAATTCCAAATGGCGAACCACTTCTTACTCGCTTATGAGCAAGTAGTCGAAGCAGAGTCGAGCCAAGTGTTAGACTCCGAACTCATCGTTTAAAAGAAAGAATCAAAGGTTGTGGGGCCGAATGGTGAACCACTTCATACTCGCTTATGAGCAAGTAGTCGAAGCGGAGTTGAGCCAAGTGTTGGACTCCGAACTCGTAATTTAAAAGAGAGAATCAACGGTTGTGAGAGCAATTTCGAATGGCGAACCACTTCTTACTTGCTTATAAGCAAGTAGTCAAAGCGGAGTCTAGCCAAGTGTTGGACTCCGAACTCGCCGTTTAAAAGAGAGAATCAATAGTTGTGGGAGCAATTCTGAATGGCGAACCACTTCTTACTCGCTTATGAGCAAGTAGTCAAAGCGAAGTCGAGCCAAGTGTTGGACTCCGAACTCGTCGTTTAAAAGAGAGAATCAACGGTTGTGGGAGCAATTCCGAATGGCAAATCACTTCTTACTCGCTTATGAACAAGTAGTCGAAGTGGAGTTGAGCCAAGTGTTGGACTCCGAACTCGTCGTTTAAAAGAGAGAATCAACGGTTGTGGGAGCAATTCCGAATGGCGAACCACTTCTTACTCGCTTATAAGCAAGTAGTCGAAGCGGAGTCGAGCCAAGTGTTGGACTCCGAACTCGTTGTTTAAAGAAAGAATCAATACACTTGAGGTATTAAATAGAGATAATCTGAACACAAGATAATTATTATTCAAAAGAAACTTTTTATTAAAGATTGATAATCGGTCACTTCTAGGTTGCGAGCCGTTATTACAATGGAAAAACAAATGGAATGGCCTTAAAACTGATGTTGCTTGGAAAGGTGTTCAAACACCCTCTTGGTACTTCAGTAAATGATCGGCGTTCCACGTTCTTGGTATCTTCCTGCCCCGCAGGTCTTCAAGTTGATACGCTCCGGGGCGAACTACTCTGGAGACCTTGTAGGGTCCCTCCTAATTTGGGGCTAGCTTGCCCCTCTTGCTGGGGAACGAGATGGCTAGCTTTCTGAGGACTAAGTCCCCCTCCGTGAGATTCATAGGGCGGACTCTTCTGTTGTAGGATTGCTCGATCCTTCTTCGATAATTCTTTTGGCGAATCAAGGCTCTATCGCGGATTTCATCGATAAGGTCCAGATTGGCTCAGAGCTCCCTTGCGTTCTGCTCTTCATTATATGCAATTAGGCGGGGGGATGGCAAACCAACCTCTAAGGGGATTACGGCCTCAGAACCGTAGGTGAGGTTGAAGGGCGACTCTCCTGTGGGGGTTCTCTTGGTAGTGCGGTAGTTCCACAGCACGTTAGGAAGCTGCTCTACCCAAAATCTTTTAGCCGACTTACTTAGTCTCTTCTTGATGTCCGAGAAGATTTGCCTATTGGCATTCTCTACTTGGCCATTGGATTGAGGGTGGGAGACAGAGGAGAACCACTGCTAAATGCTAAGGTCTTCACAAAAGGAGCAGAATGTTACCCACGCAAATTGTGTCCCGTTGTTTGTTATCAAGACCCAGGGTATACCAAACCTGCAGATCACGTTCTTCCAGAAGAACTGTTGCACCCTGTTCTGTAATAGTTGCTAATGGTTCGGCCTCAATCCACTTGGAGAAGTAGTCGATCGCCATGACTAGGAACTTGAATTGGCCCGGAGCTGGTGGGAACGGACCGAGCAGGTCCATTCCCCACATTGCGAAGGGGGTTGGACTTGAAAAGGAAGAGAGTTGAGCTTGTGGTAAGCAACGGATAGTGGAGAATTGTTGGCGTGGGCCGCATTGTCGGACAAGTTGCCCGGCGTCCTGAAGGAGAGTAGGCCAGAAGTACCCGTAATTCAAGACTTTGTGGGCGAGGGACCTTGATCCTGAATGAACTCCACCTATCCTTTCGTGGAGTTCTTTCAGAGCATATTGAGCTTCTTCTGGGGAGAGACACCTCAAATAGGATCGGCCATCTACTTGGGTATAGGAGCATTTGTACAAGACTCCCTCAATGAGGGTGTACCACTCTGCTCTTGTTCAGATCTTGCGGGCTTCTTTGGGATCTTGGGGAAGGATCACGTCTCTAAGGAACTCACCTAAAGGCCTCATCCAGTTATCTTTGAGTTGGACCGGTAGTAATTCCATCGACTTGGGGGCTTCTTCTTCGATACTGGGCCTTAGGCGAACTTCGATCAAGACGGTCTGCTTGAGCCCTTGGAGGGAGGAGGAAGCTAGTTTTGAGAGGGCATCAGCTGGGCGTTCTCCTATCGGGGGATCTGCTGGAGTTGTGCTTCCTCAAAAGAAGCCATGAGACTTTTGACCTTGGCTAGGTACTTGGCCATACGGTCGTCTCGTGCCTCATATTCTCCCAAGACCTGATTCACTACAAGCTGAGAGTTGCTGAACATTCGAATACGCTTTGCCCCCGCCATGCGAGCCATGCTCAGCCTGCTATGAGGGCTTTGTATCCGGCCTCGTTGTTGGAAGCCTTAAAGTTGATGCGGAGGGAGTATTAGAGGAAGAAGTCATCTGGGCTCGCCCAGATAACTCCCGCTCCGCTCCCTTTGGTGCAAGAGGACCCATTCACATACACCGTCCAAATGGGTGGTCCATTCGCCGCTTGACTGACCTCAGGAATCGTGCTTTCCACTATGAATTCGGCTAGAGCTTGAGCTTTGATGGCGGTCCAAGGCTGATAGGATATGTCGTGTTGACTCAACTCGATTGACCACTTCATGAGGCGTCCGGAGGTTTCGGGCTTATACAGGACCTGTTTGAGCGGCTGGTCGGTGAGGACGATCACCGAGTGGGATTGGAAATAGGGATGAAGCTTTCAGGCCGCCATAACCAGGGCATAGGCCATCTTTTCCAACCTCAGATAACAGAGCTCGGTGTCTCTAAGGACCTTGCTCACGTAATAGATAGGCTTCTGTGCCTTATCTTCTTCCCTCACTAGGATAGCGCTGAGGGTCTGCTCTGCGGCGACGAGGTAGAGGGAGGGTCTCTCCGGGTTTTGGCTTGCTGAGGAGTGGGGGATTGACCAAGTAGGCTTTGAGTTGGTCGAATGACTCCTGCTTTTGCTGGCCCCACTCGAAGCCCTTAGCCCCCCTGAGGGCTTTGAAGAAGAGGAGACACTTTTTCCCGAACTTGGAAAGAAAACGCCATATCGCCGCGAGGCACCCGGTGAGCTTTTGCACTTCTTTCACGTTTCAGGGGGGAGCCATATTGAGTATGGCCTTTATCATCTCGGGGTTGGCTGCAATACCCCTCTAGCTGACCATAAAGCCTAAGAACTTACCTGATGAGACCCCAAACGCACATTCATTCAGATTTAGTCTCATGTTGTGCATCCTCAGCACGTCAAAGGCTTCTTAGAGGTCGGTGACATGGTCAGACCCATTGATGCTTTTCACCAACATATCTTCGACGTAGACCTCCATGTTCCGCCCAATTTGATCTTTGAAGATCTTGTTCACGAGACGTTGGTAGGTGGCACCAACATTTTTAAGCCCGAAGGGCATCACCCTCTAGCAGTAGAGGCCCTGATCCGTGACGAAGGATGTCTTCGGGATATTCGGGGGGAACATTCGGATTTGGTTGTATCCGGAGAAGGCATCCATGAAGCTCAGCAGTTCATGGCCTGAAGTAGCGTCGATCAAGGTGTCGATGCTAGGGAGCGGGAACAGATCCTTGGGGCATGCCTTGTTCAGATCTGTGAAGTCGATACAGATCCTCCAACTTCCATTGGCCTTTTTGATCATCACAATGTTGGAGAGCCACTCCGGGTAGTTGACCTCCTGAATAAACCGAGCTTTGAGGAGCTTCTCCACCTCCTCCTTTATGGCTTGCTGGTGCTCGGGGGAAAACTTGCGCCTCTTCTGCTGGACCGGTCTGGCCCCCGAGGTGACACTTAAATGGTGGACGAGGAGCTCTTCGGAGATTCCCGGCATATCGGCTGCTGTCCAGGCGAAGAGGTCGCGGTTCCCCCTTATGCACTGGACTATGTCGGAACAGAGGGCAGAGGGGAGGGCCTTGCTGACTAAGAATTTGCG
The DNA here is from genome assembly GCA_017893485.1 of Hemerocallis citrina. Classification (NCBI taxonomy): domain Eukaryota; kingdom Viridiplantae; phylum Streptophyta; class Magnoliopsida; order Asparagales; family Asphodelaceae; genus Hemerocallis; species Hemerocallis citrina. The sequence goes on from CM030364.1 coordinate 78,565,284, forward strand.
GGTCGGATCTTCCTCCGAGAATAGCACTTCCTCTAGCTCGTCTACCGGCTCCGACATAGGCTAGGTGTTCCCGTGGGGAATTTCAAGGGCCTCGAGGGAGAGGATGGGTCCTCCAGTCGAGGTCATATAGCATTAGCGGGCCGTTTCCTGACTTCCCTTCACTTCTCCCATGCTCGCTTTGGTGGGAAACTTCATCTTTAAATGGTAAGCTGATGGGACAGCTTCTAAAGCAGCTAGGCCTGGTCGACCTAGGATCACATTATAGGTAGCTTGGACGTCAACCACCATGAAGTCCATCGACTCCGTTCGGGTAGTAAGAGCTTTGCCAGCGGTTACGTCGAGGGTTATAACACCCTCGATCATCACTGGCACTCCTGTGAACCCATGGAGAGTGTAGCCGGTGAGCTTGAGCTTGTCCCTCGACAATTGAAGCCTTCGAAAGGCCTCTAGAAAGAGGATGTTGAAAGAACTGCCGTTATCCACTAGGACCCTCTCCACCTTGAAGTTGGCTATGTGGAGGTTGATCACCAATGCATCACAGTGTGGGGTTCGGACACCCTCCTGGTCATTATTCGAGATGGTAACTGGGACTCCAAGACCTTTGGGAGGGGGGAGGCTATGCACGGAGTTCACTTATCTAACGAAAGCTTTTCGGGAGGAGTTGGAAGTTCCTCCCATTGGGCCTCCGTGGATGAGGTGCATGACGCGCTCTTCTTCAAAGTCGGGGGTCTCCTCGCGCCTCTCGGGCCGCTTGTTAGCCCCCCTGGGGGGTGGAGGAGGATCGGCCCGGTCCTTCCTCACAAATTTGGCGAGCTGTCCTCTCTGAATGAGGGCTTTGATCTCGTTTTTCAGGGCCTGACAGTCGTTGGTGTCGTGGCCATGGTCCTGATGGTAGCGACACCACTTCTCCCTATCCCTCTTCTTCCCAGGAGTGTTCATCTTTAGGGCAGGAGGGAGAATTCCTTCTTTCTCAACCTCCATTAGAATGGCTGAGATATTGGCGTTGAGAGGGGTGAATCTCTCAAACCTGGGAGAGGGGCGACACTGATCCCCGTTGTCCTTTTGGAGCTTTTTACCTCCCTCGTCTTCTGCGTTCTTCCTCTTGCTTCCAGAAGACGACCCCTCGAAAGTAGGGCGGTGGAGAGCCTCCTCCACTCGGATGTACTTCTCGCTCCGAAGTAGGAGCTCTGAGAAGTTCCGAGGGGGCTTCTTGGCGAGGGACGCCCTGAGGTCAGCATTAAGGACGTTGGACCGGAAGGCGACCGTGGCGACTGAGGGTTCCAAAGAAGCGATGGACCTGGCTTTAGCAGTGAAGAGCTTGACATAGTCTCTTAATCGTTCGCCCTTCTTTTGACTGAGGAACAGTAGGGAGTCGCTCGTCTTCTCGGTGCGGCGACTGCTACGAAATGCGTGAGAAAAGACCCTCGAACTGGTTGAAGGAGAAGATAGATGCTGGTGCAAGTCGAGAGTACCATTCTCGGGCCGGCCCCTTAAGTGTGGCAGGGAAAGTCTTGCAAAGGAGGGCATCGGAGGTCTGGTGGATCATCATGAGAGTTTTGAAACTCTCGATGTGATCCATGGGGTCTGACTCCCCCGTGTATGTCTCGAACTATAGAGGCTTGAAATTTGCCGGGACGGGGGTCTCCAAAATGGTACGAGAGAATGGAGGCCTGCTCGGACGAAGGTTCCTCCCTCTTAGTTTCTCGTCCCTATCGAGTCGGTTGAGGCGCCTCTCCATCTCGTGGAGATGGCGGTAGACAGCATCCTCCCTTCGACCATACCTTGGCGAGCCTCGAGACTCATCCTCATATGAAGGGAAACAAGGGCTACGGCGTGTTAGGGTTATATACTGAAAGCATCACTTTTGTATTAACTTTATTTCCTTATTTTTTTGAGTAAGAATCATATGGGCATATGTTTGCATATTGTGTTTATTATAATATTAATGCAAGTATCTGATATTCTATAAGGTTGATAATATGGTGTGAGGTGACACACAGAAGATCATATTATCAGTTCCCTATGGAATATATAAATATTCACAACCTAGACGGACTTGGATAATCCATTGGAAAGGTTGTAGTGTAATCTGGTATTAGTCTATCTTGACTATAGGTTTACACTAGTACACTTTGTGTATATTGAACGGGACCACTTGAGGTTGTTCTCTTTGTACTAACTATAAAAGAGAACAAACACCTCTGTTATTATGGATGCTTATGCTCTTAATCCAGATATAATAATAGACATGTATATGCAGTGTGCATTACTTTGACTCATAAAAGAGTGAGATTCATTATGGATCAACAACCTCTATGAATTGGGTAATAGCATTGTATGTATGATGGGCTGTTGATTGTAAAAGGAATCCATGTCCTGATACGTCGGGTTGATGATGTCCCCTTAAGGAGCTCATAAGGATTGTCATGTAAACCCTGCAGGTGGATTACATCCGACATGACAAATAAAGTTGAGTGGTACTACTTATGGATAAAAGATGTTGATCAATATAGTTGTCAGTAACTTAATTTGATCGACGGACATTCGATATCTTAACATGGGGAGCTCAACGAGCATATAATAAAAGGAGCCCATAAATATAATTTGGGATTAGGAAGGTAGTGCAACAATAGCTTCTTAGTGGACCGAGCTATTGTTAATGGGCCTGGGTTGTGTGTTCGGGCTGAACACGAGAAACCCAGATTCGTTAGGAGACCTAACCCTAATTTCTCCTCATGGTCCCTGCCGTAGCCTTATATATATCCTTTATTTTCCTGGCCGTCATTGATCATCTGAAATATAAGATTTTTTCTCTAAATTCGTGATTCACGTAAGGAGAGAAAGAGAGGTCAGCCAAGGAGAAGAAAGGTTGGGAGATCATCGCCCACACGACGTCCAACCCGAGGAAGGAATACGTGCAGAAGATCTTGGGGTCGCTGTCGTCTTCTTCTCATCGCAGGTATAATTCGTGAACCCTAGATTCCGCTATATAGGGTTAGATCACGTATTTAATCTGTTAATCTTTTATGATCGATACGCACACCAATCCATAGTCCTGGGAATCATCTCAGTTCCATCAATTGGTATCAGAGCCGGTATTGGATCTGCGTATTGATTGTTACATCCATGTTGTCCAATAAAACTTGTGTTGTATGATAGTCGGTAGATGTAGATCTGTTCTAACTCGGTTTTGCAGGCATCTTAGATCCAACTATTATGGTCCTATGCATGTTTTGTTTGTGTTGTTGTTGTTCTGTGGATGTAATTATTGTGTTGTTGTTGTTTTGTGGATGTAATTAATATCACGAGGATTGATCGTGCTTATAATTTTAATTTTTCAATCTAGATTATGTGTGAACTCCTTCGGGAGGCATAGGATTGATGTAATTTTAATTTAATTTTAATTTTATTTTATTTTTTTTCGATCGATCGTGATGGCGGTGGTGGCTGTTTCTGACGCCGGAGGAGATGCTGTTTTTAGGCAGTCCGAAGATCGACAGATGGTTTTCGATGAAGAAATCGGGCAGCCAAACCTTTAAAAAAAAAAAAAAAAAAAAAATTGGGGGCGCTGCCCCGAACCCCGCGACCTGACCGGGCAGGTCGAACCCCGGATAGCTCAGTGCAGGGTCAGATTTGGGATTCGCACAGTCGGGGAAGAATCAGGAAAGATGGCCATAATAGTTGGATATTTATTTTCAAATTTATTGCCATTATTGCTTGTTCTGATTATGCATGTTTATTATTTTGTGATTTTTTTTGGAAAACTAGGATCACATTAATAATGGACAACATGGACATAAATTAACTAGTAGAAAAACCCTCATTGTTAAATAACTAAGTGGGAGAGGGAATTCATTTAACATGAATCCCACGGTCTCCATTGCTGGTTTGTAGGTGATATAATTATACTTGCGTGTTGGCTTTAGTGCTTTCCTCCATATCGGATGAGTATAATTATGGATCACCAGTACAGACTTCCTTAGGGATAATTGTAGAAAGTTACCTAGTATGTGTTCACTTCTCCATCTGAAGGAACTCAATACAAGATAATGGACTTAGTATTAAGCAATGGTATACACTTAGATACAAATAATGGTATCCTCCCCATCGGAGTCACTGCTATTATTTGTAGGACCAGAGCAAGACCAACAGATTAATTTTATTTGTCAAAAAGTTGTGTTGACATGATAGTAAAATTAATAGGAAAAACCTACTTGAACAAATATTGAATTTGTATACGTCCACACTATCGTGGCATGCTAAATTCATGGTGTTTAAGGTGTTGGTGAATTTTTTTATTATTGTTTTGGGGGAATCAATATTTAATTAATTCAAAAAGTTTTGCCCTACATAATTTTTTTTATGTGATTCTCAGGATTTCAAAAATGGGTTCTTTCAGTCCACTTATGGTGATTCTTAAAGAAAACAAACTTACTGGCCCTAATTATATTGACTGGAAACGTAACTTGGATATTGTCTTAACTGCTGAAGAGTACAAATTTGTACTCAATGAAGTATGCCCACCTAAGCCTGATGCTAACTCTGATGAAGAGCTCAAAGAGGCTTATAAGAAGTGGAATAAGGCAGATGAGATGGCGCGGTGTTACATTTTGGCATCTATGTCAAATGTACTGCAACATCAGCATCAGGCCATGCCCACAGCTTATGATATGATGTACAACCTTAAGGAACTCTTCGGACATCAGAGTAGAGCAGCTAGGCAATTTGCTATGAAGAGTTTGATGAATGCATCTATGGCTGAGGGGACACCAGTAAGGGATCATGTTCTCAAGATGATGGGTCATCTAAATGAGATGGAGATCCTTGGTACTGAAATCGATGGGGAAACCCAGGTCGATATCATTCTCGGGACTCTGCCTAAAAGTTTTGACTCGTTTTTCCTTAATTACAACATGAACAAAAGGTTGTATACTTTGGCAGAACTTGCAAAAGAACTACAGGATGCTGAAGCTCTCTTCAAGCAGAATGCCCACGCTTATGTGACTGAAAAGGACTCTACTTCTAAGCCGAAAGGTGGTAAGAAGAAGAAAGTTCAGAAACAAGTAAACTCAGCGAAGAAGGGCATGAGACCTCAAGGCGCTGTGAAAAAGCCAAAAGGCAAGTGTTTCAAGTGCAAAGGGTCAGGACATTGGAAGACTGACTGTCCACTTCTCAAACAAAGGAACAAAGAAGGTATATCTCATTTACTAGTTGTTGAAACATGTTTAGCGGTGTTATCTACCGGCACCTGGTGTGTAGATACAGGAGCTACTAATCATGTCTGCAATACATTGCAGGGGTTCCAAGAAACCAGACGGCTCCGTGATGGAGAGATATGCTTGTTTATGGGTGACGCTACAAGAGTAGCGGCCGTTGCAATAGGAGATGTTATTTTATCTTTTGGTAGAAATAGGTCTTTGACATTGAGAGATTGTCTTCATGCACCTTCACTTAGAAGGAATTTAATTTCTATTTCCATGCTAGTTAAGGATGGATATTCAGTTTATTTTAATGACAATATTGTTATTAGAAAAAATAAGCATTTTATCTGTTCTGGTGCATTGGTTGATAATCTATATGTCATTAATCCTATTTCGCCCACGATGCAACTTATGGAAATGAATAATATGTCTTCTAACATAAATAAGAGAAAAGAACCTTCTTGTATGAACCAAACATATCTTTGGCACTTGCGATTGGGGCATGTTAACCTAAGAAGGATTCAAAGACTGGTTAAAGATGGACCTTTGAGTTCATTGGAAGTGGAGGCACTACCAGTCTGTGAATCCTGCTTGGTAGGTAAAATGACCAAATGGCCTTTCAAGGCAAAGGGGTATAGGGCCAAAGATGTGTTGGAATTGGTTCATTCTGATTTGTGTGGGCCCATGACTGTCCAGGCTAGAGGTGGCTTTGAATATTTTGTCACATTTACTGACGATTATTCAAGGTATGGATATATTTATTTGATGCGCCGTAAGTCTGAGTGCTTTGAGAAATTCAAAGAGTACAAGGCAGAAACGGAGAAACGTCATGAAAAATGTATCAAGTCATTACGTTCAGATCGTGGTGGCGAGTATCTCTTTGGGGAGTTTAGGGATTATTTGTCAGAGGCTGGGATTACATCCCAATTATCAGCACCTGGAACACCCCAACAGAATGGTGTAGCAGAAAGAAGGAATAGGACTCTTATGGAGATGGTTAGATCAATGATGAGTTATTCAGATTTACCAGATTCGTTTTGGGGATATGCCTTAGAAACTGCAGCTTATATTTTGAACTTGGTTCCTTCTAAGTCAGTACCAATCACTCCCACAGAACTGTGGACTGGGCGTAAGCCTAGTCTGAAACATGTTCGGATTTGGGGTAGTCCAGCACATGTGCTAAATGGGAAAGCCGATAAGTTGGAATCTCGTACAGAAGTATGCTTGTTTGTAGGCTATCCAAAAGGAACAAAAGGTGGTTTATTTTATAGTCCTAAGGATCAGAAGGTCATTGTTAGCACCAATACTCGATTCTTAGAGGAAGACCATGTGATGAACCATAAACCCATAAGTAGAGCTGTTCTAGAAGAACTGAGAGGTGAGACGCCAAATACTTCAGTACCAACAGTACAACAGGATGTACCACCAGTAACTGCACAACGTGTCACAAATGTTGCACCACAACCAATATTGCCTCGTCGTAGTGGGAGGGTTGTGATACAACCTGATAGATATATGTTCTTGGGAGAGTCATCAGACTTTGTCCCTGAGGAACAAGATTATGATCCCTGTACCTACAAGGAAGCACTCCAAGATAAAGATGCAGAGTCTTGGCAAAAAGCAATGATATCTGAAATAGAATCTATGGATTCTAATCAAGTCTGGGAGCTTGTAGAACCACCTATTGGTGTAAAAGCCATTAGATGCAAGTGGGTCTATAAGAGAAAAAGAGGATCAGACGATAAGGTTGAAACCTTTAAAGCTCGGCTTGTTGCAAAAGGTTTTACTCAAAGAGAGGGTATCGATTATGAGGAAACCTTTTCGCCAGTAGCCATGCTTAAGTCTATCCGGATTCTTTTATCTATTGCAGCTCATCTTGATTATGAGATTTGGCAAATGGATGTCAAGACAGCTTTCCTTAATGGAAGTCTTGAGGAAGACATCTATATGAAGCAACCAGACGGGTTCATTGAAAAGGGCCAAGAGCATCTTATTTGTAAGCTCAAGAAGTCCATTTATGGACTTAAGCAAGCTTCCAGATCTTGGAACATATGTTTTGATCAGGTGATAAAATCCTATGGATTTGATCAATGTCAAGATGAATCGTGTGTATACAAAAAGTGTGACGGAAACGTAGTGGTATTCCTAGTACTTTACGTGGATGACATCTTGCTCATTGGAAACAATGTGAAGGTATTATCTAACGTAAGGGTATGGTTATCCAAACAGTTTGATATGAAGGACTTGGGAGAAGTAGGTCACATCCTTGGGATCAAAGTTCTACGAGATCGCAAGAAAAGGATGTTGGGCTTGTCTCAAGCTTCCTATATCGATACTATACTAACTCGTTTTAGCATGCAAAATTCTAAGATAGGTTTCTTACCTTTTAGGCATGGAATTGCCCTATCAAAGGAGCAGTGTCCGAGGACACCTAAAGAGATAGAGAACATGAAAGCAGTTCCTTATGCTTCAGCAGTAGGAAGCTTAATGTATGCAATGCTATGTACGAGACCAGATATCTGCTTTGCCGTTGGCATGGTTAGCAGATATCAGTCTAACCCGGGACAAGAGCACTGGACTGCCGTAAAGCATATTTTGAAGTACCTGAAAAGGACTAAAGATTACATGCTAGTTTACCAGGCAGATAGTTTAGTTGCCTTGGGGTATACAGACTCAGATTTTCAGTCAGATAGGGATTCCAGGAAATCAACCTCAGGTTATGTATTTACTTTGGGAGGTGGAGCCACTATATGGAGGAGTATCAAGCAAAAATGTATTGCTGATTCTACCATGGAAGCCGAGTATGTGGCAGCCTCTGAGGCAGCCAAAGAAGCGGTTTGGCTCAGAAACTTCCTATTAGACTTGGATGTGGTACCTAATTTGCCTAAGGCTATTACACTTTATTGTGATAATAGTGGTGCAGTTACAAATTCGAAGGAACCACGAGCCCATAAGGCAAGTAAACACATTGAGCGCAAGTACAACCTGATACGAGATTTCGTAAAGAAAGGAAAAGTTGCTGTGATCAAGATAGCATCAGCAGACAACCTAGCTGATCCCTTCACTAAGAGCTTACCAGCTAAGGCTTTTGATAGTCATGTTGAGGGAATGGGAGTCAGATGCGTAGCAGCATGGCTTTAAGTATAAGTGGGAGATTTGTAACAGTATACTGAAATGCAATGCTTTGAGTATAAGTGGGAGATTGTTAGGGTTATATACTGAAAGCATCACTTTTGTATTAACTTTATTTCCTTATTTTTTTGAGTGAGAATCATATGGGCATATGTTTGCATATTGTGTTTATTATAATATTAATGCAAGTATCTGATATTCTATAAGGTTGATAATATGGTGTGAGGTGACACACAGAAGATCATATTATCAGTTCCCTATGGAATATATAAATAGTTCACAACCTAGACGGACTTGGATAATCCATTGGAAAGGTTGTAGTGTAATCTGGTATTAGTCTATCTTGACTATAGGTTTACACTAGTACACTTTGTGTGTATTGAACAGGACCACTTGAGGTTGTTCTCTTTGTACTGACTATAAAAGAGAACAAACACCTTTGTTATTATGGATGCTTATGCTCTTAATCCAGATATAATAACAGACATGTATATGCAGTGTACATTACTTTGACTCATAAAAGAGTGAGATTCATTATGGATCAACAACCTCTATGAATTGGGTAATAGCATTGTATGTATGATGGGCTGTTGATTGTAAAAGGAATCCATGTCCCGATATGTCGGGTTGATGATGTCCCCTTAAGGAGCTCATAAGGATTGTCATGTAAACCCTACAGGTGGATTACATCCGACATGACAAATAAAGTTGAGTGGTACTACTTAAGGATAAAAGATGTTGATCAATATAGTTGTCAGTAACTTAATTTGATCGACGAACATTCGATATCTTAACATGGGGAGCTCAACGAGCATATAATAAAAGGAGCCCATAAATATAATCTGGGATTAGGAAGGTAGTGCAACAATAGCTCCTTAGTGGACCGAGCTATTGTTAATGGGCCTGGGTTGTGTGTTCGGGCTGAACATGGGATACCCAGATTCGTTAGGAGACCTAACCCTAATTTCTCCTCATGGTCCCTGCCGTAGCCTTATATATATCCTCTATTTCCCTGGCCATCAATGATCATCTGAAATATAAGATTTTTTCTCTAAATTCGTGATTCACGTAAGGAGAGAAAGAGAGGTCAGCCAAGGAGAAGAAAGGTTGGGAGATCGTCGCCCACATGACGTCCAACCCGAGGAAGGAATACGTGCAGAAGATCTTGGGGTCGCTGTCGTCTTCTTCTCATCGCAGGTATAATTCATGAACCCTAGATTCCGCTATATAGGGTTAGATCACGTATTTAATCTGTTAATCTTTTATGATCGATACGTACACCAATCCGTAGTCCTGGGAATCATCTCAGTTCCATCACGGCGATGGTAGCTCGGAGACTGGTGAGGACCGGGAATGTGATGGCGGTGGCTCGGAGCTTGCCGAGGACTTTGGGACCGATGGCGATGGCTCCGAACTGGCTCGGGAGTGGGCACACTCTGGATGTTATTGTTGTTGTTAGGCGTGGCATTGAGGGCCCGCAAGACTGCTGCCTGGAAGTCTTGAAATTCTGCCCTGATGATGGGTCCGTTCTGGTCCCTTTGGGCCTGTCGACTAGCGGGAGAACGACTCTTCCTTCGATTGTATTGGGGGGACTCCCTCCACCTCCGAGCAGAAACAAACCTTCTGCGATCGTGGCGGTGAGGAGATCGAGCCTTTGGACGTTCTGGGTGGGAGCCCCCTTCTCGGGCCCGCCTTTCATCCAAACGGCGGCGAAGGTCTTCTTCATTCTGCCGGTTGATTGTGATGTTACGGAGATCTTCTGACGGCGTAGGGTTATAGGATGCCATGGAGTCGGTGGAAGGGTTATGTACCGAGATATGATCACGGTGAAGAGGTTGCTTCTGGGGATTAGGACGAGAGGTCCCTATGCCAGCATTTTCGGGCCCGGGTTGAGCCTGCTGGGGTTGAAGGTTTTGAAGAGGGGGCCGCCCCTGCGGCAACGGCTGGATAGGTTGAGGAAGAAGTTGTCCTTGTTGTTGGACTAGTTGGACGGGTTGGAGGGGAGTCCCCGGTGGTTGTGGAGGAATGGGAGTTGCTCTACGGTTGGAAGCCGTAGATCTCACTTTCCTTGGAGGCATGGCTGGAGGCGGTCTTGACTGATGGAAGAGATTGGATTGCTATTCGACTTTTCCACAGACGGTGCCAATCTGTTGCCGCTGAAATCGGTGTGGGGGCAAACAGATAGATTTGTGGATTTGAGGGAAGGTGAATAGTCAAACCTGAACAACTTCACCGGAGTTTGACCAAGATCCTTTTGCCGTTAACCTGCAAAAAGTGCGAGATCGACGCACCCTCCAACGCTCTAGTAAGTAATCTGAATGATTATGAAAGAGCTTTAATTGGCAAAAGATTGATTACCTGGTAACAGTGGGGGGAGAGGGGTATTTATAGCCGCCTTAGGAGTCAGTTTTGGGATAAGATCAATCCCTACTTCCCGATGTAGATGGATAGAAGTGGTTAAAATCACTGTTTGAGGATAATCGTGAATCTGAATCCTCTCTTATCCAGTTTGAATGGGTTTGCTACGAGTTCGAACCCGTACTCAGTAAGACGGGTCTATTTTCAGGGTTATTGGGTCCTGAATGGAGGCCCAACTCCTGATTCGAACCCGCAAGCAAGTGAAATTACCATTTTGCCCCTGCTAGTTTTAAGATTCGTGCCCTAATCTGAACGGTTCCAATTTAACCATATTTTTAGCCATATCACGAGCCCCCCTTTCCCCCCCCTCCAAACGGCTTCAGTAGCTCGGAGGCTTTTTGAATAAAAAATGAGGAAAAATTCAGAAAAATCTGGAAAAAGCACAAAAAATCCAGAAAATTTTGAAAATATTTTTGGGCATTTTACAAGCTCAGAATAACACGTTACACCTCAAGCAAGATCTGAACTCCCTTAAGAACTCCGATAAAATTTCGTACGCCATTAGACCAACAAAACTACTCCTTAAAGACTGTAGAACTCAGTCTCCAGGAGTAGGGGGGCTCGTGATATGGCTAAAAATAGGGTTAAATCGGAACCGTTCAGATTAGGCCACGAATCTTAAAACCAGCAGGGGCAAAATGGTAATTTCACTTGCTTGCGGGTCCGAATCAGGAGTTGGGCCTCCATTCAGGACCCAATAACCCTGAAAACGGACCTGTCTTACTGAGTACGGGTTCGAACTCGTAGCAAACCCAGTCAAACTGGATAAGAGAGGATTCAGATTCACGATTATCCTCAAACAGTGGTTTTAACCACTTCTCCATCTACATCGGGAAGTAGTGATTTGATCTTATTCCGAAACTGACTCCTAAGGTGGCTATAAATACCCCTCTCCTCCCCACTGTTACCAGGTAATCAATCTTTTGCCAATTAAAGCTCTTTCTTAATCATTCTGATTACTGACAAGTGCGTCGGAGGGTGTGTCGACGGAATCAACTCCGGTGTCTCGCACTTTTTGTAGGTTAACGGCGAAAGGGTCTCGGTCAAACTCCGGTGAAGTTGTTCAGGTTTGACTATTCACATTCCCTCGAATCCACAAATCTATCTATTTGCCCCCACACCGATTTCAGCGGCAACAATATCAAACATCAATCCAATATTTACGGTTTCAGATTGAAGGTGGTACTTTGATTGTCACAAAAGTATCTTCACAGTATCTTCACACACATATCATGTACTATTTTTGTCTACACTAAAGTTTCTAGGATGATCACTACCACCGACACAAGATCCTCATTTAACTGAACCTTTACTGACAGAGATTTTTTGCAGTTACTAATTGATAAAGTGATATTGTAGGAATAATTTAGCATTCCTAATAAATATGAAAATGAACAGTAAGATGTGGAGCTAATGCATTCCTTAGGAGTAAACTTCCAGATTCTCCATATTAGGGTCATGGGTTCTACCAAGTAAGCTTTAAACAGTCAGTCAAATTTGCTCATTCATTAATATTAGGATTCATGAAAGTTTGGCATAAAGAAACTTCCTTTCTGTGCACAGGGGGTAGATTCTGGGAAATCAACTCAGAAGGCATCAAATTTTATAACAACATGATCAACAGTCTATTGCTCAAAGGTAGATCCAAATTCTAAGCTCTACAAAAGTCCTTCATTGGTTGTTCTCTTTATTTGATGAACCTACTAATCCTTTTTGACATTGGTGCAGGAATACAACCATTTGTTATTTTGAGCCATTATGATATTCCTTAAGAACTTGCAGACCATTATGGTGCATGGTTGATGTTAGACTGTACATATTCTCCATGTAGCAGTTACCTTAGTTGTAGGCAGCATCAGCCACCGTGGGCATAGTACCCGGCATGAGGTTCATGGACGCCGCCAGGGTGGGCAGCCCCTCCTTGCCCGTATCCAACTTCGTCATGGGCTAGACCTCCTCCTGCTCGTCAGCCCGGTCTTCTTGGAAATCGCCCACAGCAAGCTTATAGTGCTCAAGTGCCTTCTCCTTCGAGCTACGCACCTACCGACATTGAAGTTGCCATGCACACCATGTCTATCAATGCTCCTGATGAAAACTGGTACATGGACACTGGTGCGACCTCCCACATGACAGCATCTCAAGGTACTCTCTCGTCTTATTTTAATATAAGCAATAACAAGAATATTATTGTTGGCAGTGGACAAGAAATTTCAATTCGTTGTTATGGACAATTTTTCCTTCCCTCACCACATCCACCGTTAACATTAACCAATGTCCTACCCAATGTCCTACAAGCTCCTAAACTCATTAAAAATTTGATATCTGTGCGTCGTTTCACAACTGACAATAATGTTTCTATTGAGTTTGATCCTTTTGGCTTTTCTGTGAAGGACATTCAAACGGGGATGCCAATAATGAGATGTGATAGCACCGGGGATCTTTATCCTATCACCACCTCTCCTTCAACCTTTGCAGCTCTTTCTCCTATTTTATGGCATAATCGTTTGGAAAACCCGGGAGCACCTGTTTTATGCTCTCTTAGGAATAATAAGTTTATTGATTGCAAACCCTCTTCATGTTCTTCTGTTTGTGAATCATGTGTTTTTGGAAAACATGTTAAGCTGCCATTTTATCCATCATCATCCTGCACTACAATGCCATTTGATATTTTGCATAATGATTCGTGAACATCTCATATTTTAAGTTCGGCAGGACATCAATATTATATTCTTTTCTTGGATAATTACACTAATTTCCTATGGACATTTCCCATCGGAAGAAAATCACAAGTCTATTCCATTTTCTTATCTTTTAGTGCTTTCATTCGGACCCAATTTGAGAAGAATATTAAGTGTTTTCAGTGTGATATGGGAGGGAATATGATAATGGGCCATTCAAACTCTTCTGTCACAAACTCGGTATGATCTTTCGCTTTTCATGCCTTCACACTTCTCTACAAAATGGAAAAGCCGAACGAAAAATACGAGCTATGAACAACTTGATCCGCACCCTTCTCACCCATTTCTCTATGCCTCCATCATTTTGGCATCACGCTCTACAAATGGCAACCTATCTCTTAAACATTCTCCCTAGCAAGATTCTCCAAAATTATTCCCCCACTCAACTCCTTTATCATCGGGATCCTTCCTACACTCACTTACAGGTCTTTGGTTGTTTGTGCTATCCTCTTGTCCCTTCCACCACAATAAATAAACTCCAAGCTCGATCCACTCCGTGTGTCTTTTTGGGATACCCGCCCAATCACAGGAGATATAAATGTTATGATTTGTCTAGCCAAAAAATTATTATCTCTAGGCATGTCCAATTTGATGAGTCCCAATTCCCATTTGCCAAACTGCATACCCCTTCTACATACTCCTATGATTTTTTGGATGATGGTTTGCATCCTCTTTTACATCATCATTTCCAAACTCCCAATGCCACCTCTCCTCAGCCCACAACTCCTCAACTCCCATTGCCGCAATCCGCACCAGCCTCACCCACCATTGACTTTGGAACTTCCCCCGCAGCCCAACTACCACATAGCCCAAATCAGACCCAACTTCCCCCGACACCATCTAGATCCATGGCAACCCGCAGCATGCACAAGATTTTTAAACCCAAGCGTCGGTTCGATTTGACATCTTCAGTCACACCGTCCCCTATTCTCCGTAACACGAAAGCTGCATTGTCCAACCCGAATTGGAAAGCAGCCATGTTAGATGAATTTAATGCTCTTATTAAAAATAAGACGTGGGAGTTAGTGCCCCGTCCATCTGATGTTAATATCATTCGTTCTATGTGAATTTTTCGTCATAAAAAGAAATCTGATGGTGCTTTTGAGCGGCACAAAGCCTATCTTGTTGGTGATGACCGGTCTCAACAGGTTGGTGCAGATTGTGATGAAACTTTTAGCCCAGTGGTGAAGCCCACTACCATTCGAACTATCCTCAGTATAGCTCTATCTAAATCATGGTCCATTCATCAGCTGGATGTCAAAAATGCATTCTTGCATGGTCAGCTTCATGAAACAGTTTATATGCATTAGCCCATAGGATTCAGGGATCCAGTTCATCCGGATTATGTGTGCTTGTTGAAGAAATCTCTTTATGGTCTGAAACAGCCCCTCGTGCCTTGTACCAATGGTTTGCTGATTTTGTTTTCACCATTGGTTTCTCACATAGCAAATCCGATCATTCACTATTTATTTATCGCAAGGGCAATGACATGTCATATATTCTTCTCTATGTTGACGACATCATTCTCACTGCCTTGTCTGATGCTCTTCGTCACTCTATTATGTCACTCCTTGCTTCTGAATTTGCTATGAAGGATTTAGGACCTCTGAGCTATTTTTTGGGTATTGCCGTTACGAGACATGCAAGCGGGTTATTTCTTTGTCAACGTAAGTATGCAGAGGAGATTATTGAACGAGCTGACATGACCTCTTCTAAGCCTGCACCCACACCAGTAAATACTAAGTCTAAACTAAGTGTCTCTTCAGTTTCTCCTTATGAAGACCCAACACACTATCGCAGTTTAGCTGGAGCACTGCAGTATCTTACTTTAACGAGACCAGATATATCCTATGCTGTGCAACAGGTATGTTTACATATGCATGACCCGAAGGATGCACATATGAATGCTCTTAAAAGAATTCTGCGATACGTTCAAGGCACTCTTGCTTTTGGCTTGCACCTTTACAAGTCTTCAGTTTCTGGTTTCATCTCTTACACTGATGCTGATTGGGGTGGATGTCCTGATACTAGACAATCCACCTCTGGATATTGTGTCTTTCTCGGGGACAACCTGATTTCTTGGTCTTCTAAGCGGCAACCCACTCTATCTCGGTCTAGTGTTGAAGCCGAATATAGAGGGGTCGCAAATGTTGTCTCCGAATCCTGTTGGATCCGCAGTCTTCTTTTGGAGCTTCATTGTCCGATCCACAAAGCTACATTAATTTACTGTGACAATGTTAGTGTAATATATCTCTCAGGAAATTCTGTTCAACATCAGCGCACTAAACATATTGAAATGGATATACACTTCGTACGAGAGAAAGTTGCCTGTGGCCAGGTTCGTGTACTTCATGTTCCATCCCGCTATCAAATTGCTGACATCTTCGCTAAAGGCCTTTCGCGCATACTATTTGATGATTTTCGGGACAGTCTCAACATACAGGAACCTCCAGCTTCGACTGCGGGGGTGTGTAGACTGTACATATTCTCCATGCAGCAGTTACCTTAGTTGTAGGTAGCCATTACACTCATATATCCTCTGTTGTATGCAGTTACCTTAGTTATAGCCCTTACCTTAATTACATGCAGCAGTTATCTTAGCTGTAGCCTTAATTTCAGCATTGTACAAGTATATATTGTCAAGATGAATATGTACAGTCTAACAGTTGAGCTCAGAAATACAGTATGATATTATTTGTACACCATACTTAATTTCATCGTCAATTTCACATGAAAATTCAGGCTTAAAACCGGAAAGGAAAGATCCCCAAAACCTTAGTCAGTACACAAAATCTACAATAAAATTGAGTCCATCCACTTAGAATAATTAATAGTGCCTAATGGCCTTCTATATATACAAAAACAACAAGGCTTATATATTAAACAAAAACAATAAAAATAGGTACATTTGATTATCCAGTGAATTTACATTAATCCTGAGACGCCTTTGTCTCCCTCTCTTGCAGGAAAGATTTTGGATACTTTGCTAAAGTATGTTTCGAGGGATTTGGTGACAAAGTAAAATATTGTGCTACATTTAATGAACCCAATGAAATAGTGAAATCTGGTTATTTGATGGGAAAATATCCATCGATGCATTGCTTAGAACCATTTGGACATTGTTCTTCTGGGGATTCTGATTTAGAACCATATATTGCTGCCCATAATGTCATAATATCTCATGCTACTGTAAATTACCCTGGGAGTGAATAGGATAATTATGCGGAATTAAAAATTAATAAAATAAAGTACAAGATAAGTAAAAGAGTTAAGAGCAGCAAACACAGATGACGCAGCGATATAACGTGGTTCGACCACCAGGTCACACCACCTACTTGTAGCAATTCTTCGCCACAAGCGTTCCACTATACTTAAAACCCTTTGTATAGTGATTCTCGGATTCAGGCCGAGAGACCTATTACACTCACAGGACTTCCAATACAAGTCCCGTCAATCTCACCGAAGTGGAAAAGAAAGAAAAACCAAAACTCAAGATCGATTAATGATCCTGACTGAAGAATACAGAAAAATTATCGCTCACACTCGGATTGATTATCGAAAGATTAGTTCAAAAGAATTTTATCGAAAGTAATAGGGTTCAGAATACACAATGGATTTGTCAATATTAATAGATGGAGAAGTGTATCGATCAAAAATAGAAACGATACTTTCCAAGAATATACACAGCGCAAAGTGCGGTCGACCGTTCAGCTCTCTGACGTAAAGTAGAGAGGTGAAAGGTCGACTGCTTCTCAAACAACTCAAGGTTGCGGTCAACTGCGATGCGGTCGACCGGTATCGCGCTGTATATTCCGAATCCACCTTGTTTTCTTACCATAAACTAATCCATCTTTAATCAATCTTATACAATTATAATCTCACGAAAATGGAAAGAAAAATTCAGGTTTTGATATCTTCCTTTTTTTCTTGTGAACCAATTAATCAAGAACTCTTTTTGAATATCTTCCTCTTTTGCTCGTGTTTGCCATAATTCTTTATTGTTTTCCTTGTTTGAATATTCTTGAATCTATCTTGGATCCCTTGCTGATATTATTTGATCCTGAAGATCCGAACAACTAACTTTAAACTTATTAGTATTAATGAGCATGTTTTGTGCACACCAAACTAAGAGTCAACAATCTCCCCTTTTTGGTGTGAACAAAACATGCTAGAATGTTTAAAAATTAAAATAGGCCACATAAATACTCCCCCTGAGTTTAGTATATCATGTTACACAAATTTTCATAAGTAAGAGCTTTTAGGAGAGATGTAAATACTCCCCCTTAATTCAATGTCACTTGTTATACTGAACTACAACATATACGATAAGTATAAGACTTTTGAAACCATATTTGTAGTTTAGGGTATTCACAGAATCATTGCAAAGTATTTGAAAACATTTTATGAAAACATGTCATGAATACTTTAGACTTTATTTGAAAACATTCCAAAAAATTCTCCCCCTTTTGGAACACACCAAGAGGGATTTAAGAAGAAGAAGAGTGAAAGCATGTTAAAAAAATATTCTAAGGAAAGTGCAGTAAAACACTAATTAATCAAAATAGACTGGAGGGATAGAGTTTGAAAAGAACGAAATGTTACTGAAAACGAGGGAAACAGGATCTTCTTACATGATATCGTTGATAGCGAGACTCTTTGCTATACAGTGAAAGCTCTTCATAATATCATAGATTTGATATCCTCGCCAATACAAGTATAATAAAAAGTTGAATTTCAAGAGCAAATTTTTTTTTTCGAAGACCAGAGAGGAGACCGGTCGACCGTACGATCGACCGCAAAAGCGACGATTCAAAAAAAAATCCAGAGAGCATACTGGTCGACCGCAAATACTAAAGTTCCAATTTTTGAAAAGCTCACGAAAAACAAAAACGAAGACCGAGAGCGTGCCGGTCGATCGTCCAGCCGACCGAAACCCAATTTTAAGCAGAAATATCAATAACGTTCAATTCTCCTTTCAAGAAATAAAATCGTTTTTCATCTAAAGGCTTAGTAAAAATACCAGCAAGTTGAGAATTAAATGAGTTCAAATTTACTTACCAGAAAATGAATTAAAATTGTTTTACCACAAAAGACATATGATCTTCCATTTTTTTTCTTGATAGTGGTACAAAAGTGTTGTTTTCATCCATCATGAGCTTTAGGCATCCACTATCAAGGTGCTACCGATCTTTAGGTGAAGTGCATTGATGTACTTACATTAAGATTAGTATGTATCCAAGTAGGTACCGTTCCTGCACTTGTATTCTTCTTTATCCAAACGAAGTTAGTATTCCTTTTTAAAGCACAATTATAAGAAATATGTCCTAATCTACAACAATAGTGACAAGTAATGCGACTATGCTTTGGATCATGCACATATGCATAATTGTGTGTTGGTTTGTAACTATTTTGTTGGCTATGCATATGTGTATGACAAGATTGCTTAAATTTTTGATGTTGTATTGGCTCATTATAACCAAGCCCTCGATTATCATGATAAGATCTTGAATTCTTTGTAATAAGGTAATTGGGCCCTTCATATTTTTCAACAATTTGCTCGAGCTCAACTACTCTTTTACAAAGTCTTTTCCTAGTCATCTCATCGTCTTTGATGTTCCAATGAAGAGTGTCTAGGGTAGCATCCAGTATTCTATTTTGCTCAAGAGCTTCATTACAACCTTTCACTACTTCATCAAATTTTCTTTTACATTCTTTTAAATTATTAGTGAGCTTAGCAATATAAACAGATTTCTCATGAATTTCTCTCAAGTGTTCATCATGTGTTGCTAAGGATTCTTGAATTTTTTGTTTTAAGAGTTCATTTTCCTCTAACAATACATCATGATCTTTTCTAAATGACTCGAACTTTTCAATGATCAAGGAATTTTTATTTTTCAGTTTTTTATTTTTAGTGATGCAAGAGTCATGAGATTCATTTGGAATTTGTTTATATTGTCTTAGTTCACGACTTAATTTCTTGGCATAATCTTTTAATCCATTACACATATCTACTAACTCATCATAAGTGTAATACCCTGATTTTTCAAATGTATGAAAATTTATTTATTTTTGCACGTAGTGTGCACGTGTAATATTTTGGCTATTATTTTCAACATGATGAATAAGAATATTGTTTTCTATAAAGCATTTTCCTAAAGCCCAAATGTTAGTTTACTTATTTTTCTTTTAAAATATTTATCTTGGCCCAATTAATTTAAGCCCATGGGTTTAATCCCTTTTCTTATTTTCTACAACTTGTAATGTGTAACATTTCTTTTTTTTTAAAAAGACTTGTTATGTGTGTACAAGTTTTGTTGGGGGGACTTGTGCTTACACGTGCACTTCATGTACACGTGCATAAGCACACATTCTTGGCCGGATTGGGTAAAGAAGTGGGTGTGAGTCATAGGTAGTTATTTGGAGTGTGGGTAGTTTTTACAACTCCCTAGTCCATCCTAGCCTTTGATCCTATAACTATCTACTGAATCCTAGCCCTCCATCTCACTCAAATTGGTGTATAAATACCCCCTCTCATCCATTGTTCTTTTACACTAAGATCATTTTGTAAGAGAGCTATATTGTGAGAGAGTTGTGTGTGTTATTCTGTGGAGGCCG
This sequence comes from Hemerocallis citrina, assembly GCA_017893485.1. NCBI lineage: Eukaryota > Viridiplantae > Streptophyta > Magnoliopsida > Asparagales > Asphodelaceae > Hemerocallis > Hemerocallis citrina. The sequence continues at coordinate 78,585,388 of CM030364.1, forward strand.
GGCAGCACTTCTGAAGCTTTCGGTGTGGAGCAAGGACCAAGGAGCAAGGAGCAAGGAGTCGTCCATTGCATTAAGGAGCTTTTCTGGATTTCGATTATTTCGTTAATAAGGTGGGTGTTTCTCAGGACTTCTAATGTAGGAAACATGCCATGATTATGATGATTGTTACTATGCTTATGAAAAGTAAATTCAAACGTATTAGATTGCTCTGTGTATGCTTATGATGAAAGTTGTGAAGGACTAAAAATGAAGTAATGACACTGTGAATAAGGCCAAATTAGGTCTGTACAGTCGACTGTCGTATGTACAAGTCAACTGGTACGAGGCGAATATTTTCATGATTTAATAATGTACATGTATGCAAAACAGAAGTGATAGTATGATTGCTAAATTCATATTCCCCCATGTTATATGTGATGGAGGAGACATGAACGTATGAAAAGAAACTAGGATAATTAGTAAAACTGAGATTAGCCTGTGCAGTCGACTGTTAATGTGAACAGCCGACCGATGCCTTGATTAAACTATAAATAGTCTAGTAATTTCATGAAATGAGATATTTCCATTGTGTTGTTCTAGTGTAATAAATTGAGATTAATATTTCATCTCTGCAAGAAAGTTACGAACAAGTGTAAACGCATGTTTAACACTTCCTTGAAGAAAAGACAATATTAGTTATTTGAAATTCCATGTTGTGATGTTACTGAACAGTTAAGAAATTACGTGTTTATGAAGCATGAATATATGTATATTGTATTTTGACACCATGATGCATGTGCATGTAAGAACTGATGGAAAGATAATCCCTTAATTCGAAAAGTGAACCTGTCCTGTCGACCTAATGCGGGTAGCAAGTCGACTGAACTGAACATGGATATGTACTGTTAAGACCGGGACAGACGACTGATTTGTTGACAGTCGACTGTTACGTAAATGACATTTTGAGTATAGAAAGTTGCGGGACAGCCGACTGGCCATATGCAGCAGTCGACTCTCCCGAGTGATTATGAAGAACTTGAATTGACTGTACAAGTCGACTGGAATGTTCCAAGTCGACTGTCCAGAGTGTCTTTTGATATGTCAGAAAATCTTATTTCGGTTTATGTTGAAGATTGTGAACTTTATGGTTGATGTTGATAAACTCTATTTTGTTGCTGCATGAATTTACATGGAATGAATTATAGTTTTTGAATTGAGAATTTACATGGAATGAATCATAGTTTTTGAATTGAGAATTACATGAATATGAAAGATAAGAACATGATATGCTGAGGCAATGAAAAATGAATCCATAAGTTGGGAATGCTCAAATTGGAAGTTGTGAATTGGAAATTGAACAAAAGAGTAGCTAAGTCTCCCCCGGCAATGGAAATAAAATAAAATTGAAAAGAAGACCAAGGTTGGTCATGTGAGAATGAAATGAATAAGTTCGGTTTAGTGGAGAGGCTAACTCTAGAGCTTCGATTCTATTCATGATTCTAATAATTAGTACATAGTGGAGATGTGATGAAAGTGAGAAAAAACATAAGTATGAGAACTAGAGTTTACGGTGCGGGTGTGTGAGCCACAGAATGCATTCTTGATGAGTCAAGACATGGCGTGGGCACAACTCAGTAATGATCGGACTTTAGCCATGCTTGTGAGATGTTTGGTGACTGCAAGAGGATCGTGTTCAGGGAGGAGGCTGAATTGCCACAGATTGCATGCTTGACGAGTCAAGACATGGTGTGGGGTTCCCCTCCAGGGTCCAGTGCACGTGCTTGTACTCATAGATCATCTAGGATACTCACCGTAATTACAGTAGTAGATTAAGTCATGACGAGGGATTGAACCCTACAAAAATGAAGAACGATTAAGAGGCTTGCCCTCGGACCTATGTAGTATGGGATGCATTGAATCCGAACAAGTGCGCATTAGTGTCATGTAAATTAACTAATTGTATTAAGGATTAAGTGCACGATCACGACACAACATCATTAAGATTTTTCCACTTTACTTTAATTGTTATGTGAACAAGTTTGTGATCTGTTAAGAAATGAGAATCGTTATACTGTTTCTGGCATAGAGAGGATGACCATGTATAATTATCATCGGTTGAACAAACTGACGTACCCACAGTTTTGTATGTAGGATAAATGACATGTTAAAGGTTAAAGAGGAATGGATGCATAAAGATTTTACCATGTTGTTGTACTTTTATTTAAATGTTGTAAAATTTTACTTTCGCTGTGCAAATGTAAATGTAATATATGATGTAAACTCTGATGTAAAGTGAAAGTTTGAATTTCCTTGTAAAATTGTACTGAAGAAAGTGAAAGATCCTGTAGAACATCTCGAATTCAGTGTATTTGGGATTCGGGGCGTTACAATAAGTGGGTTCTTCGATTACCTCTTCTTGAGATGGTGATTGCACCTCACTATTCCCAAAAGCCATGAAGCCGACATTGTTATGATATTGCTCATCTTCATTTGAATCTGAGTCTAGCCACGTTGCCTTCAACTCCTTCTTTCTCAATCTTGAATTGGAGTGATGATAATCTTTGTTTCTACCTTTCGATAGGGGACCGTTTGGGCGTATATGTCCGGGCTTGTTGCATTTGTAGCACACATCATCTCTTTCTCCTTGTGACCTGTTGTACATTTTGCATTTGAGATGCTTACAGAATTGTTTAGTTGGCCGTATGAAATCTTCGTCTGATTCTTCCTGGTCTGATTCTGATTTTGATGAATGTGATTTCTCATCTTTTAGGGCAATGGTCCTCTATTCGGTTTTTGGTTCAATCCCAATGTTTTGTCTGTATCTTTTGGTTTCTGACATTTCCATCTCGTATGTCTTCAACTTTTCTTGAAATGTGTAGCAGTCGAAATCCTTTTCTTCGAGGGTGTAACCCCTGTTTTCATTAATACGTATTTTTAAAGGTATTTTTCCGTATTTAAATTTTCAGTATCTTATAACTATTTTTCCAAAATGTATTTTATTATTTAAACCATTTTTATGAACCCAATTGTTTAGTAAATTATTACAAGCCCAAGTTGTATTTTCTTTCTATTATTTGTTATTTTGAAATTCAATTGTTATTCCAAGCCCAAGTTACATTACTAATTTTATTAATTTTATTAAGTGTGAGCCCAATTCTGCATTTTGATTTTTATTAATTTGTTAAATTAATTTGAGCCCAAAAATTTAGCCCAACATCCTATTTGTTTTATTTAAATATTTTAAACCCATTTTAAGCCCAAGCCCATCCAATAAACCCAGAACCCATATATTATACAGACTACTATTCCACACCTATCTCCATACAATATTTATTCACTCCCCACTTTCTGTCCCGTACTCCAACTCCTCCCCACTCCTCAATTTCCGTACCTGCACACCCCCACATGCTCCTTGTAACTACCCCCACTTCTAACCCCATTATTTTAATTATTTTAAAATCCACCCCTACCCCGTTCTCCATCTCTCTCTCTGTTCTCTAAAAACCAAACAAAACAAAACAGAACAAAGAAACCAACCCAAACAAATCAACCCACAACTCCCGACTTCCCTCGACCTCCACACCGCTCACCTTCTTCCTCCTCTGTGCCGTCTTGTCTTCAACCCCCAAAGTGCCGCCTTCTCGACCACGCGCTCCGTCTCCTCCATTCTTCCACTCGGCCTCGCCTCCCACCGCCTGAGGCTTCGCTCCCCAGCCGCCCGCCATCCAGTCGACCCCGCAACACCCTCGAGCGCTTCCCGCTCGAGTTCCGTCCCCATTCCTCTCGAAGCGCCCTCCTCCTGCCGAACCTTTGCTGCAGTCACCGTCGCACCATTCCCCCATCCAGTCATCTCCTCCGCCGCTCGCCTCGCCCTGTCATTGCCAAACTATGCCGTACCCCCCTCCTCCACTTGAATCTGCCACAGTCGACATCCACAGTCGAGTATCTCCACCTGCGCCGCTCACCTCGAGCTCCAAACCAGTCGTCGTCTCCGCTCGAAGCTCCACTCCTTCCCGTCGGTGCTCTCGCTCCAACCGCGCCCCGCCGTCTCCGCTGTCCCTTCGGGCTCCGCCAGTCGAAGCTTCCCCCTGTCGAACCCAGCCTCCTCCTCGACTTCTCTGTCGACGCGCCAGTCCCAAGAACCCCGCGCCAGTCGCTCGCCGTCCCCGTCGCCATTTCCCTTCTTCCGCTCACTTCTCTCCCGCACGCGCGCGCGCTCTCTCGCGCTCTCTCTTTTCTGTCTCTCTATCTCTCTCTGTTTGGAGAAGTAAAGAAGAGGAAAGACTGTTGCTGTGGATGTTGAATTGGTTGGGTATATTGGTACTTTGGTGTTTTGATGATTGAGTTGTATTGGGGATTGTGTGAAGTATTATACTGATGTTTGGGTTGCTCTGTCTTGGAGTTGCTTTGTGAAGTTGTTGTTGGGAGTTGTTGCTGTTGTGTTGCTGTTTGGAGTTGTTGAAAAGGGTCATTGCTGTTTGGTATTGGAGTTGCTATTTTGGAATTGGCATGGCTGCCACAAATTATCTCGCACTTGTTCTGCTGCCCGGGATACTGATCCCGTTATTCTATCTATAAATTCATCGTCGTCAAATACCAGGCAAGTGTCTCTTGTACAATTTTGTTTATTCTAGTACAAGCCTTTGTAAAAATACCGCAAGTATATTATTATTTGACTCCAATTCGTATTCATAAGTCGAATTGATAACCGTTTCCATACATAATTCGTATCCCGTATTCGTACAAGATCACGAATACTTTGTTGCCATGTCCGTTGCATGAACACGACACACATATATACTATTATACATGATGTTGTGCATGAATTGTTTGTTATTAGGTTGCATGTTGTTATAATATATTATATTCTTGATTAAGTGTTATGCATGTCATTAGTTGCATTACATGTTTTATAAGTCCTGAAATATGTTTCCTGCCTCGTATAAGTCTTGATACCTTGATCTTGTCATGTTACCCTTGCCATGTTACCCGTCCCTATTGTTGCATGTAGTTTTTGTTCATGTTTAATTGTAATAAAAAGATAGCAAGCCGGGGTATAAAGGGAAAAGATTTAGTAGTGGACAATATAGAAGAGCGTACTCGGTCGGGGGCTCGTGGTTCCTCACTGCAAATTTGTAAGTTACAAGTTACAAGTTTGCTAAATTACTGGTTTACATGTGCACGTTACAAGACACACTAACTACATGTTCCACATTGCACGTATCTTGATACAAGATATACTTGACTCGACTTGACTTGACTTGACATGACATGACATGATTCCCGAGTACGTGACCTATAGAATCCACCACTAGTCTAAACGTTCACTTGATTGCGAGTAGCAACCATGTAGTATGGGATGCATGAAGTGCTACCTAGTTAGGTTAATAAAAGACATGACATGACACGTACACTTGCATGATCCGTTTACATGTTACATGGTTATGATGACTTGTTTACTTGTTTACATGTTACTAGTTCATGTTGACACGTTTACTTGCTTACTCGTTTACATGTTACATGTTACCATGGATTATTTAATTGTTTACATGCATGCTATTTGTTTCATGAGGTCTCGTTCTTGTTTCTGTTGCATCTTGTATTTGCTTTATTATATGATTCTTGATTCCTTGCTCGTTTTTCCTGCTTTTGTTTCATTCTATTTTTGTCCCGTAGCTTGTATCACTTGCGGCCCGTGACTTGCATTAACGGGTACCACTTGTTTCTTTCCTTGTAATAATATACTTGCAGGCCCAGATGGAGAACTACCTGAAGGTGTTGCTGAACAGAGATTCTAGTGTTGTTTAATTTCATGTTATTTTAATTCATGTTTATTCATGTAATCTTGTTGTAACTGGGCGCGTTTGACCCGTAACTATGTTTCTTTCCAGTTGTTGGTTCATGTAATATTCATGTACTTTGTTATCCTGTTGTGATTTTATATGTTATCGTGGTTGAAATTATTATCTGGTTGTTGAGTTAAATTTACAGCTTATGAATGATGTATCCGCATCATTCGCTGGGCCTCGGTTACGTGCCTGTGTTCCCGTATTCTGGGAAGCGGGGCGTGACAGAGGGTCTCCCTCATTGCAGTAGTCTTTACATCCCACTCTGGCGTGAGACAGCTTATGAGTTTTCCGACCTTTCGGTCATCATCTAACCCTTTACCTAAGCTCTCAAGTTCGTGGGCAATGATATCGAAACGGGCGAGCATTTGATCCACATTTTCCCCTGGCAACTTGCGAAACACATCAAACTTATAGAAACATAAATTAACTTTAGTTTTTACCTCAGAAGCGGTTCCCTCATGCCGCTTCAACATGTTGTTCCAGATCTCGTATGCTGTCTTACAGTTTCGCCCGCATCGCATTAGTTCTTCATTGTTCAACCCTGCATAGAGAGCCGTCAAAGCCATGGAATTTGCAGTTTTCAATGCTTGTTCAGCTTTTGTGAATGCCCTCTTTCCATCGTTGACAGGAATCTCAGTTTTGTTTATGCACATGTTCCATACTTCATCCCCAAACATCTGTAGAAAATGAGACATACGAACTTTCCAAACATCATAGCATTTTACATCAAAAAATGGTGAGCGTGTAAAACTTGTCCCATTGGAGACTAATGGCTTAAATGAGTACAAGTTTTCGGGAGGAGGGATTTCGGCCATTGGACCTTTTGCCACCCTAGGGGGGGTGACTAGGGTGATTGTGCAGAATTAAAAATTAATAAAATAAAGTGCAAGATAAGTAAAAGAGTTAAGAGCAGCAAACACAAATGACGTAGCGATATAACGTGGTTCGACCCCCAGGTCTACGACCACACCACCTACTTGTAGCAATTCTCCGCCACAAGCGTTCCACTTTACTTAAAACCCTTTGTACAGTGATTCACGGATTCAGGCCGAGAGACCTATTACACCCACAGGACTTCCAATACAAGTTCCGTCAATCTCACCAAAGTGGAAAAGAAAGAAAAACCAAAACTCAAGATCGTTTAACGATTCTGACTGAAGAATACAGAAAAATTATCGCTCACACTCGGATTGATTATTGAAAGATTAGTTCAGATGAATTTTATCGGAAGTAATAGGGTTCAGAATACACAGTGGATTTGTCAATATTAATAGACGGGGAAGTGTGATGTGTCTAATTTATATACAAATATTTGTACTCATTTACCAATTAAAAGTGCTTGTTTTCGTTGATATTGTCTATAATTCATTTTATTTCTATAAGATTTCAATTAATTAATTATTTTTGAAGAAATAATATTTTTGATGCAAAAAGTAAAGATTTGTGGAAAAAAAATCAACAAACAAAATAAAATAATGGATTTATTAATTATTATTGTTTTGTTGAGTTAAAAATGCGAAATAATTTTAGAAGGATTTTAATGAGCTATTATGATTTTTAGTTAGTTTAATTAATTTTGAACTAATTAATTTTATTTTATTTTTAAATCCTAAATTTTGGTCTTATTTTGTGTATGCAGAAGCACGTGGTTGAAAGAAAAGGAAAGAAAAGGAGAAAAGAGAAAGAAATAAAATTCTGGTCAAATAAGGAAGGAAATAAATAAAAGAAGGTCTATTCTGCAAAAAGTGCAAACCCTAACTCCTCTTCCTGTTTTCTATAAGTACAAACCAAAGGAGAGAGAAGGAAGAGGAGGTGACGGCTAATCATCATTATTATTAAAAAAAACAAAAAAATATATTCTCTCTCCTTGTTTCTCACTTGCAACCAAGCGGAGAGAACAGAGAGAGAGAGAAGTGCGCATCGAAGGGAGCAGACAGCGACAGCAGGTGGGATCAGACACCTACTGTCTTCTTCTTCTTCGTTCTGACGTGGGACCCAGAAGGCGACAGCAGACAGCTGACACAGCGCGGAATCCCAAGGCGACAAGACAGCGCCAGAGCTGACGTGATGCTGCTGTCTCTGACCGGCGCGATTTTCGAGGTGTGCAGAGGCGACTGTTTTGGGTTCGGTTATTTGAGACAGAGAATAGAGAAGAGAGAGAAAGGAACTTGGGCTCGGTTCTAGGAGTTCGGTTTGTAATATTTTTATATCTTTTTGTATCTCTTCTTCTCTAATTTTTTTTATGATGCAATCCCAAACAATTTTTGTTAGTTTCAAATTGAACATGAACTAAATTTAGTGTTCTAGAGGCTAAGATGTAGCCTAGTTTTGTAGAACACAAATTTTAAATTCTTATTATCATTTTATTTTTCCTGGTTGTGTTTTAATTTTTATTATTTATGCGTACAAAATGGTGGATAGACATTTGTATGATCTTATAAATCATGAAGAGACCGAACTGGTGATTTGTGATTAATAAAAATTAAATACCGTTATTGGAGGACGTGACCGTTAAGAAATCCAAAATTTCAATTAATAATTTGATGGATAGGCAAATAATTAATTGAGAATAATTTTTAGACTACGTGGATAGAGTGGTTAATATTTTTAGGATTTTGGTCTACAACTTGGAAAGATAATATTTTTATTCATAAGGAGTTATAATTTGTGTGTGTGATAAACGAGGTGAAATCATGAGCCCTAGAACTAATTTTACCGTTAACAAATCACAAGAGCTTCACTGTTTCACAGCCCTCTCCCTCTTCACAAATTTAGTTAGCTTTAATTAGATTAATTTAATTTAGTTGTTTTATCCTTCATAAATTTCGATCTTCCAAATAGTGATTAATCTAGTGATATCAGTACTCAATAAAATATCTAGTCCCTGTGGGTTCGAAACTCTGTTCACTTACTATATTACTTGTTGCGATTTTGTACACTTGCAAATATTCACACCAAGTTTTTGGCGTCGTTGCCGGGGATTAGTTATTCTTTTATTGATATTGAAAATTGCTAGATAATTGCTAGTTTGGATTTTTTGTAATTATTTTATTTTATTATTATTTTACATATTTATTTTCTTTTGACTAACTTTTACTTTGATTTATTTTTCTTATTTTATTTTTTTTAGTTTTTCTATTTTTTTTTCAACACTTACATTTCAGGACATACAAGAAAATTATCATGGCGAACGATGAAAACAGGCCTTTGAGAGACTATGCTATGCCCCTGATTTATGAATCAAGCATAAATAAGCTGGTTATTGAAGCTAACGATTTTGAGATTGAACTGAAGACTATTCTAATGATTCATCAGACTGTTCAATTTTGGGGACTACCGCACGAGGATCCTTACGCTCACATTTCAAACTTTCTAGAATTTTGTGACACTTCCAAGCACAATGGAGTATCAGATGATGCAATTAGATTGAGACTTTCCTTTTTCACTACGAGATAAGGCAAAGGCTTGGCTATATTATCTACCACCCGGTAGTATTACTACTTGGGAAGGACTTGCACAAAAATTTCTAGCCAAGTATTTTCCGCTAGCAAAGACAGCAAAACTAAGGAATGATATTGTCACATTTACTCAATTTACGATCGAGTCTTTGTATGATGCATGGGAGAGGTACAAAGAGTTATTAAGAAAGTGTCCTAATCATGAACTACCGAAATGGCTGCAAATGCAAACATTCTATAATGGTTTGGGAGTTACACATCGATCTATGGTTGACGCAGTAGCTGGTGGTGCACTTATAAGCAAAACATACAAAGCAGCCTATGATCTTTTAGAGGAGATGGCATCAAATAATTACCAGTGTTCTTCAGAGAGAACAATGCCAAGAAAAGTGGCTGGAGTTTTTGAACTTGATCCTTTTTCTACTTTAAATGCAAAAAATGATATTTTATCTAAACAAGTAGAAAATATGAATTTTAATGTTATTCATTCAAATATGATTTGTAATCTTTGTGCAGGAAATCATTCAAGTTCATATTGTCAAGTGGGGAACCATTTTGCTCCATCAAATGTCGAACATGAGAATTTTGTGTCAAACTTTCAAATGCAAAACAATCATTATGCAAACACATACAATCAAGAATGGAGAAACACCCCCAATTATCCATGAAACAACAATCAAGGAGCAGTTATACCACCTCAAAATTTTTCACAGCAAGAAAAGAAGCCGACACTTGAAGACATGTTTATGCACTACATGCAAAGGGCAGAACAATACATCCAAAAGACAGATTTGGAAATCCAAAATATTGCAAATTCAACTTCGGCTTCCATTCACAATCTTGAGGTACAAATTAGTCAATTTTCAAATATTCTTAACGAAAAAACTGCAGGAACATTACCACACAATACAGTTGTCAATCCCAAGAAGCATATCGAGGCTATAACATTAGGAAGCGGGAGAACAATTGAGCAACCACAAGAAGAAAATGAAGAACAGAATGTGGTTGAAAAGAAAAGTGAGGTTGTACAAATTGTGGAGGAACAAATTCACCATGAGCAAATAATGTATAATGTTTTTAATTCCATAAAGATTTCTCCTGAAAAACAGACATCTATTCAAGTAAGTGAAACTGATTTTATTATGGGCGAGAAACATAAGGCTAATTTTGAAAAATCACCAATTGAAGTATGTCCAACAAATTCAGAAACTTTTGAAACTGAAAAAGAAAATATTTTTGAACATGTCATGTACTTGGATGCTGCACCTTCTATTTACTCATTTTTACAGCAGAAATTCAAAGAGGTGGGGAAATCAAGGACATCATCATCACGAAGGAAACGCCTCAAATTGGAGCTTGAACCTGATCCACACAAGAAGAGAAAAATTAGAAAGGATATTTTAATGTTGTTGGATCTTGGCGTTACATAACCATCTCACCCCCATGTCTGGCTGAAGAATTAAAACTTAGCGCTTCTTGGGAGGCAACCCATATTTTCTTTTATTGCATTTAGGTTTGGTTTATCTTTTAGTTTATTTTATTTTAATTTTTGATTTTATTTTGTAGGATTGCATAAATCTTGAAAGTCGTCGCACGTGCAGAAATTTAAAGACGAATCAGGGGAGAAATTCTAAACTTTTTGCATTCTTTTTGTTTTTCTTTTTCTTTTCCATTGAGGACAATGTGATATTCAAGTTTGGGAGGAAGGTTTACAAATTTATTTTTATTTTTATTATTGAAAAGAAAAACAAAACAAAAAGGATTTCAATTAGGCTCACCATTACACTTTTGAGTTCTTTATTGTGATGAGCATTGAAATAAATTTTTTTTTTGGGGATAGAAAATTTCTTATAAAGCAATATTAAGCATACTTATTTACTTTAGGATTATTGACATTTACAATTCCTTCACAATTGTGTGAGTCATGCTATTATACATAAAAGACAAATGTGATGCTTTTTCTTGTGATTATCCCCTTTGATCTACTCCTAAACAGGGTTTAAGTAAATAAAGTAATAATAAAAAATAACAATAAAAAAAAATGAATAAAGTCAATCTACTCCAATATTTTGAGTTGCTTAGTAACTAGGGGTATTCATCACCAATGTTTACTTTTACGTCAAACGGCAACTTGAAATATGAGTATGCAAAGCACTTTAAGTTCGTGACATGTTGAGTAACCGGGTGAATTCATCACAAATGTTTTGCATTCGCGTAAAAAGGCAAGTGACAACTTAGAGAAGAGACTAGGAAAAAAAAAATTATATATATTTTTCCAAAAAAATAAAAAAACTCTAGTTTGCTACTCGGTTTGTAGTAGTGAGAAGGGATAATCACAAATTAAGTTGTTACATACTACAATTACATTAATTGCATGACAAATACGATTGGGTTGGGAATTATGAATAAATAATTGCACTGGAGAAAGTGGGTATGCTTAGTTTTACTTTATTTGCTATTGTCTATATTTTTAATTGAATTTTTGATGCGTGCATGATGAGAATTCTTAGTGTGATGGGTTGAGCCTACACGTGATTATTATTCTCTTATTATTGATTTTACTTTTTGCTCGAGGACAAGCAAAATCTTAAGTTTGGGGGTATTTGATGTGTCTAATTTATATACAAATATTTGTACTCATTTGGAAGATCGCAACAAGTAATATAGTAAGTGAATAGAGTGTCGAACCCACAGGGACTAGATATTTTATTGAGTACCGATATCACTAGATTAATCACTATTTGGAAGATCGAAATTTATGAAGGATAAAACAACTAAATTAAATTAATCTAATTAAAGCTAACTAAATTTGTGAAGAGGGAGAGGGCTGTGAAACTGTGAAGCTCTTGTAATTTGTTAATGGTAGAATTAGTTCTAGGGCTCTTGGTTCACCTCATTTATCACACACACAAATTATAACTTCTTATTGATAAAAATATTATCTTTCCAAGTTGTAGACCAAAATCCTAAAAATATTAACCACTCTATCCACGTAGTCTAAAAATTATTCTCAATTAATTATTTGCCTATCCATCAAATTATTAATTGAAAATTTGGATTTCTTAACAGTCGCGTCCTCCAATAACGGTATTTAATTTTTATTAATCACAAATCACCAGTTCGGTCTCTTCATGATTTAAAAGATCATACAAATGTCTATCCACCATTTTGTACGCATAAATAATAAAAATTAAAAAACAACCAGGAAAAATAAAATAATAATAAGAATTTAAAATTTGTGTTCTACAAAGCTAGGCTACATCTTAGCCTCTATAACAATAAATTTAATTCATGTTCAATTTGCAATTAATAAAAATGTTTGGGATTGAATCAAAAATATAGAGATGAAGAGATACAAAAAGATATAAAAATAATGCAAACCGAACTCCTAGAACCGAGCCCACGTTCCTTTCTCTCTCTTCTCTATTCTCTGTCTCAAATAACCGAACCCAAAACTGTCGCCTCTGCACACCTCGGAAACTGCGCCGGTCAGAGACAGCAGCGTTACATCAGCCGACAGGCCTGTCACGCCACGTCAGCTCTGGCACTGTCTTGTCGCCTTGGGATTCCGCGCCGTAATAGCTGTCTGCTGTCGCCTTCTGGGTCCCACGTCAGAACGAGGAAGAAGAAGAAGAAGAAGACAACAGGTGTCTGATCCCACCTGCTGTCGCTGTCTGCTCCCTTCGATGCGCACTTCTCTCTCTTTCTGTTCTCTCCGCTTGGTTGCACGTGAGAGACAGGGAGAGAGATATTTATATTTTTTTGTTTTTTTTTAATAATAATGATGATTAGCCGTCACCTCCTGAATTGTACTCCCACCTTGGCACATATTTATAGGGAACGGGAGAGAGAATTAGGGTTTGCACTTTTTGCAGAAAGATCCATTCTTTTCATTTATTTTCTTCCTTCTTTGACCTGAATTTTATTTCTTTCTCTTTTTTGCCTTTTCTTTCCTTTTCTTTCAACCACGTGGTTATGCATACACAAAATAAGACCAAAATTTAGGATTTAAAAATAAAATAAAATAAATTAGTTCAAAATTAATTAAACTAACTAAAAATCATACTAGCTCATTTCCTTCTAAAATTATTTCGCATTTTTAACTCAACAAAACAATAATAATTAATAAATCCATTATTTTATTTTGTTTGTTGATTTTTTTTCACAAATCTTTACTTTTTGCATCAAAAATATTATTTCTTCAAAAATAATTAATTAAATGAAATCTTATAGAAATGAAATGAATTATAGACAATATCAACAAAAACAAGCAATTTTAATGGACAAATGAGTACAAATATTTGTATATAAATTAGACACATCAAATACCCCCAAAATTAAGATTTTGCTTGTCCTCGAGCAAAAAGTAGAATTATGAACAAGGGAATAATAATCAATAATAGGCTCAACCCATCACACTAAGAATTCTCATCATGCAAGCATCAAAATTTCAATTAAAAATATAAATAATAGCAAATAAAGTAAAACTAAGCATACCCACTTTCTCCAGTGCAATTATTTATTCATAATTTCCAACCCAATCATATTTGTCATGCAATTAATGGAAGTGTATCGATAAAAAATAGAATCGATACTTTCCAAGAATATACATAGCGCAAAGTACGGTCGACCGTCATATTGGTGCGGTCGACCGTTCAGCTCTCTGACGCAAAGTAGAGAGGTGAAAGGTCAACTGCTTCTCAAACAACTCGAGGTTGCGGTCACGAAGTACGGTCAACCGGTATCGCATTGTATATTCCGAATCCACCATATTTTCTTACCATAAACTAATCTATCTTTAATCAATCTTATAAAATTATAATCTCACGAAAATGGAAAGAAAATTTTAGGTCTTGATATCTTCCTTTTTTGCTTGTGGACCAATTAATCAAGAACTCTTTTTGAATATCTTCCTCTTTTGCTCGTGTTTGCCATAATTCTTTATTGTTTTCCTTGTTTGAATATTCTTGAATCTGTCTTGGATCCCTTGCTGATATTATTTGATCCTCAAGATCTGAACAACTAACTTTAAACTTATTAGTATTAATAAACACGTTTTGTGCACACCAAACTAAGAGTCAATAGCTACTGTTGTAGACATATATAAAAGGAATATCAGTCGGCTATTTTGGTGGTGGTTAAATGTTTTACTATCTCTTATTCATTTAATTTGATGACGATACTTTTTGTAGGCGTGCATCACACTCGCATTGTACTAGTCATATAAATTGAACTAGTCTTACCCTGTGCAAAATGCATAGACTAAAATAATTTTGAGGGTTTCATAAAATTATATGGAATTCAAAAATTTAGAGTTGCCCTTTAACTATTTTAATCACAGTATAATCAAAAGATGACAAATCTACAGATTAACCAATTCACATTTTCAAACCAAGTGACATCATTCTATATTTCTATTCAATTGAAAGGAAAGGAAAAAAAAAAGTCAAATAAGTACTGAAGTTGGGTGGTGGCTCTTCGAGGACTCCTTGATGAACTCTGCTATCTCCTTCTCCGTCGCGCGCTTCTCAACCGCATTCCCTATCAAATCAAACATAATCAACATCAGAAACAATTAGCGAGAACAATAATTGATAATTAGCTATATCAAAATATGACAAATTTAAAGATTAACCCAATCACATTTTCAAATTGTCATCATTCCAAATTGTGTACATTGTTAACAATTCCAACACCCAAACATGGGTAAACCCTAGATCCCTAAATTTAGAGATACCCCTTATACTTTAATGCAATATTTTCCATGCATTTTTTGTGAACATCGTAGTCAACATCCTTGAGCAATATCTTGCATTATAAATTGGCAAAGTTGTTACAACATCATCTTTGGTTCGGATTGTAATCGAAAATCACAACCAACATCAACAACTAACTAATCTACAAAGAAACCATAAAAATCAACAAACCCAGTAATCTAAACTAAATCAACAAACAAATAATCTACTAAAAAAGCATAATGAATCGAACAAATCACTCACAACTTCGTTTTCAGTGACGGTAGTAATAGAGAGCTTCTAATCAGTCCTGGAAATTCCTGTATAAAATATCTTGGGAGAAAATCCCCAAAAATGAATCAAATTAGTCTTAAAAATCACCCTAAAATTCAAAAATAAATTGCAAAAAAAAAATCACGAAAATGATCGGGCCTCGGCGGCTTGCGACATGCGGCGGGTGGGCGACATGCAGTATGACCCTATACAGAAGATGTGGAAAAAATCATCGAAATTGAATCAAGTTAGTTTAAAAAATCACCAAAAGAATTCGAAAAAAATTGCAAAAAAAAAATCAGGGAAATGATCGGACCTCGGACAGCGTACGGTGTTGTGTAGAAAAATTTGCCAAAAGTGAATCAAATTATTGAAAAAGTCACCTTAAAAAATCGAAAAAAATTGCAAAAAATGAGGAAAATGATTGGACCTCGGGTGGCGTGCTGCGTGGAGTGACGATGACCTTGGCCGGGAGCGGTGTGGAGCAAGGGTGGGAGAGGCATGGAATGGGGGCGGCGTGGGGCGGGATGTCGGCATGGTGGGGGGAGGGTGTGGGAGGGAGAGGGAATCGTGGGCGGCGTAGGATTTTGAAAGTGGGAGAGGAAGAGACCATGGGTTGGAGGATTTGTGGTTTTTGTTTTCTTTATTAAAAAAAAATTAAAACATGCATATTGCACGTGTTAAATTTGATGGGAATCACTATTTTTGCTCTCCTTTCTCTGTTTCAAAATAGAAGAAGGGGGGAGACAGTGCACCCATTAGTATAATATATACTAGTGTAGTACTAGTATAACCATGTGCAATATATTGCACATACTTTTTAAAAAAAAAATAACAAAACTATTTTTGAAAAAATTATCTAATGATATATATACAATATTGCACGATTTATAATGTTTGATTAAGGGATAAAATTCGAGTTCATAATTTGGATGGAGAAAGATTGGGGGAGTTGCCTCTTACATTTGCTCTCCTTTTAAAAAAAAATAATTTAGAAAAATTATTGGACTAAAGTAGTTTAGCGTATAGATGTATAGAAGTTATAATTTGTCTTTGTTGTATACATTACCATAATAGCATTATAATAGTATGTTTAAGGAAATATGTTCTGGTTCCTAAAGTTAGAGAATATGCCATAGGCGTAGTACATAAATAGATGAGTATGAACTTTTACTTCCCCAAAAAAAAAACAGCTTTGAGATTTATTATTATTCATTATGCATTACACTTCCTCTCTGTCTTATGGGTTGAGCCTTTTTTAAAACCGACCATTATTGTTTTTTCACACTTAATTATTTAGCTTAGGGGATGTTCGGTTGGTTGTAAATTATTTACAAACTATGAAGTATACTATAACAAAAAAGAAATCCATGAAAATAAGTTCTAAAAAAGTGATTTGTTTATATATAGTTTTATTATGGTATATGATAGAGATGAGAGATAAAGAAATGTAAAAAAAAGTAATAAAAATTTAATGTAGAGGAGTAGGTGGAAGTATTTTATTGGATAATGTAAAAAGAGATAAGAGAAGGATCACTGCATCAATTTACAGATTGCAAAAATCTTGCATTCTTCCAACCTCTCATCTCTCCCATTTATTGTTCACTGTACAGTCCATGGAGTTGCTTGAGCTTGAGATAAGGAGTTGTGGGTTGCAAGAGCTAGCCCCCCCTCCACCCCCCCCCCCCCCCCCCCCCCCCCACACACACACACACACTACAACCCCCTGGTCTCCTCCCCTGGTCAATACAGAATAAACCCAATGTTATATAATCGACGTTTAACATCCCCTCAACGGGGCACGATTGATCTAAGACGAGGCCCAAAGTCTCCTATCAGAACGCATACACATCACCAACGGGCACAACAAATTTACTCGTCATCAACATCGCTTTTCCGCCAAGAGGATGGGCCCCTAGTGAGGGTCCTCCCACATGCCGGTTTGGGGTATAAGAGAAGCCCTCCGCAGGAGCGTCGATGGTCCCCTCAGAGGTCTGCTATATGGGATCACCATTGCAGTGGATAATGGGAGGAAAAGGGTTGAAGAGGGGAGAGAGTCACACCGCAAGCTACCCCCCCCCCCCCCCCCCCCCCCCATCTCTACATCACATTCATGACATTCATAATCACCAACATCATTTTCTCATTCCTCCCCATTCCAACAACAACCACATTCATCACCCACACGCAACACCAAACCATCCCCAATCCCCAATCCCTAACTACAAGTCACTCATCTGCCAATACAACTACAAACCCATATAACATTTCAGCATCCCCCTCCAAGAAGGATCCCATTTCTAGCTCTACGGAACCCCAAGTGGCTGCTAAGGCTTTGGTAGGAAGTCCAGCCACGCCGACCGGGGCTATAACCCCCGCTTTGGAGGTTGTAAATGGAGTGCATCTACTAAAAGATGATGGTTGGGTGAAACTGGAGGGAAAAAAAACCGACCAGAAGAATTGGGAAGAAGATGCTATTGAATGGGAGAACTAAATCTTACCGAAAGGTAAAAAGAAAACCCTGCTTTAAAGCTTTAACTGTGGAGTTCTTAGCCACATTCATGCGGAGTGTACGAAGGAGGTGAGATGTTTAAGTGTATAAAATGGGGTCATATGCTGTATGTATGCACCAATATATCTGCCAACCCCATTGAAGAATCAAGAGAGGTCAAGAGGGGGAGATCGCCGGAAAACCCCATACAAATCAACCTAATGAATAGTCTATCCATAATTAAACAAGAAGAGCAGTGGTTGCGTAAATGGTGTGAATTACTCGGATCAAATCCGGACGACCATTGGAGAATCACCTATTCGATGCTCTTAGTGATCGGTGGCCGATGAAGGGTGACCGGGAATAGGTGGTTAAAAAGATATGTTATTTACAATTCCTAGTCTCATTTCCCTCGCCTGAAAAGCTAGCATATGTGATTTCCGTGGGGGTGGTGGATTTCTCCATTTCATTGCCCTATTTTCATATTGGTCTCCTCAATTCTGAGTGGAATTACCTCAAGGGGATGACTATTGGATCTGGACTCACAATATCCCCCTCCATTGTTGGACGAAGGAGGCGATTCACGAAATTGTTAGAGATTTCAGAACGCTAATGGAAACTGACCCTAAAACTAACAAGAAATCAGATCTAGTATCAGCTAGGGTTATTATCAGAAGCCCTGACATTGACCTCATGCATAGATTTGCAAAGTTCTACACTTATGCTGAAGCGTATTTGGTTCAGTTTGCATTGGCGACAGTGGTGCCTAAAGAGGCGGTCCAACCTACTCCTACACTCCCTACCTTAAGCTCACCAAGAGACTGTCGGTCTTACAAAGAGGTGGCTTCGCCGATGATTGAAACATCAATTGACGGTGATCATGAGTTCTAGCGCGCGCACCGCGAACTCCTTCGATCAGTTCAGGGAGGAAGGCATGTTACAACAAGCAAGCTTAGCAAACCCACTACATCAAAAGAACTTGCCTTCTAAAAAAATTCCAACAAGAGGAACGAGTGACTAACAGTCACACAAAGGTAACCAAAGGGCCAGATCTGGCTAATAAGGACAAGCATCAAAGAGAGGAGAAGTAGTTTTGAGGGGGAAAGAGTCAAACATCAAATCTTGCCACTTTGAGATTTTGAACACAAATGATAGAGGTGGTGAAATCTTGGATAGCATCCCAAAAGCGGTTGATAGCCACATGGGTGGTCAAGGAAAAGAGACTTCAATGGATGAGCTTTTACATATTGAGAAAGGTCAACTTTTGGGGAAGATATTCAGTAAAGGAACAGACGACGATGGAGAAGCAGGAATTGAGAACCTCGGGTGCACAGCGAGTCATATGTTTCACAGCAGAGGTGAGGGAGAAGAGGATACAGAGCTATCGGGGCTCGAACACTCTCAAAGGGTGAAAGAAACTTTTTTGGGGAAGAGGAACACTAAAAAGAAGATAAGAGATGAAGATGAGGAGGAAGAGATGGAAGTTCTTAATCGTATCAGAAGCAAGAGACAGGAGCAAGTGATGCCGGTTGAGATCGCCAATGATCAAGAGACAGGTGGCAGACGTTTTTATAGAGAAATGACAGTATCTAATGAGGCTGGTTTGGATGGGCTTGGGATGTAGCATTGTATTGGGCCCAAGTTGGGGTCCAATATATATACAAACAAAAGTTCAAATTTATACAATGGGCTTTTGAATTGTGGGCTAAGTTTATTGTCTCAATCTCCAGTGGGATCGAATTTGAATGATGATGGGGAGAAGGTAAGCTTTGATTTGGAGGATGACGACCTCAATGAGGATGAAGACTTCGAAATTCAGTTTGTAGCAGATTCACAACTTTGTCCTACTACGGAGCCTACCCCATATTTTGTCCCGTCTGCCTATCCATCGTTGTTGACCTTTTCACAAGAAGAATATGATCACCATGGAAATTCACAAGGGTTCATGGTCAATAAAACTGCTAAAACGGCTTGTGTGGTGTCCTTGGGAGACTATTTGGAGATAGCGACTGCAGTCAAATCAGCGAAGACTGATGATGGAGGTACGCATTGTCTTTTAGCTTTCATATGTAATTTCATGTATGATTCTGATGTTTTTAATCTAGTTGAAATATGTGATCTTGCGGTAGGCGATACTGAATGAAATACTCTCCTCTTGAATAAAATTCGAGATTGAGAAATCGAGAGACTAAACTTAACCTCGAATCTTGCACCCATCCCCTAACGTAACCCTGACTCGGTCAAAATGAAGATTCTGTTTTGGAACGTTATAGGTTTGGGGAGGCGGGGCTAGCAGAAGATGGTTAGAGACGTTATCAACACGTCTAGAACTGATATTTTGGTATCCAAGAAACCAAAATCTCACATTTGGCTGGCCTTAGGAGAGTTGGGGGAATAGGATCTCCGAATGGAAGATCTTACTTTCCGCTGGGGCTTCAGGGGGTATTACTATTGGCTTTAACCCTGATATTTTTTTCTTATCTGGATGAATTTCGAGGAAACTTTTCGTTATCGGTTATTCTCCAACTTCGTAGCGATAACGGGACGCAGACTATCTCAATGGTCTATGGCCTGAATTATGCATCTTATAGACCTATGTTATGGGACAAACTATGCTTTATCCAAACATGGTGGCAACACCCTTGGCTTGTGGGAGGGGTTTTAACATCACTAGATTAGCATTCAAACATTGAGGCAAAGGTTCTAGCGACACTGAGAGAGAAGAGTTCAATCGAGTTATAACTTATCTTGAACTGGTTGACATCCCAATCCCTGATAGACTGTTTACTTAGTCTAATATGCAAACAACTATCCTGGTAAAGCTGGATAGAGTGATGATCTCACTGGATTGGGAGGCAAAATTATCAATAGTCAGTGTCAAATCACTCCCAAGGCCCACTTCCGTTCATGTTCCAATCTTACTTGACTCTGGAAAAAGTCACGTTAGTAAACTAAAGAAATTCAGGTTCGGGAAAACTTGGCTGAAAATTCTGGGTTTTTGCATGTCCTACTAGGGGAAATAAGGCGGTGGCGATCTGGTGTGAAAAGATTTGCCAACTTCTGGCTAAGTTGAAAAAGTGAAATCAAATGCGGTTTGCGAAAATCTGGAGAGCCAAAGAGCCTATCCTTGAGGATATTGATGACTTAGAGAGGCTAGAGGAATCTAGAGACCTAGCCCATGCAGAACACAATAGACTGCTAATGTTAAGGGAGGATATTACGCAGCTGTACAAATTAGAAGAGATCAAGTGAAAACGGAGATCCAGAATTTCGTGGCTCAAAGCGGGTGACGCGAATATGGTCTTTTTTCATCAAGTGGCTAGTGCACGTAGGAGATCAAACACCATCATATTTATCCATACGGGGTCAGGGGTGATTCGAGCAGAAAAGATAGTGATCCTGCATTCCAAACACACTCTCTATTTGGTCGTAAAACAAATTTCAGGGTCCCGTTAAAAGAAGAATTCCGGCAGAACAAGTCAGAGGGCCTTATTCAATCCCTACACTCCCTCGAATCCCCGTTCACAGAGGAAGAAGTCAAAGGAGTGGTTTTTCAGATGGGTAATGATAAACTCCTATTCCTAAAGGATTCCCGATGATCTTTTACCAGACATTTTGGGATGAGATCAAAGATGTTCTAATGGCAGTCATTTATGAATTTTATGACCACAGCCTTATATTGGGGTGACTCAATTATGCGGAGGTTGTCCTTATTCCTAAGAAAGAAGAATCTTTACGAGTTGGCGACTTATGTCCCATCAGCCTCCTCAAATGCTCGGTCAAGATTATTATCAAGATCCTTACTAACAAATTAAGCAAGTTGATGGACCGATTGATCAGTAATGAGAAAACTGATTTTATTAAGGGACGCTATATTCTAGACTGTGTTGCTACTGCAGAAGAGACTATTCACCAATGTCATATCTCGAACAATATGAGTTACTTGTTAAAACTGGACTTCAAGAAAGCCTATGATTTAGTCATTTGAGACTGTCTTCTTGATGCACTAAGAGGCAGGGATTTGGAGAAAGATGTATCAGATGGATTAGACATTGCCTTTCAACCAGTAGGTCGACTATTCTGGTCAATGGAAAGGCAGGTAGGTCATTCTCTCGTCGCAGGGGTCTTAGACATGGGGATCCTCTCCCCCCTACTTTTTACGATTGTCGCAGATGTTCTTAAAGGAATGATGGATAATTGTAGACAAGCGAGCTTAATAATTCCGGTGGCTAGGGGTAGTAGCAGGGCTGAGTGCTCTTTCCTACAATATGCCGACAATACCTTTCTATTTAAGAACGGGGATTAGGGGGAGCCTATTACCTTCAAAGAAATCATGTATTGCTTTGAAGCCTGATTGGGGCTTAGGGTGAACTTCCATGAGAGCGCCCTCATTCCTATAGCCTTGGCTGAAGGGGAAGCATGAGAACATGCTATCAATCTAAACTGTAAGCTAGACAACTTCCCTATTAAGTACCTAAGCCTCCCACTCCGCCATGGCAAACTTAAGAAAATGGACTGGTTACCGATTATTGACTGAGCTGAAGCCAAGCTGGCTGGTTGAAAAGGTAAGACCATGTCATTATAAGGAAGAGTGACCTTCATCAACTCGGTACTATCCAATCTCCCGACATACTACTTGTCCTTTTTTGAATTCCAAAAGTGGGTCATCAAAGGATCGACTGGATTAGAAAGAGATTCCTCTAGAAAGGGGCAGATGCAAACAAAGTGGGCTACCATCTTATCAAATGGGAGAAAGAATGCATGAAGAAAAGCCAAGGTGGGCTTGGCATCATTGACCTGCGAGACATGAATCTAGCCCTCCTCGGCAAATGGTGGTGGAAAGTGTTTTACCCTAATGATGAAGGTTGCTAGGATTTTATTCATTCTTACATTCTAGGAAAGGGGACACGAAGATTTGGATTCTGATTGGGCCCTAAAGTGTCTTGGTTTTGGAGGGGTATTGCCAAAGCCTATGACCAATTTCATAGCTGCGTCACATCTTTCATTGGTAACAACTTGATGACTAAATTCTGGTGGGACAAATGATCCAGAGATCACTCTCTTAGAGAGTTATTCCGATCTTTTTGATCTAGCCTCTCAACCTAACGTTACAGTGGCCAAAGCTTGGAAACGTGGATCTTGGAGACCCCGTTCAGATCGCGACTCGATCAAGAATCCCAATTAAGAATCGGGGCTTTACAAGCTCACATTAGTCAATCAGGGGTTAGATATTCTTAAGGTCTATACCAGAAGGCATGGGGGTTGGAGAAGAATGACTCCATTATGGTTCGGTCTATGCATAACCGCGTCCACTTTAGAGGGTGTAGCCCAAAATAGTCTAGAATTCTTTTGAAATCCAAAGCCATGTTGAAAATTAAAGTATTAATCTGGCTAGTCCTCAAAGATGCTATTATAACAAGAAAAAATCTGGCTAAAAGACAATTGCACATTGCAACTAACTAAGGCTTTTGCAATGCTCACACTAAATCAAAAATTTATCACTTCTTAGAATACCCCAAAAGTAATGTTGTTTTGTGCAAGGTCCTGATGGCCCTCGGCATATCAGTTTACCCACAGATTTATGAATAACTATGGATTGGACCCACCTTCGCTAGTGAGAGAAATGAGATTAGGGAAGCGTGGTATATCGCTATCGCCGCAACGACTTGGATTTTATGGCTTGACATGAATAATATTTACTTTTGTGGAACTTGTAATAGTATTTCTAGTAACCTTACTCATATCATCCATTTTTTTTTTTTGGGCTACAGTTGCGGTGGCAGGCCATGAGGGAGAATCGCTAAAGCTTTTGAGGTGGAGGAGTACGACGATGAGGAGGTGGTGAATGGTCCTACCTTGGATTGATACGACACATCACGATTTGGTTGCTCACCCTTCAGGGTGTTGTTGGATGGACCTCTTTTATCTTGTTGTTCTCATTTTGATGCTCTTGTATGTTTGGTTTTGTTGTATGTCCCACCCTCCTACGCACTTTGGAGGAACTATGTTTTATTTTTTGCATTGTAGTTTTTTTAATTGAGCCCAATACCTTGTGTTTGTTTTATTAACTCCTCATTAATGAAACAGTCTGGCTATATTCCACCTTTTCTTCAAAAAAAAGGAGGAGAGAGAAAAAGTTAAAAAAATCACAGCTGTAACACTACAGTAGTGCTACAGTTCTCATCCATGGAAATCCGGGTGTTTTTCTCAGATTTCAGATGGCGTTAGAGTTGCTACAATACCGCTACAGTAAGAATCCAAATTTAGCCAAACAAACCCGTGAACAGTGCTCATCCATGAGTTTCTTTTTGCTACAGTACACTCACGACTAAACAAACATCCCCTTAATGGGTCCTAATTCTTGAATTACCCAAAAAAAATCTGTCTCTAATTTCTAATACTATAATTGGAGAGTTGGAGTTGTATTATTTGTAAACAAACCAACTCAATTTGTTGACAAACCAACTTGATTGATCTAATCTCAATCATTTTTAAGTGGAAGTTATAGTAACCATCCATTTACTCATTTGTTGTCAGTTACCATAATACCCTCAAGTTCAAATTTATTTACGATATAATTGTTTACAAAAGTGTTACTCATACAAAATAAAAATTTGTGCCACTGGGAATAATAACAAAATCATATTCCCTTAACTCTAGATCCTCAAATCCAAAATCAATCCTCGCCCAAATCCAGATACCAAATCACCAAATCAATCATCACCCCAAATTCGATCCCAGCATCGTCGACCTCCCCCTGTGCTGCCGCTCTCCTTGCGCCATCGACCTCCCCCTGTGCTGCCGCTCTTCTTGCGCCATCGGCCTCCCCCCGTGCCGCTGCTATCCCTGCGCCGTCGATCTCCCTCTGTTGCCGTGTCACACTCCGCTTCCCAAATATACGGAATGCAAGCACGTGACATGGCCCAGTGAATGACTTGCATCATCCATCAGCTGTTATCGATTCAACTCAACAATATAAACAGGAAGTAATACAACCACGCATGCATTAAAGGAGTAATCACATGAATAACAATACTTGGAATTTAAGCATAAAATAATCAAACATAAGAACAATCCAACATCTGGAATCAATAATAACAATATTCTGGCAAAAGCCCACAGTACAAGAAATAACAATGTTCAATTTATTTAAATCTTCAAAACAAAACAATAATTATTTAGGCGGCGATGCAAATTCAATTCTTTCACGATTGTTGTTCTCCTAGTCCATCAAGCAATTCTCCTTGATTACCTGTAAGTTGTTCATCTAAAATAGAGAAAAACATGTCCTTAGAGCAAGTCATGGACAACAAGTAGAGAAACAGAGAAACAATGACATTTACGGTATAACAAAAAATTCAATAAACAATAGAGTCGATGGCAATGAACAATGGCAAAATGGTAACAATGCAATGTGCAATAATGATGATTGACAACGATGACAATAAATGATAACAATAACGGTAAACAATAATGATAACACGGTTCAATAATGATGATAATATGCAATGACGATGCGATGAAAATCTTAAGTCTATAATTCATTTTAATACTAACTAATGCACGTACTACTACATCCCATAACTACAAGTTCGATGCATACAATCAATTCCGTTTGGACTAAGGTGGTAAATTCTATATATCATGTACTCGGCACGATATAACACTGGCTTTTACAGCAATTTCTTGCACAATAACGATAACAATGGCTATTGCAGTAATTTCTTGCACAATAACGATAACACTGGCTATTGCAATAATTTCTTGCACAATAACGATAACACCGGCCATTGACGCAATTTCTTGCACAATGACGATAACGATATTTTGGGAACGAGACCCACATTTCCGAGTATAGTCACTATATTATCAAATACTCTAGTCAACCCTTAACCCAGGCTTGATTAACATTCTTTATTCAATTAACATGTAATACTAATAGGGAACAATAGGGACAGAAATATTAAAAGGAAAACAATAAGGCGATTAATAAGGGACACTAGAATGATGACAACACAACCCTAAGATCATGCAATGTACTCCATACAATTAAATGCACCAAATACAACATTATAGATCCAATTATATATTATCAAACATGAAAATTCAATTCTGGACAGCAGTAGGTTGCTGCACCAAAATGAGAATTCCCGTTTTTACAGAATAGCAAAAGTGGATCCGTCAGAAGTTCTAGGAACTAGACTTCTGCCCGGTTCCAACGCATATTAAAAGTCCAAAATCCGACAACAGTAGCTAGGTGAATTATAGTGTTCTTTACAGGTTACAGGTTCTGGCTGGTTATTAATGTTATCTAGTTTCAGTTGTAAAAGCAATAAATAGTCATTTTAAAAACCAGCAAAAATAATTTTCATTACCTAAGCATGTTGAATATCCATCTGAAAATTATCATGGTATATTTGATCATTAGTTCATCTATTTAATTAGGTTAACATGGTATATGCATAAATTTGGAAATAAAACGCAGCTGCAGTAAAATGGTCATAACTCATGCAATATAAGTCAGAATTCAAAAATTTTGGATGTTCTGGAAACTAGACACCTGGGCTACATTTCATATTCAGAAAGTTATTGATTTGGATGGTATTATCTAGGTTGAAATAGCATGACAATGTTCATGTTGGCAATAAATTTCAGGGTTTCAACATATTCTTCATGCATAAAATAATTAAAATGTTATGAACGATGAGTTAGGGGTTGACAACATAAATCACAGCAAGTTACACATATGTGAACATGGTATTAAGATGTATAATGTCCATAATCTTACTAATCAGAATCAACCAATACACCAACACCAATCATATAACAACCAAAGCTAGCATACCATCTACAATAGTCGTGTAATGTCATGACATGAATTACAATAACAATTCCTATTCATATATTCAATAATTAACTATATGAATGCATGCAAGATCTCTATAAATTGGAGGCAAAAGACGGCATGAAGTCAAGACTACCACTTGGATTCGCTCGTGTAAATCCGTAGTATCCCAACGATAGATAATAATAACAAATATACTATAATCAATATAGATCTACTTGCGGAATTCAATAAACAATCTCGAATACGATACAATACAATTCAAGAGTGAGATGACTTGCCTTTAGAATGACATTTGATCCGATATAGGGAATAATAGGATTAGGATCCCGGGCGACAAACCACGAACACGAAGTACAAAAATACGTGCTAGCTACATGTAAACACGCTAACAAAGCAATTCAGCAGATCCTCTCACCCCTACAGAATAGCAAAATACCAATACAAATCCTCCCTACCACTGAACAGCAAGCACCACAATGGGTCCCCCCTTACCCGAAAAGCAAACAACCAAGATACCCAATCCCGTTCTTTTTCCCCAACGCAACAGAAAGAGAAAGAGAGAGGTGGAAGAGGGGACAGCAACTGTGGTGGCGGGGACTGGAGATGCTGACGGGTGCTCGGGGTGACCGGCGGCGGGGCAACGGTCGAGGAGCAACGTAGCGACGAGAACCCGGCTCGAGCGAGACTCTGTTTCGTTCCAAAACAGAAGAGGCGAACGACGAGGCGTTCGAGGCTCGACAACGATGACGAGGTGGTGAGGGGGGTCTGCGGTGGTTGCGGGGTGAAGGTCGCAGACGGGATGGCGAGGATTGAGGCGACGGGAAGAGCAGAGGTCGGGGTACTCGACGAGGCAGTTGGTGGGTTTTGCGGTGGTGGTGAAACAGGGAAGAGGGGCGTGGGATGATGGCAAAGACGATGGAGGAAGGTGGTGATGGTGAAGAGCGGCGGTGGAGAGTGGTTGCGGTTGGTGAGGTAAGAGGTGAAGGGTCGGGGGTTGAGCGGTGGACAGGAGAGAGGTAGGGGGTGAAGAAGGGAAGAAGACGAAGGGCTGCAGGGGGTATTGGGTTTGTACAGGAGAGTGGGGAGGGGGGTTGAATGGCGGCTATAGTATTTGATAGTAGGGTTAGGGTATAATATATTAATAGTATTATAATAGCCATATAATTGGGGAGGGATGCATGGCTGCTTGTTAGGGATTCAAATTTGGGGGTTACAGGATGTGATAATGGTTAGGAGAGATTTTTGGAGATTGGCTGTTAATGGAGATATAGGGTGGTTTTGGGTTAGTGGGTTTGAGGGTAGGATGCAATGGAGTAGGCTTATAGGGTTTTGGGTACAATATGGATCAAATAGAAGGACAAATATGAGCCCAACAAGATGAAAGACAAATTCATGAAATTAAATTTGAATTAGAAATTCAAGGAGTAAGATTTAAATAATTAAACTGAAATCATGGATAAATCACGAATAATATTAGAATTGATATCATTCGATACAATAAATGAAACAAAATGAAATGTTTTAGAATTACAAAAGAGATTACAATGGAGATCAATAATAAAAGGGGGAAAATAAAAACGGGAGTTACAATCCTACCCACCTTACAATAAAATTTCGTTATCGAAATTTATTCAAGTGGCAATAGGATCACCCCAAAGAAAAAGAAAAAGAATCACAAAAAAAGGTGGGGAAACTTCTTCTGGACCTCATCCTCAAGCTCCCAAGTCGACTCACCTGGCGAGTGAGGATTACAAGCAACCCAAACCAACCTGATGACCTTATTCTTCAAAATCTTCTCCCGTCGGTCCAAGATCGAAACCGGACGGATCTCACAGGACAAACCTGGTCAAACAGAAAATTTTGAGTAGTCGATGACATGACTATCATCCCTGACATACTTCCTGAGTTGGGAGACATGAAAGACATCATGCACTCCAGATAGAGCTGGCGGCAATGCGAGTCTATAGGCCACTTTGCCTACTCGCTCCACAACATCAAAAGGCCCAATGAAATTAGGATTTAGCTTGCCGCCACCTCCAAACTGGATAACTCCCTTCCATGGTAATACTTTGAGGAACACTTGATCACCCACTTCGAACTCTAATGGTGTAACGCTCCGAATTCCAAATAAGACCGAATTCGAGATTCCACAGGATCTTTACACTTCACGTCGTACAATTTTACAAGGAAATTTAAAATTTTCAACATACATCAGAGTTCTTTACATCTTGTTTACACAGCGGAAGAATAAAAGAAATACAACAATGAAAATAAAATATAACTTATGCAATTTTATCAATGTAAGTCATCAACTGCAACATAACATCTTTACTTTTTCATGAAAATATCCATTACCTGCATATTAAGCTGTGGGCACATCAGTCACTTACAACTGACAAAAATGTTATACTCGGTCATCCTCTCTATGCCGTACATATAACATCTCAATACTTTATCAAACCACAATTTGAATGAACAATAAAGTGTCAAAAGTGATTATTCTAAACATGTAAATGTATGCGATGCCTTAATGCCTAATGCACACATTTTCAAACTAAGATGACACTAATGCATACTTGTTCGGATTCTATGCATCCCATACTACATAGGTCCGAGGGCAAGCACCTACGTACTCCACAATAAACGGTTCGATCCCTCGCCATGACAACTACCCAGTAGTAAAACAAGGTTGAGACGTACCACGAGTATGGATCCCAGTCCCCGGAGAACCGCCGCAGCAAGACCCTCGCCCGACTGTTATACAGACTCCTCGTCGTGCTAACTTCCCGTAAGTGCCCATTTAGCCCCGATATACGTATATACTTTGGAGAACGGAAAACTATCCGCTCGACTATGCATAGTTCTGGATTTAAAATAAAAGCTCGTCTCCCACGAGACAACCACAGTCCCAGAGTACATCGTCCGACTGGGTCTATAGTCCCGGTGAACTGCCGCAGCAAGACCACCGCTCGACTATAAAGAGAGCCCCACTTACGTTTGCCCAAGGTTTACCACATCTTCACTTATGTGCTTAATTCTTAAGTTCAAGACATGAATAAATTTTTATACCTAGAATTAGTTTTATCTCCTACCGGACTTAATCAACAAATACGAGATAGCTCCATGGCCATATCTCAAATATATCTCAACTCTTTTCAATTCAATAGTGTCGATACCTAAGATCTCACTAACTCTAAATCACAACTTTTCATGTACAAGAATCCATGGGTACACATACCCTTCAATAAACATGTCTAGATATTTTCATCTTCAACTTATTCACAAAGTAATCATAGTCTTGTCACTATTGATGATCTATTTATTCATTCATAATCTTTATACGCAAATAATTTCTTTCAAGAACACAATTTCATCACGTGAAATTTTATCAACAAATTCAAACTCATACAATGTCTCACTTCAAATATTCTTTAAACAAAAATAAAAGTGCAATCTCTTCTAGAGAAATCACTTCACAAAATAATATTTTACTCTTTTTCACAAAGAAAATTCTATTTTCAAATAATAAGTTTTGAAATCACAGTGTTCATTTTTCTATCTCAATTATTCATTTTTATAGCCCAAATATACTTGAAATTTCTACAACTCTTTTTAATAAACTTCATTTCATTCTAGTATTTTTTTCTCCAAATTTTATCTCAATGAAAACCATTGAAAAGGTAAAAAAAATAAAAAAAAAAAAACCGAAAGTGCAGTCAAGGGGTTTCGAACCCAGAACCGCACGCAAGCTACAGTGCCGCCCAAAGACCAGACCCGCTAGCCAGAAAGTCCAATGGACTCTGGTGTCAAAATCTTTTGCCAAAAAGCTCATAAATCAAGTCTCGGGATTCGGAATTAAATTAAAAGAAACAAAAATAAATGTGACTATCAAGTTTCGAACCCAAGATCTCTTACAAAGAGTGCTCTGTGTTGCACTGGCTAACCAGTAAGTCCAAGTTTAATTTCTGTTTAGGAGTTGTATTAATATACTTTTGTTCATACTGTTCAGAAATTGGTTCTTTTTCACACAAACTCGTTTATCCAAAGATCAAATCCTTTAGGATTTTGAAATAAACTTTCTCTTGACTGATAAATGAATTTTAAAAACAGTAAACTACAAATTTCAAATTCATTAAAACCATATCTCCATTTCTTTAAATAATTTCTCTTCTCATTTTACACATAGCCTTGTATTTTTCTCAAAACTTGAATTTAATAATAGTGTTCATAAAACTAGTTTATGTTCTCACTTACACAAATTAAAAATTTGTAACAATATCAACATGTCTCTCAATCATGAGAATTTCACAAAAACCTCTTTCTTGCAAGAATTTACATTTTCAAATACAACATGGCAAATATACATATGTCAACACATATCATGGCACTAACTAAATTCATTTTGCTTTCTTTCTTCTTTCTTGGTCATCATAAATCTAAGGCATAATTTGAATATAACATTCTCCAACAAATTGCATATGTTCAACATGTATAAACATTTACAAGCATACTAACATGATTCATAGTGTTAATTCTTTAGTCAAAATCTTCTCTTTAATTAACATGATATCGATTATTTACTTAATCACAACAAGACTATTCTCATTCATAGCATATTACACTAGCATGAATTTTATCTACATATTTCACATCAACATTAACTTATACTACTTATTTATAGTTTTTAGCATGCATTCTCTACAATTAGAAAGTAAAAAATCACCCACCTCTATGAAGAGTAACAACTAAGAATGAAGAGACCTCTTCTAGCTCCTAGCTCCAACTAGCACCTTCTTGTCCTTCTCCTTCTAGCAAGCCTCCAAAGCACAAAGGTACTCCCTTTCTCTCTTTCTTTTTTCTCTCTTTATTTTTTTGTTTAGTTTAGGTGTAAAATGAGAAGGAAATTGAGGGGTGTATTTATAGGTCAATGCGAGGGTTCAATTTGCAAAATCTCTACCTAATAAATTACTCTCTTAATTTTTCAACTTTTCATTTTCTTAACTCTCAAAACTCCTAACTCTTCACTACTCCACCTCTTCAAAACTCAACTCCCAACCTCTTCCTCTTCTAAACTCCCCAACCGGTCTACTCTCCCTTCAAAAATGCACAGTTGAAGCACCCAACTCACACATACGGGTGGGCCCCACACGGAATTGCCACCTTAGCCAAAGCATGCTGAGGACAGCACACAAGCAACTTATTTTCTTTTGTATCACATTACCGTGGGACCCCCCCCCCCCCCCCCATATACCATACATTTATTCACTTCACCATATATACCAAATCAGTCAATTTTTATATCAATATATATATATTATATACATTATATATATACTATTATATTTTTAGAAATTACGTGGTGTCACACACACTCCGAAATTTATTTTGAAAAACAGATACGCTTAAATACGCGCACCGAAAATACTTGCGTCGCACGTAAAACACCGAAATACGAAAAATCTATTTTATTAAATGGAAAATTATTAAAATATAATCGAGAACAACTCAAGAAAACATATTTACTAATTTTATACATTTCTCGATGTAATCGCTACATACGTATAAAACACGTGCATTACACGTACAAAAGTTTTTAGATCAAAATGCGAGAAAATGAATTTCCGTTTTATAAAATAGATTTGAATACATAAAATAAATAATTTAAACACAACGAAAATATTACACGTAGCGGTGGAAACACATAATCGATATGTGCATCAAAACATGTAAAGAGCACGTAAAAATACAGTGAGAAATATTGCATTTGAGTTGACACAAATAAGATAAAATTAATACAGGAAATGCATAAAGAATCGGAAATCAAGATACGTAGTGAAAATACGTTACAAACTACACGTGCGTAACACACAAGGACAAAATTGTCATTTTCAATTTTGCGGGGTGTTACAAATGGTCTCCTGTGAACATCTGCCCATTTCCTCTGTCTGTCCTGAGATCCTTGTAGGTGTTTCCTTATCTGGGTCACTGCATCAACATTCCTCGTGATCGGCTCAGGCCCCAAAAGCTTCCTCTCACCAATGTCATCCTAGCACACTGGCAATCTACACTTCCGACCATACAAGAATTCATACGGAGCAGCCTTAAGACTTGCTTGGTAGCTATTGTTGTATGAAAACTCAACCAAGTGTAGATGATCCTCCCAAGATCCACCAAACTGCAGAACATAGGATCTCAACATATCTTCCAATGTCTGAATGGTCCTCTCCGATTGCCTATCTATCTGCGGATGGAACGCAGTACTGTAGTTTAGCTTGCTCCCAAGGACTGCCTTGAAGGCTCTCCCAGAAACACGATTGGAATCTAGTATCTCTGTCTGATACAATGCTAATAGGGGACCCCATGCAATCTGACAATCTCCTGCATGTACTTCTCTTGCAAGGCTCTTTGTAGACTGGCACACTCTGAAGGGCATAAAATGAGCACTCTTCGTCAAGTGATCCATAATACCCCAGATGGCATTGTGACCCTTGGGACTACTTGGAAAAGCAGTCACAAAGTCCATGGTAATGTTCTCCCATTTCCTCTCGGAATAGGAAGAGGTTGAAGAAGCCCCACAATCCTCTGATGTTCTGCCTTCACCCTGCTGGCAGAATCATAACACTGTTGAAACATACCTCGCCACGTCCCTCTTCATACCATGCCACAAAAGTGCAATTTCA